>OU612045.1:60143189-60743189 GCA_914767935.1 Coremacera marginata | reverse complement strand
AATAATTGAAAACTTTTTTATTTATTGTATTACAAAAGGTTCAAAGTAAATAAAAAAATTTTTTTTGCCTCGATACGTGGGCTGTTCAAAAAGTAATGAGACTTCAAAGTTGGTGGTGAAAAAAAAGGTGTCATCACGGCGGCCACGATTCCGGGTCTCCGGAGCGTCTGAAATTAACCAACTCTTTGGAATTTTTTTTTTAGATAGAAATAAATGTGTATACATAAAACAAAATAAACCAAATATTAAGATATCTTACCCTACATAAAATTTTATTCTGAAAATTAAAAGGTAACCATATAGTAAGTTGTTTATATAGTTGTACGTAACTTTTGCGTTAACTGCTCCAGAGTAATAACTAACATTTTATTTTATAATTGATAATTTTTCTAGCAACAAATTACATACCAGATTTTCAAGTTTCAAGAAGTTTCAAGTTGAATCCTCAGCAAGTTTAGTAAAGAGTGTACCATGTTTCGAGTGTGCTCAACCACCCATAACATCATTATTTGCCATAAGCTTCTAAAGTTCATCAAATTGTTTTTGTGTGCTTTTGATCATCAACATTCAATGTGACTTATGCCTTTCCAAGATTGTATCTTTTTTCTAGACCTATATTTTTCTAGGTCAATGACAATAGCTTTTTAAGAACATCAAAATAAAATTTAAAAAATAATCACATCGCATGATAGAATTTGTGATCAACATATTCCAAAACATTGGCAATATTACATAACTATCGGTTAAGTTGTCCACCATGTCACTTCTCACAATTGCAGTCGGTTTAATCAACCATAAAAACAGCAAACGACAAAACCAGTTATAAACTTTATGCATTCAAAGTTAATTTCAGTTTCTCTAGAAAAAACACTCAAAAAAAAAAAATGTTTGTAACTTAAAAACGAAAAACGACAATTACTGTCCTTGTACTTAAAAGATGCTTGAGCAAAATTATATTTTTGCCAATAAAATGCGTGGAATTCAGAACAATGGCAAATATTCGAATTGAAAGGTAGATATATTTTGAAAATAATTTTTGAAATTGGGTATTTTAATTAAAATTGCAGCTCTTTCTTAACTTATTAACTTAGCCAAGAAATAATAATTAATACTTTGCATTGAGCGTTTTACTTTGGACAATTGTCATGCAACAGACTTGAGTTTTTGCAACCGGTCTCTGCTTAATGTGTTTTAAAGATATGAGCGATAAAATTATTATGCAACATGTGCGTCTTACAATAGCGGTTGCTTTTTTTTCAACTGCTGTTGGTTGCATGCATTTATGTAGTTTGTAATGAGTCGGCTTTTGTTCATATTACATTCGACAAATATCTTCGTTGGCTAAAAAATACTTGAAACATGTAAATATGCATATATTTTTGCAAATATTTGTGTGGCGCGTTTAGTACAACTTTACTTACACGCTAAAGAGACTTTTTGTTGTTTATAAATAAACGACTCACAATTTGTGGAAGTAAAAAGTTTTTTAAATTTGTTTGGCAAACAAATACATAGTAATTAACAATTGTATGCAAAACATTAATGTTAATATTATTATTTGTCAAAGAGTAAAAAAAGTTGTAACATATGACAAAACCTTCAGTTTTTCGCTACTTATTTTTAACTTTACTTCTTATACAAAAATTATAAACATAAGTTTTATTTGTTCGTTAACTGTAGGAATATGATTTTAATGATCTAACCAACAAAAATAACTCATTTTTGAGGTTAAATGTTGGTTTTTATATTCTAAATAATATTAATAACACTTTATGATGATTAATGTGACCAAATGTACTGATTTCGATGGTAGTGACTTACTTTGTATGTTCAACTTGTTTTAAAATTTCACTAGCTGGAATACTCAGCGTCGCCGGGGGGTGATGCATAATGTATGGAACGTTATACAAGCCACAATGTACAACAGGGCGTATCGAAAAAATTAGATCCACTTCAAATATAGAAAAAAGGAAAAAAGTATTTCAACAAAAGAGTGAGGCATCTGCTTTTTTGGTGTTGGCTTACTCACACATAAAAAAATCCACACAGTGCCGTAGTCGGGTGCAGCGACTTAAAGGGGTGATAACTTATTAAAATATTCAATAAAGCCGAATAAAACTTTTGAATTGAAATAAATCAACGTTCATAAATCATTTTATAAAAATATTTATGTATCATTTTAAATTGCCCTTAAAATCAGTTGTTTTATGAAGCTTTTGTCGTATTGTAGGTTTATCATTAGTAGTTTTTGTTATGCAAAAATATCGCGTTTTGAAAAAAAATTTCTATTAAAGATTTGACTACAATATTACAGTGCACGGAAGACTTAACTCTAGAATACTAACCTACGTAAAATTTACTCACTCCTTACGAATAATATAACGTATACTGAACGGAAGGTTAGTATTTTAGGGTTAATATGACCGTTGAATAAACTTTCTTGTTTGGGATTGTTGTGTATTAATTATAATTCTATCGTAATATACAGTTTGTCAAGAAAGTGTTTTTACATAATGAAATAATTGTAATTTTGACTTTTGTCTTAAAAAAAACTGCCATAATTTTTGTTTTGATTATTTTTGGTTAGTGAGATAGTATTATTTATTCAACGACAAAGATGTAGTGGTGAAAAAAGAGAAAAAAATCAGCAGCCTTTGTGTGAGAGGTAGACTTGGCTTTCATCTGATTTTTCCAAATATCATAGAGATGGTTCATGTTATATATCAAAGCTTATGTGCAAAATTTCAAGAAATTTCTTTAATTTGAATTGATTTTTAAGAGATTTTTTTTTTAAATAAAGTCAATTTCTATGAAGGTAAGCGTGGTTTTCAATTTTATATATCAAATCCTATGTGCATTTCAAGACATTTCTGTAATTTGAGCAGATTTTTAAGAGATCTTATGGTTAATATAAAGCCTCTTTGTATGGGAGGTAGGCGTGGTTCTCATTCGATACCTACCCATTTTTTAGAAAGAAGCTTATATTTTGAATTTTATCGCGATAGCTTCCAAATGTCGGCTCTAATCGTGATCACAGACGGACATACAGACGAACACCCGGAAATCGGCTCAGGTGGTGAGGCTGATCAAAAATATATATACTTTTCTATACCTGCCAAGCCTCCTTATTGGCGTTACAAGCGGAATGACGAAGTTAATATTCCCCTTACGCATTACGCGTTCGTTTATAATAATGTAGGTCCCTGGATATGCAGGTATTCCGTGCAATGACTTCGCCGACAAAGCTACTAATAAAGTAAAACATTCACCCAACTTCATGTTTCATACCACGGAATATAAAGATATACTAAGACTTATTGAAGAACATCTTAACTAAAAGCCAGTAATAGCCAAACTAAAAAAAAGCCGACTATCGCCTCATGACAAAAAACCCAAATTTTTACCCGTCTACTTCTTGCTCAAACTAAAATCACCCATCAACATATTATGCGTGGTGAACCACCTTCCTTCTGCCAGTATTGTAATGCTCCAAATTCCATCAAACACACCTTAATCGACTGCAATCAATTTTTCAACAGAAGAAAGTCAATTTTTGATAACCATAAACTTAAAGATTTTTTAAAATTACCCTATAGGAACAAACTAACTTGTTTTTAAAAACAACTAATTAAAAAACTAATTTAAAATAAACTACATTGAAAAATGAACTACATTGAATTATATTAAGGTGGCATCCACTTCAATTCTAAATAGTTTTTATTGGATTATATATGAAGTAATTGAAATACTACGTAAAAACAAATGGTTGATAAACTACTTTGAATTATATTAAGGCGGCAACTACTCTGATTTTGACATGTTTTAATTGCAAATTTTTATTAGATTACAAGTTTATATATATTTAATCCTTTTATTTCATGAAATATTATTAACTTTAGGCTTCACTAACATTTTATTTCAAAAAGACATACTTTTTTATTTACGACATTGAGCTGGAAGACATACGTGGTAAACACGGTTTAAAAGTGATAAGCTGCCTCAAACCCTGTGAAACGATTAAAAATTCTTTATTATTTAAGATAATCAAATTACAAACTGGTAGTGTTTAGCAAACATTGCACAATTCGGACTCTGTACGGAAATTGATGCATTGCTTAACCATTCAGCAAACACCTCATCACTTCAGAAGTAAAGACGCACGCCTTTCGCTACGTAGTGTCCAGTCTGCTCCATCACTTCATTGCGATTGACACTTAAAAGTAGCAATAAGCAAAATATCGGTGTGTCCATCGACCATGACGGTTGCAAAGCGTGGAAAATCCCGCTACACGCTTGTTTAGCTCATATTTTGAAATGAAGCATCAAAAAGTTGGGTCGTGTTAAATAACGCGCAGTATCCACACAATTCCGATCAATTGGATCGGCACCTTCGTTCAGGTATCCAGGCGGTGGCGTGCCCGTTTTTGGAAACTGCTTCCGTGGTACGCATGCTCACACATAAGCGCCGAGTTCATTCAGCTTCTGGAACTATCACCTGTTGGAAGCATAAATAGTCCAATGAAGAAAGGAATAATGAAATTATATCTACCATCGCAGCGTACTTCTGTTGCGCTCCTTGAATGTAATTAATAGTTCTTTTTTGAATTAACTGGCATGAATCACTTTTGAATTATTTTAAAATCAACAAAGAACGACATTTCACAATTTTCCATTAAAAAACTCTGTTCACTTTTAACTTTGTTTACATTGTGCTTTCAGATTTTATATTTCAGAATTTATTTGTGTCGATCAGGCATGATTTTTTTTGCATGATTTATGTATTTTGTATTTTTCAAAACAGTCAAATAAATGATCTCTTTGATGTTTAGAAATTTAAAATTTTTATGCTTTTAAATACATCTTCAGTAAGTGGAATATTATAATATATTATATTATAATAGTTTTCATTTGGTTATTTTAAAGTAATTAAAATATAATTTAAATATAACTAGTTTAACAAGTAGTTGAAAATATGCAGACGAAAGTCAATTGACTTATTTAGCGGACATCACCATACAAAATATTCGTTCTATGGAAAAGAGTCAGAATTTCAACTAGTTGTGGTTGACAAAAAACTACTTTTTCAACTACTTTTAAATTAGTTGATTTTCCTACAGGGTCATATTCAGTAAGTGGAATATTCAGGCATGTTCTGAAATCCGATTCACATCGGAATCGGATTTATTTCCAATAACATTTCATTGAAATTAAATCGGATTCCGAGATGAATCGGATTTCAGAACATGCCTGATTAACTAGTTGCCAATTGCTTATTTTAAAGTAAATTAGTTGGTTTTCCTACAGGGTACTTACAAACATATTACTTTTATTTTACTTTATATTATATAACACTTGAATCTTTTATCTTGAAATTAATTATTTTAATTTTACATTTTAATTATCTGCCAAGCTCTGTCAGGTAGCGCTTTTGTATTCTCTTGATTATTATAATTAATTATTTTTATTACTATTATAAATAAATAAACAATTTTCTTCCGTATTATATTATTATACTTGTTTTTAAATGGAAGAAGCCTTAACATGCAGAAAAAAAGCGTGTCTCTCGAAAATAATTTTTATAAATATTAATATATTTTGTTGAAAAAATTATTGGATTATTATGGAGATTATTGCACCATCAAAACTCAAGACACCGAACCACACTCATAACATTATCGAAAACAAAGCATTATTTCGAATGCAACAAAAAAATCGGTTATACAGGGTGTCCCGCAGTTGAGTGCAACTATTTACGGAGCTGAAAGGTTATGTCAAGCTTAGCAAAAAATCGTATGGGAGGGGGTCTAT
The DNA here is from genome assembly GCA_914767935.1 of Coremacera marginata. NCBI lineage: Eukaryota > Metazoa > Arthropoda > Insecta > Diptera > Sciomyzidae > Coremacera > Coremacera marginata. The sequence goes on along the minus strand of OU612045.1, from coordinate 60,737,381 downwards.
TTTCACATTCTTAGGAGCTACAGGGTTAATTAATATTTCGCGACTTTGATTCACGTTATTGTTTCTAGCAGAAAAACTAACTTACATAAAACTAATTTTCATGAATCATTTTAAAGGCAATGAAATCACCTTTCCAACGGTATATCAACAAACCCCACCGACTTAATCGTCACCGTGCTGTGCTCGTGTGAAGAAGAAATCAATCGGTTGAAATTACCAAATTTCATCTTTGAGTGCAAATTTCTCAGAATTTTGCGTAATAAATGAAATGTTTTTTATATTAATTTTGTAATTTATTTGATTTGCTTTCCAATGACACCAAAGACATAAGCATATATTCAAAAATAAAAATGTTGGCTGTTCTAAAAATATTATACTTATTAGAAAATAATATAAATAATGACATTACAATTAGTTATGCATAATATATCATTGTTTTCTAATAAGTATAATTTTTTTAGCACAGCCAATTTTTTTATTATACCCCAACGCGTGCTGCGCAAGGGATATATTAACTTTGTCATTCCGTTTGTAACGCCAAGAAGGAGGCGTGGCAGGTATAGAAAAATATATATATTTTTGATCAGCATCATCTCCTGAGTCGATTTCCGTGTGTCCGTCTGTCTGTCCTTCTGTCCGTCTGTCCGTCTGTCGACACGATTACAGCCGCAATTTTAAAGATATCGCGATGAAATTCAAAATATAAATTTATTTTTAAAAAAGGAAGATCAAGTTCGAGAATGTGCCAAATCGGATGAAAACCACGCCTACCTCCCATACAAAGTGACTTTTTTTTCTTTAAAAATTAAAGAAATGGCTTGAAATTTGGCATGTAAGCTTTGCTCTTCATTCTTAACCCTGGCTACTAAATTTGGAAAAATCGGATGGAACCCACGCCTACCTCCCATACAAATTGGCTTTATTTTAAACGTAAGATCTCTTCAAAATCTGCAAAAATTAAAGAAATGTTTTAAAATTTTGCACATAAGCTTTGATATTTAATAAAAACCATCTGCATGATATATGGCAAAATCAGATGAAAACCACGCCCACTTCCCATACAAAGTGGCTTTATTTTAAACGAAAAATCTCTTAAAAATCCACAAAAATTAATGAAATGTCTTGAAATTTTGCACATTAGCTTTGATATATAATATCAACCATCCCTATGATATATGGCAAAATTGGATTAAAATCGCGCCCACTTCCCATACAAAGTGACGTCATCAAAATTGGAAAACTTTCGAATATATAAAACTGAATATCATCGTGTATGTCGTAGCTAAGGACTTGGAATATACTTCAATATGGCCGCGGGGGGGATATTTTAGCTTCGGTACCCTGCCGAAGCTCCAGTCCTTACTAGTTTTTTAAGATATGTTTGTGTTTTTGGTGTCATTGAAAAGAAAATTGAATAAATTACAAAATTGATTCTAAAAAAAAAAAATTCAATTTATTACGCGAAATTCTGAGAAATTTGCAATCAAAATTGAAATTTGGTAGTTTCAATCGATTGATTTCATATTCACGCGAGCACAGCTCGGTAACGCTTAAGTTAGTGGGGTTTGTTGATATACCGTTGGAAAGGTGATTTCATTGCCTTTAAAATGAGTTATCAAAATAAGTTTTATGTTAGTTAGTTTTTCTGCTAGAAACAATAATGTGAATCAAAGTCGTGAAATATTAATTAACCCTGTAGCTCTTAAGAATGTGAAAATAGCCCCTCCCTCCCATACGATTTTTTACTCAGCTTAACATAACCTTTTAGCACCGTAAATAGTTGCACTCAATTGCGGGACACACTGTATATAAAACAAAGTCGTGAAATGTGTTATTAATTCCATAACTGAAGAACGAAGCGTTTTAATTGCTTGAGGGTTTTTTGAAGCGAAGCTTTTTACTCCTCGTTGTGTGATTTGCTTGGAGTGAAATTTGAAAAATTTTCGACAGATTTTTTCTTGGAAATTTGATGGTTTCTTTGTTGCTAGCGCTTATAACAACAAGAAAATATAATACTTTAATATTAAATACTAAAAATATTTGTTGACCCGCCCGTGGGGATCGAACCCGTGTATTCTTAAATGTGAGTCCAATACACTATCCACCAGGCCACAAAGACTTGTTGGAAACAGTTGTTAATTCAATATTAATAATAATAGAAGTTATGCTGCAGTAGATCGTCACCATCTATCAATAGATAGAGGATCGTGTATTTGCTATGCTACAACTATCAAAAATTTGATTTTATTTGCCACAAGGTGTCTCCAGCATCGGTGTGTTTGTATTTTGAATGCGTTTGTGGTGTTGTTGGCACGAAGAAAATTAGCAATGCCCACAAGTGCGTTGACAAGTGCGTTTTTAAGTGTCAAAAAATTGATGATATCAATATATATGGAATTAACAAATGCATGCATGACATCGGCAAGGTATCTAAAATGTTTGTTAAATTTTGTTTTATGTGCGTTCTAAGCTTTTGCTATATTAATATATATTTAATATATATTTTTATCCTCGTTCTGTGATTTGTTTGGAGTGAAATCTGAAAAATTTTCGACAGATTTTTACGCTAGGTCCTGTTGCGCTAGGTCCTGTTGAAGGAAAAAAATTTGTTCACCGCAGCCAAGTTCACAACCATGTGTGGAGAGTTAAAATGGAGAGTCGCTGGCATTATATGCCCGTATATGTAATTGGCGTGGAAATTTGACATTCAACAATAAAAAAAATAAGCAGTAAATATGTTTTCTGTATAAATATATGTAATTTATTTTATGTTATTTTAAATTTTTTAATTTAAAAGTTAATTTATTAAAAAGAAAAAAATATTAAGAAATCCAATCTATGTAACTGCGAAAAAGCTTCGCTTCTCTCGTGTGTCCAACGACGCACCTGTGTTTTTTTTTTGTTTTGTTCTTATTGGATTTTCCATTCTACATACGCTTGATAAATTTTGCCACACCCCCTTTCACCGCCCTCAAATCAGTAGAAATTATATATTTCAGACAGTTTGGTCGCATAAGACTAAAATTATTTAATTTAGTTTGTATGGTTACTGTCGCCAACTGTACAAAAAATTAGTTTCCACGCCCCCTTTTACCGCCCACAAATATCAATGAAAATATTATATTTTAAACGATTTTTGTTGTATTAGACTTTGGTTTTGTAACATTTTTGGAACAGTAGCCCATAGTAACCATACAAGCTCAATCATCAAATTAAAATCTAAAACGACCAAAACCATCAGAAATATATAATTTTTATTGATTTGTAGGCGGTGGAAGGGGTTGTGGCATTTTATTAATTTGTGGGCAATTATCAAGAAATTAGAATTTTTGATTACACACAAAGCTTACGTCAACAATAATAACACATGGACTCCTGTGCACAAGTTTACAGTAACATTATGACACGTGGTCAAAAGAGTGCATTCATGTATGAAAGAAATTTGTATAAATAAGTGCCAAAAATTTTTTGATTTTTAGTCTAATTTTTGCGAAATGTTTTGGAAAATATGCAATCTATCAAATGAAATATAACCTTTGAAAATATTCTTTTGCAAGCTATCGCCACGCACTCATTAATCACGTTTTTTTTAACTTTTTCTCATAATCCCCAGATGTCGAAGCTATAATTTAGCTTATTCCACTGTAGTTACCGGTTTTAAAGATGTTTTTTTTTTTCATTCTAAAGTTTGTGAAAAGTTTTTTTTAAATAAGATTATTTAGGCGTGGGGTCAGATATGAATTGTTCACCAGCTAGCAGTCCTTTTACATCCCCACTTTTACCCACAAGTTTCAATTTTTACAAAGCAATAAAAATTATATATTTCAGACGGTATTCACTTTTCAGCCCACTTTTCTGAAATTAGTAAAATTGACTGCTGGGCCGATTGAAGACTATTTTCGAGCACGAGATGGTTTATAAGAAATATATTTCACGTCCTTGTATATTTTAAGCACAATGCCTCCATTGAGAACCTCTGAGCTTTCAGCCAAAAATCGTTCTTTCGATTTCCCACAAGTGTTAAATTTTTTCGTAGTTTTGCGCAAAACTTTGAAATTTTAATTTTAATATTTTTTACCGAGCCTGCCTGAGCGTCTTTAAAGATCATACTTTAAGCTCAATAACTTAAACAGACTGAATTTCTTATATGTTTTTGGAGAATTTTTACCATTCTTAGAACAGTTACCATTTATATGTCAAAAAGATAGACTACTAAACACGCAAAAAAAAATATAAGTGCGAAAAGAGAATAGTATTAAAAGAAAGAATAAAAATTTAGCTTTCATACAAAAAGACAAGAAAGGTGATAACCGGTGGATAACATTAAGCTCTACTCTCCAAAACTTAGCAATTTAAATAGAATATTGAACTTTATTAAGATTCAAGTTTGAAGAACTGTTATTACAAAACTATAAAATAATTTTCTAACTTTTATGTTAATTTCATTACGACTTACCCTCAATTTTGAAATCCGTTAAAAGCAATTTGTTAAAATTTTGTATATAAAAAAATATTTACTTATTTTCACCAGTAGTCAATTTCAAATGAGCAGCAATTGTTTTCAACAAAATTACTTCTCTCACGTCCACAGCCTATAACTGTTAACATAAAACAAAAACAATTGGTGATTTCCCGACTTTGAGAATATTTGTTGTTAAAATATTCCGTTATTTTCATCAAATTCGAAATTCTTCAATTTTGTCCAGCTAGCTTGTCCTAGACGCAGCACTGTGCGACGAATGAGTTCGAAAATACTTTTACCAACTCCCGAGAAACGCCGCCGGGTATTCAGCTAGTATCTTTATAATGATATCGAGCCCTAACCTCCGATTAAGCTTAACCGCCACTTTTGCCGAAATTAACTTTTTTATTAAACACTATAATACTATAAATAAGCCAAATACAAATAACCGGAAAAAAAATTGATTTTTAAAGTAATATCCATGCAGGCAAAGTAAGAAAAATGCTGCTGTAAAATGTTCTTAAAATGTTGTCGATATATTCCAGACACATATCTTTTGTGTTGTTGTCCGTAGCTTACTCTGATTCATCATATTTATATAGCCAATTTGAATTAATCAGCGGCTTTAGGCCTATCAAACATGCCAACAAAAATCTAGATAAAAAGCAAAAGTTGGCTGCAATAATTTTTTTCGACTATGGGACACGATTTGTAAAATAGTATGTAAATCTGTTAACTTGACCTTGGCAATTATAGAATGAGTGTCGCCATTTATAATCTATCGGTAAGCGGGTGTAGGCAACATTTGGTAAGTGTTAAGCAGAATTAAAATTTCTACCTATCTTGACTAATCGAGCTGCTTAAAGTACTCTAAGCACGGCAGTATCAAGATCAAGCCAAGAAAATAACTTCACCTCAGTTCACTTTTAACTTAATTAACTGCCTGCACACAGAATTAACTCTAATTTACGTCACGCAGGCACGTTCGCAAATATCTTAAACAAATACAAATATATTTCGTTGTTAAAAATGCATTAAAGTATCCCAGTAGGAAAATCAACTAATTAAAAAGTAGTTGATAAAGTAGTTTTTTGTCAACCACAACTAGTTGAAATTCTGACTTTTTTCCATAGAATGAACTAACATATTTGGTATGGTGATCCGCTAAATAAGTCAATTGACTTTCGTTTGCATATATTTTCAACTACTTGTTAAATTAGTTATATTTAAATTATTTTTTTAATTACTTTAAAATAACCAATTGAAAACTATTACTGATGGTCTGAAGTTAATAATATTTGATAAAATAACATGGTTAAATATATATAAACTTGTAATCTAATAAAAGTTTGCAATTAATAGTTGTCAAAATCAGAGTAGTTGCCGCCTTAATATAATTCAAAGTAGTATATCAATCACTTGTTTTTAAGTAGTATTTCAATTACTTCATATATAAAAATCTATTTAGAATTGCAGTGGATGCCGCCTTAATATAATTCAAAGTAGTTCATATACAAGTTTATTTTAAATTCGTTTTTTAATTAGTTGTTTTTAAAAACAAGTTAGTTTGTTCCTATAGGGATGTGAGTCAGCGCGTATAATATTTTTCTTAATCTTCTCTAATTCTGGATCTTTAAAAAAAAAGATAAGATAAAAAACGGAGCTACTCGAAAATATGCTTTCATGTAATCTATATTCTTCAATCATGATTCGAACCATCAATATTCATTTGCAGTTTTAAATTCGGAACTTCTGTATTAAAACAATTACCAAAAAATGTGATCTACTTGCGCTGAATAACCATCTTATCCACGGATTAACTTAATATAATATTAAAAGATAGCTTCACAGAGCTATAAGCTCAACCACAACTTATTTTTATTGTTTCGCAAAAATTTCGCATATAATTACTTTATGCTACTGTTTTAATTCCATCTTCATCATCTGCACAATTTTTTTAATTTAGACAAGGTCGTTCGAGAAGTCGAAAAAAGCAAACAAAAACATTTGAAATCAAAACAGAAGCAACTCACGCGATCAGCTGAGATAGAAATTAAGCCGGTAACTTGGCTGCAGGTTAATGACACGCTTGATTTTCTTCAACAGTTAACGCAACAGAAACAACTGAGTAGCTCGAGAAATGGTTTGTGCACGTTTAACCAGTTAGTTAATTAGTCCGTCCGCCTTTCTGCTTGGCTAATTGGTGCAAAAATGTTAGCTTTTATAAATAAGCAATTTTTTTTATTGCATTAGCATTATGCAATTCCTGGCAAACAGAGAACGAAAAAAATTAATTACTTCATATTGCATAATACTCAGACACACACTTACATACGTATACAATGCTGAATAAGTTTTTGTACCGTTTTATCTCAATCTTAAGGCCGTTTATCCGCTTTAAGCAATAAGCAAAACACTAAAGATTGTGCGTATTTTTTGGATTGTTTTTCTTACCAAAAAATTTCAACATTCAAAAGTAGCACAGCTCTGTTATATTGATATAGGTATTTATATGCGGTTTTTTTTGCTGCATTTTTTATTTATTTATTCAAATTTTTGTCATGAGTTGATATATGATTTCCGATTTGTTTTATACTTTTATCAAGCGGATAAAAATTACTTCCTTGCGTATATTTTATGTTTATAAGGTCGTAGAGCTATTAGAAAGAAGGTTAAATTTAAAGAGTCTGAAGAATGAACTATATTTGTGAAGTTTGAGAACTTCAATGATAGCATATTTAATTTATTCTTTGATTTAAATTTTTTCAATGATATTTATAAAAAGTCTTGTGAAGGTGAGAACATTTCCTGTCGAACAGTTACTGAATGATTCAGGAGTCATCTTGCTGAGATGATATTTTAGTCTGCCGTGGCCTGACGATATTTTAGTCTGAAGTACCACGCAGTTGGTATCTGTCTGTTGGAATCTTGTTGGAGTTCTTGAAGACTCTGTCAGTGCTCTATAATGGATGAACTGCCTCAATCAATTTTTTAATGCAATTTTCAGAGTTAAGGGAGTATTCCTTGTTGGCAAAACTTTTTCGATTTTTTTTTGCATATTTTTATAGCTTGGATATTTGAAAATATCGTCCTAAAAGGGTTTTTTGAAATTCGAAACACTTTAGGGGATATGGCCTTTTTTGTCCAGGAATGTTTTCGCCGAAATGCGATTTGCTTAATTTGGCTACCTTTTGTATGCAACGGCTTGAAGCAACCACCGAATTTCGTTCAACGCGTTCTTTAGTAGGTAATAACTTGTTTGCCTTGTCTCGGAACGAAGAACGTTTAAAAGGTCCAAAGCCAGACCTCTGGCCGCATCAGAAGAAGGTAGAACTGCCCGAAGAGCATAAAGAGCCGTTAAGTCCTCATTTTTTGAAGAAGAAGAAGGAGTTCTTTTTTGGAGTTGGCATTGCAGATTGATATATGTAAGTATTCACAAAAAAAAAAAAAAAAAATGTTTATTGCCTAAAATTTTGAGTTTTTTTTAAAATCACGTTTTTAACCTTCGAAGTCACTTTTCTCCGGTTCTACTAAACCGATTTTGATGAAACCAAGTGCAATCGACGCAGAATTGTCTAATTTCTAAAACTAAATGCTCAAATTTTTAATTTCAATTGTTTTTTGATGCAAAAAAATAACTTCAAACTTAAACGCGTTTATCTCGAAAACACGTTTTTCGAGCTTGCGGCCCAGATTGCACCCGTAGTTCTAGATTTTGAAGAAACAAAGTGCAATAGACGCAAAATTGTCACCATTCTGGTTCCTACCTCAATCACAATTCAAACAATTTTTTAGTATTTTTTTTTTTACACTAAACTACAAAAAAGAAAGACCCAAAATCGGTTTTTCATTTTTCAATGACCACCATTTTGTAAAAAATAATCGCAAAATTATAATAGAGGTAGACCCCAGAATAACATCTGTACGGAATCTAACGCCGTTTATTTTTTACATTTCAGATGATCCGAAGGTTATCCGGGCCGCAAGCAGCATACCTTTTTTTTCGACGCCCAAATTTGAAGTCCGACACCTTTTTGAACAGCTTTCGTACAAAGGAAAAAAAAATTTATTTATTTTGTTTATATTTTTTTTAAGCAGAATTTAAATAACTCTTTGCGTTTTCAAATGAGAAGTTTTTCAAAAAGGGTCCAAAAACATCCTTCCAACCAGGAATACTCCCTTAACTCTATTTAGTAACTAGCTGTAACACCCGGCGCGGCACGGGGGTGTGTAGCATTCACAGTGTGTAAAATATGTGTATCGTGATACAGACAACAATATACACCGATTAATGGATCCAACCTCGACCATACATCTTTTGTCAGTAATAATATTTAAAATTTTAGAATTAAAGCTTTATCTATATATTTTTGTTTGTTTGTATATATGTTCCGAATAGACTCCTAAACTACTCGACGGATTTTTATAAAGCCTATATCAAACGATTCCTTAAATTACTGTGCTGAATATAGGCTATATAAATTTTGCCACACCCCCTTTTACCGCCCAAAAGTCAATAAAAATGCTATATTTCAGACGGTTTTGGCCGTATTAGACTAGAATTTGGTAGTTAAGTTTGTATGTTGACTGTCTGCAACTGTACGAAAAGTGGATTGCCACACCCCGTTTTACAGCCCACAACAAAATAAAAATGATGAAAATGATTTCAGACGGTTTTGGTTGTATTGGACTAAAATTTGGTAATTTTGCTGACTGTCAGCAAATATCATTAAAATAGGCGTAGCTGTAGTAAACCTATTCATAAATAATTATAAATCACTAGCAGAGTACCCGATCTTTTTCGGATAGAGCTAATTTGAGTTGAATTGAATTAATAGCAAAGAAGGATTAATTTATATTCTTTTTGCTTGAAAAAACAATTTATTATAGCCTATGTACACGGTCTTGGAGAGTCTGCTTAGCATATTAATTTTACCATAATTTTTCATGAACTCTATCCTGCATTGATATACTTGGCAGTAAATTTGGAAAACTGACATATGTAGTTCACAAAAAAAAATGTGTTAGTCATGCAAACAATTTTTTGCTAGATCCGCCGCTGATTCCAGCTTGAATTGACATGAATCAAACCCTACTTCCATTAACAGGAGTTTAATCCTTTAAACCGCGAAGATGAAATTTTGGAAGGAAAAAGGCACCAGAATATGTGTTGATGGTAATGTTGGTGGCAGGAACACAACTTCGCCGACTGATTGTCAATTTGATTGACAGGTAAGACGTTATTACAAAATGCTAGATTATTATCATAAAACTATAAACTTTCAGTCCAAAACTACTGATAATAAAAATAATTTCTATTCAACTACCCAATAAATTCATAAAGACTTAACACTTTGAAATAGTTTTTTATTCCTATTTCTTTATTTTGATGATGTGCCATAAAAATACAAAAAAAAAATTACTGGCTGTCATGAAATGGGATCATAAACAATAATTAAATAAACAAAGTTCATTTGAAATAAAATCGCACTAAATAAAACTAATTTAATCGGCGAGCTAAAATCTTGTCTTATTTAAAATGTCTTTAAATTTTCTTAAAAATGTTTTACTTTACAACAAATTACACCAAATGTTTTTTTATCATTATTTTCAAGCAGCAATTAAATTCATATCAAAAATATAACAAACAAAATAAATACAGAATACAAAAAATAGCAAAAAATGTAAAAAAAATGATTTGCTCAAAACACAAAGACGAGAAAAAACAAATCTATAAATCTTAAAATGCGCGGAGCTCCATTTCATCCCATTATATGGTAAACACTCATTTAAGGAACTTGTATAAGAGATTTTAAAGTGACACTTTATAACGTTTTACGACGTTCTGCTTGGTCTATTTCAACTAGGATTTTACTAGGAACTTTACAAGATAAAGTTGTCAAAAAGTATGTTTGTAGAATTTTAATATATATATTTAAAAAAAAAAACTATATTAAATTATTAAGAAATATATTTATGAAAAACTTCAGTTTTTTTGTTTTCATTGCTCCTGTGCACAATGAAGGAAAGACATGAAGGAAAGATCCTCGAGTCTTTTGCGAATTTTTCTTAATATTGCCTCTAGTGTTGCCAGTTGTGAAAGTAGCTTGCCTTAGTTAAAACTCATAAAAACCTATCTGAGATCTATAACGAATACCTGGTGTCTACGTAATCTTGCCATATTATCTATAGATCTCAAATCAAGCGATGAAATAAATGTTGACACTGAAGTTAACATTTTTAATATTACCAATAAAAAACAAGCCTAAATATGATTCTAAGAAACAGACAGTTTCGATAGTATCGCAAGTGTAGACGTTAAATTTTCTGTTTCATATATTTGGTGATGATGGATGCATGTTATGAATGTTATGTTAAAAAAATGGAAATAAATATTTTCGAACAATATGAATTTATTATTTTTCGTGCAGTAAAGATCTTAAATATATTTTAATTTTAATTGAAAATCGAAATTTAGCAAGCAAATTATATTTTTAATAAGGACTAAATAAAATAATAATATAATAAATATTTCGATTAGCTCAAAAACTCCGAACTGCTTATGTTCTCAAGAAGCTTTTCATGGCAGTCTTTACTCTCTGAGGTTTGCCATTGACTGCAGGGAGGTGACGGCCGGCTGAAAAATTAATTCAATTGGAAAAAACTTTCTGTGTCAGGTGGGATTCGAACCAGGGTTCTCTGGCGTATGAGCCACAAACACTCTACTGCGTAAGGGGTACTGCGTAAGGTGTATATTAACTTTGTCATTCCGCTTGTAACGCCAATAATGAGGAGTGCCAGGTATAGAAAAGTATATCTATATTTTTGATCAGCATCACCTCCTGAGTCCAGTTTCATGTGTCCGTCTGTCTGCCTCTTTGTGATCACGGTTACAGGCGTAATTTTGAAGCTATTGCGACGAAATTCAATATGAAGAATCTATATCTATATCTTTATATATATCTATATCTATCTTCTAAAAACTTTTCAAAAAAAAAAAAGCCGACTACAAACTCACTACAAAGTAAAATATAATTTTAAAATTTTCCTTTTAATTTCTTGGTCATATTTGACAATTTATTTAAGCATATTATTACATTGGAAAACTTGTGATATGAATTTTTTTCTAATTTGTTTTATTGTCATAAAAATATTAACTTCTTTATGAATAGAAAAGCTTTTAAAGTCGGCGCTAATATAATCAGACTTTTAATAAGAAGCGCCAACTTCAAAGTTTTAGTATTCATAAAGAAATTAATATTTTTATGATAATAAAACATATTAGAACAAAATTCATATAACAAGTTTTCCAATGTAATAATATGGTTAAATAAATTGTCAAATATGACCAAGAAATTAAAAGGAAAATTTTAAAATTATTATTTACTTTGTAGTGATTTGGTAGTCGGTTTTTTTTTAAAGTTTTTATTTCTTCTTTTTTAGAGAATATGATAAATTTTCGAAAAAAGTGTATAAACTACATAAATACAACTGTTCTTAAAAAAATTGTTCTATTACATTCTGAAAGTTTGTTGGTTATTTCAAATATCTGTCCCTTAAATTTATATCAGATGTCACGTGTTTTTTGTCAACACGTATAGTGTTTTTCTAATATTGCCACGCCCTATTGTTAAATAAGCGCCCACTTTCTTGAGCGTTATTTGTAATAATTGTGCCTACCACTTTACTTCATTTCAGTACCCCAGCGTCAATATTAACTGCGATAATGTTTATCTAGTATTGCCACGCCCATTTGTCGAATTGCGCCTACTTTATTGACCATAATTTTTAATAATTCTGCCTACCCCTGTACTTAAATAAATTTCAGTGCCCTATTGTCAATATTATTCGAGATACATTGTTTTTCTAATATTTCCATGCCCAGTAGTCGAATTCCGCCCACTTTATTGTCCGTAATTTGTTCTAATAATGCCTACCCCTATACAAAATTGCAGTACCATAGTATCAATATTATTCGAGATACACTCTTTTTCTAATATTGCCACGCCCATTTTCTTGACTGTAATTTTTATTAACTGTGTCTATCCATACACTAAATTGCAGTACACTAGTGTCATTATTATTCGAGGTACAGTGTTTTTCTAATATTGCCACGTCCAGTAGTCGAATTCCACCCACTTTATTGACCGTAATTTGTTCTAATAATGCCTACCCCTATACTAAATTGCAGTACTCTAGTCTCAAAATTATTAAAGATACACTGTTTTTCTAATATTGCCACTCCCATTCGTCAAATAATGCCCATTTTCTTGCCCGTCATTTGTAATAATTGTGCCTACCCCTACACTTAATTGCAGTACCCTAGTGTCAATATTATTCGAGATACAGTAGTATCTAGTATTGCGAGATCAAAATGGGAAAACTTTCGTAAATATATAAAACTGAATGTCATCGTATCTGTCGGGACTTCGAATATATTTCAATACGGCCGCGGGGGGTATTTTAGCTTTGATACCCTGCCATTCCTGAAAACCAAAAAATTTTCAAAAAAGTCTCCTATACAAACCGCGATATAAGAAGTAATTCTACGTCAAAATGAAAGAAAAATATATAATATTTACAATAAATTATATTTATTTATATTCTCACTAAATCGAGAAATTTCTTGTTTCACTTTCTTTACTTAAAGATCAATATCTACAATATCTCTATATTTGAGTTGCTTGATGTTCCCACAGCTGGATGCCCTAGAGCAAGTAGGTTTTAGTATGGCTTAATAATTTCTAACCTTTTTTTCTAGGCTCAGCTCAGACAGAGGTCTTAGTAACAAAAAAATTTTCTTATTTTCCAGCTTTTTGCTACACTGTTGCTTTAACGAATTAGTTAAGTAAAGGGTGCCTTCTTCAGATGTATAGAATTTTTTTCAAATAAAACACAGAAAAATTAATGATATGGCCAAAATTTTAGCTTTATTACTTCATAAAGCTTTAGAACCAGTTTTTCAGTACGAGTTTAAACTTTAGTTAAATTAGACCAAGCTTAACTCACTAAAATTGGACGTTTAAACTCAGATTAGGCAAAAAAGAAAACCATTATATGATAATTAAAGTCAATTTAAATTCAACGATTGCAAGAATATTTAGTTAAACCGAGTTTAAACACCCAATTTTGGTGAGTTAGACTCGGTTTAATTTAACTAAAAATTAAACTCGTACTGAATAACTGGCCCTTAGAGTTTCAATACATTTTCAGCCTTATGGCCACCGAGTCTGCGTCTTATGAAGACCAGCCTGTCGGTTTAATTTTGTACTACTTTTTCCAGCATAGGCGGCCTTATCTACCCAATAACGCGCCGAATGTTGGTTTTCAACTGACCAGTCGTAGCTGGCCTATCAGCATAGACTAGTGACTTGACGTACCTCTCCAAAAAGAAGTCTAACGGAGTCAAATCACATGACCTAGGTGGCCAATATAGAGGCCCATTTCTTAATATGATTCGGTTACGAAAAGTTCGTCCCAATAATGTGATGGTTTCACGCGCTACTGCACCATTCTGCTGGAACTATTTAGCCCTTTTAACGATTAATACTGACGTGGGGAGCCAAAAAGTCACGAATCATTTACCTGTAGCGCTCACCATTGCCGATAACGTTGGCTCCATACACAGTTTTGAAAAAGTATAGACCAATGATGGCTTCGCAATGCAAACCACAACAGACGGTGACTTTTTCTGAATGTAAGGGAGCCTGAAAAGTCTCTTCAGGGTTTTTCTCACTACAATTCTCACTACAGAACGTACGACGCAAACGATAGTCTGATGGCTTTAATTCCTACACCAGTTGGATTTTATACTGGTGCATGCCAAGAGGTTTCCTTCAAATTTTTCACGTAGTGGACGGGCAAAGGCTGAGTTGTTGAGAACAGCGTCGAATCGAGAAATAGCGCGATGGCTCTTCGGTACGCACAGTATGAGCTCGTATTGGCTTCGATATTGTCCATAAGAGTACCTAAACGTAAACACAAAGGGATTCATAGTATTGCGTTTAGCATACTGAACATAAATGTCCAACACATTGCTCATTAAGTTAATTACGCAGAAAGTTGTGTAATACCATGATTGATACTGTGTGTAAATTTTATGCCGAAATCTTTTTGACTTTTCCCGTGAGAGCAGAATATATTATTACTTAAGCTCAATATATTTATCATTTATCCACATAAGGAATAGAAAATCGCAAGTTTTATTTGTCTGTATCAGTGAGTAAGGATCAAAATATTTAATCTATGGGAGCATATTTGGTTAAATGGTTATATATAATGATTTTCCTGAAAAAATCTGATTTTTTGAGTTGTGTGTTATTGAAGACAACGAGCGACATGACAGTTTCTTTGACAACTGGTTTGACAGCTATCCCTCTAGGAAATTATATACCTCTAAAAAAACACTCGTTATCAACCAACTAATCGATTTAAAAATTTTGAGAGATTACTAAATATTATCGACACTTACCTGCCCATTTTCCGTACTTTTCTGATAGCAGTTGCGGCACTTGTGGCTGAAAATATGGCTCCAAAACGGCCTTAACAATCGAAATCACAGACTTGAAGTTATCGAACAAAAATGTGACAATGGCCAAAACGCCAATCAGGTAAATCGCAGCTGTTATAAGTTGCCAAATAAATGCCATTTTCAGCAATGTATAAATACTGGCTTCCAAAAGCTGTGACGACGTCATAGTTAGGAATTGTTGATAAAAAAAAAAAACAAAAAAAAAAATAGAACAGCACAGTGATTAGTTTTTAAAGAGGTAAATTATTTTATAATTTTAAGGCACAAAAGTTATAACGATCTTATCACAAAAATACTTTATTTCTGATAAGCTTTTATTATGTTGATGTAATAAATTAAACTTTTCACTAAAAGCACAGTGGTACAAATTTGTATGGTTGTTAAGTTACGTTATGCATGTAATTGTTGAGCATAACCTTTGAACTAGAATGGTTTTGCTCATAATAAGTTATAAGTTAAACTTTGGATACTATGATCTAAGTTTAAAATAATGATTTTTCATTTATTTTATTGAGATTTTATTAAGTTTCGGTTTTAAGATTTATTATAGAATTTATATTAAAAGTTCTGAATTTGGTTTGAAAGTTTTTATTTGAATTTTACGAAACGATTTAAAGTTCCATTAATTTTGCGCGCGCAACGTCCGCTCGCTCATTCAGCCACCACTCAAAACCGACTGATTCTGAGCCGTTGCTGCTGCCAGTCAGAAACCCAAAAAATGCGCCATCGACTTGTTGTTATATTGTTGCTTGTTAAATAAACAGAATTGAAGTAAAAAATAATGAGGAAACCACGTGCAGTGCAAGCCGTGCTCACTCTGAGCTAAACTGCTTTCGAAGTGGGATGAAAAAACTACAATACAACTGTTCGAGCAGAGGAGGCTTTGAAATGGTGTCATGCCAGTGTTTCACTTGTTGCAGTAATTGTCGATGCTATATTCAATTTTTTCTTAAACTTAGTTGTTTTGTTTTTTGCACTTTAAGTGTCGACACTATAGTTAAACTGCCAAATGTCATTAATCACAGAAGAAATCATTTAAAAAACATTAAAAATGTTTGTAATGCTTTTATATTTTTTAAAAATTTTTCCATTGAAACATAAATCAAGTTTTCTTAAGCATTGTCTAGCATGTTTAACAATTTAGCAAGCTTTTAGCACGCGTGCAAGCTCATACAAAGTTTCTTCCTAGTCCAGAAAAAAATCCAGATATGTAATAAAAGTTGCACAACAATAATGAGAAAACATGTGCACAATGCTTTATGCCCCAAAGCCGTTGGTCAACAAGAAGTTTGCTAATGGTGGCCGCATTGGTTATTTCCATAGTCTATAATTTTTGTTAGTTTTTGTGTGTAGTTTTCTTGCCTCAATTGTCCAACATGGCCTCAATATATTATTAACAAAATTCTCTCAGAGCACTTATGAGCTTGAGAAAGTACAAAAGCTTTTATAGAAGCTGCCAAAATTTACCCATGTTATTAACACCCACAAGCAGTGCAGTGTTCATTTTGATAGCATGACATAGGCCCAATATATTGTGGGGCCCACAATAACATTATTTTTTTAAGTCAAATTTCAAAGTAGGAAAAACATATCCAGGATAAAGATACACATGGAAAAAAATGGTATAAAAGCAATTTTATTTTTAAACTTTAGTTGGTCTTAAAATATTTAAGAATTTAAAAATATTTTCAGTAACAATAGTGTTTTCGTATCTACCAAAAAATGTTGCCTTTTCTACCAAAAACTATGTGCAACTGGGTGAAAAAAGTCTTTGCTCGTTTCTTAAAATGTTACATTTAAATAGGGCAAAAACGGCACATTTTTTATAATGTTAGGGGATAATGTTGCCCAGAAAATCAGCTGATAGCTTTAAACGAAACTATTATGAAATGACTGTGTTAGACAAGGATATATATATGCATACATAACTTGGCACTTTTGACATTTTATTTTAATAAAAAAAATTTTTTGTTAGAACAATGATACATTATTAGGCCGGGTCAATTTGTTCGGAAGAAAAAAAAAATGAGGAAAGAGTATAGCAAAAAATAAATCTACGGGCAATTCTAAGAACTTATTTTTAAGAAATTCGTTTAAGTTCTCATATTCTCATACAAATGAGGTTAAAGTTTTTTTTTAAATTTTTATAAAAAAATGTTGGACTAGGGTTTTTTTGGACGAGGAATCTATTTTATTTATTGAATTTTTAATTTCTGAAAACAGAAATTGAAAAGTCAATAAACAGAATTGAAAGAAATTGAAACAACGCAAACTTACAACGCAAGTGGCTTGCACATATATTGATGCGTGCTAAAAAATTAATGGCTTCATTTTGTATTCCTATCCGATCAATCGTTTCGTTCAAAACAGTGTTCGTTCGTATTTTTGAAATTTGTAATTCGAACAGAATCAAACAAGGATAACAGCTCATCAGCCAACGAACGATGCCGTAGTACAGTTACATATTTGCAATATGTATTTCTAACGAGCACTGAAACCACGAATCCAAATGTCAAAATCAAACGAACACTTTTATGCTATCGTTGTGGTTGCAAACGTGAAAAGAATGGTTAAAAGATTAAAAATTCTGAACCTAAAGGTAAATAAATAATGAAATATATATATATATACAGTGTTTGAAGGCTGTGAAGCACTTGAAATACATAAAATAAAAATAAAAACTGCAATAGCTGCATATATTTTATATTGTTAAGTCAAAAGCAAACACACAATCACTGAAAACAAAAATAATGAAAAGCAAGTCCGCAATCCACTTAATTCCTCAAAGTTTATTTATTGAATACACACACCGGACAAAACCATAAAGCACTGCCAACATATAAGAAACGAAGCAACATATTAAAAACATCTCTGACAAAATACAGAAAACTTCCCTAGTGTTTGATATGGCAGTGCCACATTTGACAACTGCTTGTGTATAACAGTTTGAGTGTACATATCAAACAAAAGCTTGACGAATGAGCCAACGATAAGCTTCGTTCGAAATACATATTTCCGCTTGAATTCAACATCGTTCGCATAGCCATCGTTCGTTGAATGCTTCGTTAGGAATACAAAATAAGGCTATTAATTTTTTAACCATTCTTTTAACGTTTGCAACCACAACGATAGCATAAAAGTGTTCGTTTGATTTTGACATTTGCATTCGTGGTTTCAGTGCTCGTTAGAAATACACATTGCAAATATGTAACTGTACTACGGCATAGTTCGTTGGCTGATCAGCTGTTATCGTTGTTTGGTTGTGTTCGAATTACAAATTTCAAAAACACGAACGAACACTGTTTTGAACGAAACGATTGATCGGATAGGAATACAAAATGAAGCCATTAATTTTTTAGCACGCATCAATATTTGTGCAAGCCACTTGCGTTGTAAGTTTGCGTTGTTTCAATTTCTTTCAATTCTGTTTATTGACTTTTCAATTTCTGTTTTCAGTGCTTATTTATGTCGATGATTCTATAAAATAAACGGAGTGCTAAACGGATCATCGAAAATGAACAACATGTTAGTTTGTTCAACAAATCAAAACATTAATATACATGTGAATTTAATGACAATGCAGTCTGTAGCCTAGAAAAGAGAGCGGTATTCAACCAAATTTTACACATTGATTCTTTGGGATAAAGGGCAGTGCGAAGTCAAGAAAAGTGGGAGGAGACAGACAAGCGGACGTATCACTTTAATTTCAATCCAAGTCCTTTTACGCCGTTTGTCCGAATTCAACCAAATTATAAACATATATTTCTTGGTGAAATAAGCAGTTCTTAGTTTAAAATCAGTAACCTAAAGTGGGTGAGATAAGAAAAAGGGGCGAGTTTCTTTAATTTTAGATTTGGTATGAGGCTTGCATAGGGGTAAGTAGGTTCTTTTTCAAGTATTATCCAAAAGGTTGGCGTGTGCCCAAACTATAAAAGGTTGCTTGAAACATTTCAAACATCGTTTGTTAAATCAAAAAAAATTCAAATCGCAGACAATTTGGTCCTTGAAATTTATATCTAAGTAATAAAAAGAGGTTTATTTGATAATACAAGCTAATACCCGGCGCGCTTCACAGCGCTCCGCGCTAATTCCCTGAAAAGTGGGCGTATAGTGAGGCCACCCCTTATCCAATTATTTCCAACTATTGTGGTGTGTCTGTTTGTTTGATGGTAATTTAATAAGTGTCCACATTTGTATATACGGTGACTGTTTGTATATTCAGTGACAGCCGCTTGGATCAATACCAAGCGTGGTATTTCACTATGAAAACATGTACAATTTTAATCGTTTCTAAAAAAGTGGGTGTAACCACAGTGGGACTACTCTCATTTTCTTTGAACTTTCCATTTAAACAAAATAACCAAATTTAAGTCTTATATGATCAAAATCATCAGATATGTGTATGGAGGACATCAACAAATAGTGAAAAACTCCATTCTGAGTTTCAATGTTCTGTGATTTTTACTTGCATAGTTATTCGATATCAAAAATTTGGCTTATATGTGCGAAGCTACATCCCCTAGTCCAATGCCCGTCCAAGTTTTCTATTAGAAAGACATAACCAAGTGCTTACTCCATTTTGAGGTTCACTGTTCTGTGGCTTTTACTTCCAAAGCTATTCGATATAAAAAATTTAGGTTAGGTGGGCGGAGCCATACTTCCAATGCTCTTTCAAATTTTCTATTAAAAAGTCATCACCAAGTGGGAACTCCATTTTGAGTTTCAATGTTCTGTGGTTTTTACTTCCAGAACTATTTGATATCAAAAAATTGTCTTGTATGGGCGGACCCACACCGCCTTGCCTAATGTCCGTCCAAGTGTTCTATTAGAAAAACATCACCAAGTAATAACTCCATTCTGAGTTTCAATGATCTGTGACTTTTACTTACAAAGCTATTTGATATAAAAAATTTGGCTAGTATGGGCGGAGCCACGCCTGTTTTGCATAGGACGCTGAAAAGTACTTTACAACCTATTCTCCACCACTAAATATACAAAAAAAAAAAAATCATTAAAACCGGTCGAACCGTTTCGGAGGAGTTCGGCCACAAACATTGTGACACGAGCTTTTTATATATTTAGATAAATCTTATTAAACTCCTCTTTTTTGTACAGACTGAAGCTTTGGCTCAGTGGCAGCCGTGGCATAGTGGGTAGAGTGTGCGGCTCATACGCCAGAGAACCCTGGTTCAATTCCAGTTTGACGCAGAAAGTTTTTTCAATTAAATTAATTTTTCTGTTCGGCCGTCACCTCTCTGCAGACAATGGCAAACCTCAGAAAGTAAAAACTGCCATGAAAAGCTTCTTGAGAACATGAGCCGTTCGGAGTCGGCATAAAACTTGTAGGTCCAGTTCTCGATCATTTGTTTTCAAACACTTCACAACACGCACAACACAATTGATCATAAGATCAAAGTCATTTCAAGGGCTGAAATGGCCATTTATATTATATTATATTTTTATAAGCTTTGGCCCTAAAATTAAAAATTTGATTTCTGACAAAAAAGTTTACGGTTGAGATTGAAACTTTTTCCCCCTTTTATCAGGGGGAGAAACTGCCCTACCATCGATACGCCCATGTATATTCATATGTTTATATATGTATACATGTATGATATATTCATGTATTCGGATAAACGGCTTAGGAGTTTTTCGAGGTTTTTAAAATATTTGTGCTACAGCGCCCTCTGGTGTTCAATATAGTACAGAGTAGATAAGTCATAAAAACTTACAGTATCCGAAAATCTCTACATAAAAATTTTCATGCGAATCGGATGAACGGTTTTGGACTTCTTCGACGTTTTTTAAAATATTTGTACTACAGCGCACTCTGGTGTTCAAGATAGAACAGAATTTATAAATCATAAAAACTCAACGTTTTTGCAAATATCTATATACCAACTTTCATGCAAATCGGATAAACGGCTTAGGAGTTTTTTGACGTTTTTTAAAATATTTGTACTACAGCTCCCTCTGGTGTTCAAGATAGTACAGAGTAGATAAGTCAGGAAAACTCACCGTGTCCGAAAACCTCTATATACCAATTTTCATACAAATTACATGAACGGCTTAGGAGTTTTTCGAAGTTTTTTAAATTATTTGTACTACAGCGCCCTCTGGTGTTCAAGATAGAAGAGAAGATAAGTCATAAAATTTCACCGTATCCGAAAACCTCTATATACAAATTTTCATGCAAATCGTACGAACGGTTTCGGAGATAAACTATAAAATAAATGCCTGAAACCCGATTGCAGCGCCCCCTACCGGGTCCAACCTTTTTCTCTTGATAAAAAGCAGCCTATTTGTTAACCGGGGATATAAGGAACCTAGATGCCAAATTTCATTTAAATCCATTCCGTGGTTTTCACGTGATGCTTTAACAGACAGACAGACAGACAGACAGACAAAAATTTTAAAAAGGCAATTTTTGGACTCAGCGTTATTCAAAACGTTAATGGCAAAAAGAATTTCAAAAAGTATTTTATGTACAGATTTTTTTTTTACAATTTTATATATATATAGAAGATATGTATTGAAAAATATGGCTCTGTTTTAACCCGTAATCAAGAAAATGCGCTTAGGCCCAGATAAGTGGTCCCTGGATAAATACACCTCTGTTTTTAATACAGTTTTGTCAAAAATTAAAAATGTCACCTCAACTTGAATTTACCATTAACCATCAGTGTTATACCATAATAATCTCACCGTTGATATGTATCTACGTCTAAAACAAAAATTCAACCTTAAATATTTCCGTACCAGTGACGCCGAATCACTCGTTTTATACGCGTAGAATATGTTATCGTTTTGCTTGCATGTCAACAAACATTTCAACGCGTTAGACAAATTTCGGCCCGGGCCGCATATAAATTCAATGCGCCTCTTTTTATTGCTTTTTACGCATTTCTTCTTACTAGAACGTTATCAATGTAAGCTCTAGTCAAAGCTTTGAACTTATTTTTAACAGAACTTTATCCTTGATTCAGTTGATTTTATTATACTTTAGTGACGTGTTCTTTTTAATTTTATGAATTTATTCAGTGATTCACTAAACATAAATGTATTTATTACACTGAAACTAAAAGTGCATAGGTCACAGAACGAATGCCTAAACCGAAAAACAAATTCTTTAATTCACAACGTTTTGATTACTTAAAAACGAACACACTTTGGACACAATTAAATGCTTCGCAAATTATTTTCTTTAATACATACAGCAACTTTATGATACCTCGTTATAACTACAACATTATTTCAATAAAGTTTTTATAGTTTTAGTAATTTAATTAAAATAAAAGCTAGTTAGTTTTTTAGCATTACATTGCGATATTATTCTGCAGAGAACAAAGTTGCACTGTTCTATGAATTTCTTTTACTACTTATTTTTATTCTTATCAGTATTTTTAAGACACAATATGTTTGTGTACATATATATATTAATTGACATATGTTTGTTTAGGGAAATTTTTATAATTTCTCAAATTTATGTTAGTTCGTCTGCAAACCAATATCAATGCTTTGTGTTTTGTCTCTGCCTGAGCTTTGAAAGCTTTTTGGACCAAGCTGTAAATTTAATTTTTGAAGGCACTGTAAAAAAAGTTATACAACGATGTAAAAAAGGCTACTTTAAAGGTGCTTACATTTATTTAACGAATCAAATTATTTAAATATAAGCTGATATTCAAATAAAATTGTTATTCATCGATTCTATACTACACGGTTAAAAAACTTTGAATATATTTTAGTAAATTCTGTACTGTATATACGACGACACCGAAATTGTATTAAAATTTAAACCACGCCAAATACTAAAACTTAGTTTTATCCCCGCATGGGCTTAAATTGCAATACCCGATGTGGATTAAAAACCTCATTACAAACTGTATTCGATTTTGAATTCGAGTTTCGAAAACAAAACTGGTTTTGTTTATACTATTTATTTCTTTTTCTTTCTTTTATACTATAATTTTTAAACTAACTCCTATTGTATGTATCGAACTCACGTCATCATTGAAATGAAATAATCAAATAAAAAATGTTCCACAAAAATTTAATTATAAAGCTTTGTTAACCGAAAAAGTAACTCTGAATCATAAGACTTTTGAATCTTAACATTCTGAAAATTAAGATGGAAAGTATTGAAATATAATACAGCATGGTTTAAAATGTAATAAATGTTGTATTAAATCTCATATCATAGCTATATTGATTCAAAGTCTATTCCAATTGTACTCGTTTTTGAAACCGATTGTATTACATTTTAGTTATTTTGTATTAAATTTTAAACCATAGGTATATCTATAATAAGTCGGGGATTGGCCGAATCAGACCACAGTGGGCCCCTTTTCGTCCCCTATTTGACGAAGGATGCTACTGCTCGGAGCACTCATAAGTGAGCATGCCCTTATATAGGCACCCTTTGTCACCTCAAGCATGTCCTTGTAGGTCAGTTGACCAATCTCGGCTTCGTCAATAAATGGACGTCCCAGAATGGTCAATCTTATGCTTGCCAACGCCGGACACTTGCACAAAATGTGTGCTGCTGTTTCCGGCTCTTCTAGGCATAACCTACACGCATCGTCATCGGTCAGAGTCATCTCCTGAGATGGTACATGTAGGGCCCGTGTCCTGTGTCCTGTGACCAGTGCAGTAAGCCAACTTAAAGTCTTCCGATTGTATCGGGTGACTTTTGCTGCCTCACTACTTGACCATTTCACGGCCGCCTTTGATTGCCTGCAATTACCAGCTTCTTCCCACCTTGTACGGTGTTCCGAGTCCGTCCATTGCTTAATAAGGCCTGCCACCATGTTGTCGCCTAAGGCGATACGTGGTTGTGGTCCACAGAATTCTTCTGCTGATCCTTCTCTTGCTAAAGAATCAGCCTTTTCATTCTGTTCTATGCCAGAATGTCCTCGCACCCACATAAGTGTGAGCTCATTTGTCTGAGCGCACCTATTGAGTTTGGTAAGACATTCTATGGCCAACCTATAAGTAATATCTGTCCGTTGCATGCACCTAATCACCGACTGATTGTCAAGGGCAATGACAATTTTCTTGCCATTTAACCGTCCATCTATCAAGTGGTCCAGCGCATGCACTACACCAAGCATTTCCGCCTGGTATACAGACACAAACCTCCCCAGCCTCAGTGCACAGGATAGGTTCAACTCTTCTGAGTAGACGCCAGACCCGGCTCTGCCATTCATCAGAGAGCCGTCTGTGAATATACTGATGTCACTACCAGCGGTTTCTTCACAAACGGATCCATCTGTTATTAGAGTTTTATAACATTTTTCTGTTATTCTCACTCTCTGCCTTCCGTCCATAGGCATACACGTCTCCCTGACATTTCGCTGTGTCATGTCCAGGATGCGCATATGACCATGGAGGGCTGTTGCTCCATGCCACGTAGCATTTCGCAACATCCTGAGGGCTGTTAGCGCTGCCGTTTTCTTTATTTCTAAATCCAACGGTAGCATACCTAACAAAACCTCCATTGCGCTTGTTGGAGTGGTGCGTATTGCCCCTGTTATTCCAACACACGCCAGCCGTTGGACTCTGTCTAGTCGCTTCTTAATGGTTTTCTGACTGACTTTTGTTCACCAGATCACCGAAGCATACGTGATGACAGGTCTTAAACCATAGGTACTAAAGTTCTAATTTTATTCCAACTTTATAAAATTTGAGTACAGCTTTGGCTAAAAAAATTTTTAGTATTTTGAAAAGTATTAATTCTAATAAAAAATGGTTTCAAAAAATACATTATTCCAACCATTGCACTATAGGTAATTTGACCAATTTTCGAGGCAAAAATAAATAACAGCCAAACTGAAAAGATTATTTTGAAAAAATTTTCGTTTAAAGGAAATATAAGCTGTAAGAAAAGTTAAGAGAATAAATTTTTTAAAAATTTAACCTTTGTCTGCGACAAGTCCCAAGTGGAACATTCCGTGCAAAATTTTTTTTATTTTAATAATTTATTAATAATAACTTTTTAACATTTTGTTTTACAATTCATTATCTAAAATGATTTCATTCAATTCATTTGCATATGTGTAGCTCAACAGTTCCAAACTATCATCATATTCATCGGCACACTTGTTCAAATCTTCAGGAGCTTTAGGAGTAGCCAGCATTTCAATTACTTCTCGTGGAAATTGCTGGCGCCTTCTCTGTTCGACTCGTTTATGTAAACATATTGATGAAATAAGCGGATCGGACATGTCCAAAGCCCTATTAAAAATATCGGAAAGATTATTTTTACGGCTGTTTTTGCGTGCATGATGCAGTCTATCTGACTTGTATAATTTGTTGCGAGACTCAGCAGCGTCTTCTCCAAAACATCCTACCGGCAGTAATGTATTTTCAATAATTTCTTTTGAGTGAATTAACACTTTGTGTACTGTAGCAGTCATGGGGAGCCAAGGGTATTTCATTATTATCATTTTGGCTGTATTGTGGCAAAAAGCTTGAAATTTTTCGTTATTTAACGGGAATTGACAGCATATGGAAATAAGAACTATTTTTAAGGAATATATTAGCTCTACATCAATGCCAGTTATTTCAGAGAAGATGAAATGGTCCGTAAAAGCTCTTCGCGCAGTGTTGCCATCATTACTGCCACCAAATCCACCTGTTTTTGGCTTGTCAACTTTAAGGCCCATTTTTTCCCAAAATAACTTCTGCATATCTGTTTTTCTTTCGGAAAAAGCCTTACGATCGTCTTCTGTTCGAACTTGCCATTTTTTTATATTGCATTTGTAGCCTGCATGCAAAACAAATTCGAAGAATCGTATCCAACAATGCAAGGGGCTTAAACCGTACTTGAGGTTACCTTCCTTTGCTTGAAATTTTTCACTCGCAAAGTCTGTAATTCCCATAAAGTCCTTTGGAGTTGCTTTACAGATTGGATTTGGAGTTGCTTTACAGATTGGACACGCTTGACTAGATTTTGTATCGGTTAAAACGTTGAACACTTTGCCATCAATTACAGTGAGACACAGTTTGTAGTGAATTTCAATGATTTTTCCCCCATCTATTTCTATTTTTAAATTTTGTAAGTCATTAATCTGTTTTTTTAATTCCAAGTCTTCTTGCATAATTTTTTCTTTTGTTTCTTTTACAAACTCCAGTTTTATGGGTCGACAAAACCTTATGGATTGAGGTATGCGGTTATTCCACAAAGGTCTTCCAACCGAATCGATAAGCCTTAGAGGCGTCATTGTGGTTGCAAACAAAGATAAGTCAGAATCTTGAGAAGTAGATGGATCTAGAAATCCCTGCTTATAAGATGAATGCCCCGTGCTGCCATCGAATCCATAGCTAACAATCAAAACAGCTTTTAAAAGATTGATATTTTCAGTCATTAATGACGCTATAACCTCTTTCTGCATTTCAACGATTCTTTTTGTTGTATGCGCTAACATCATTTCAATAGGAACCATTGCTTGTCTGTCACTTATTTGAACACAATCTGGTCTGCATTTTATTTTACAAGCTGCGACGTCGTTATAAAGCGGATATATATCACAATTTCTTATTTTGTTTTCATGTCTAATACTCAGATATTGCTCTTTTGTGAAATTTTTTTCTAACAAAAAGGCTAGTGCTTCGTCAACAGTAAATCGAACTGGCTTATGTGTTGCAGAAAGTGTACATTTTCTTATTTTAGATGGTCTTGTGGGACTAGCTAGTGTTTCTTTGAGAACTGCTGCCATATCTGCTTGCTTTTGTTTTCGAGCCGATGTTGAAGCTGCACGAACTAGCAACTCTGTTTCATAGCATTGACTTTTCGAAAGATCCTCTGCATGTTTCCTCTTTGCTCGTTCAGATTTTTCAGCATAATCTTTCTTTGGACGCCCTACTAAAGATGTAGTTGAGTGAGTGACAGACTTCTTAATTGCCAAAATAAATTTAGCGTTTAGCCAGAGCGCGTTTTGCTTCTGAAAGACGGCTGTCTTCCTATGAGATCTCTCCCATTTAATTGCTATATTTTTACAAAAAGTTCTAACTTTCTCTTTCAACGAAGCCGATTCCTCATTCAAAACATAACCATTTTCTACTTGACCAATGATAAAATTGTACACAGAGGCATTCTTCTCATCTTTGTTGTGTTCATCGAACCAAACTTTCGCCATCTCGCTATATTGCAAGCGGAGGCTGCCTACGAAAAATAATATTTTTCAATAAACGCAAAAAATCGCAACATAATATTAATGAATTAAACTCAAAATTCTTCACTTTATACATTCCTGATACTTTTTAAACGGCCAAATACGGCCAACATTTTAAAAGCTTATCCAAAACTTATTTAAAAAAAAAAAAAATAATTTAAGGTTAAGTCAGAAGTATGTGTTTTTTTCACAAAGAAAAACAATTTTCAACAAAATCCTTCTTTGAACTTGGAAGCACTTATATCACTTTTCTTTTCCATATTAAATTGAAATTATTGTTTATTTATTGATTATTTAAAACACCGTCAAAAATTGCAATTGACAAAATTGCACTGCGCACACTAAGTTGAACACTTTGCTCACAAACTATGACTTTTGACACCTGTTAAGTAGTCGTCATTAATTTTTTTACAAAAACAAAACACACAGTTATTTTTTATTATGTTTTCTTTATCCAATACCAACAACAAATAATGTATTCTTGCAAGTGCGAAAAATTACTTTTTGCCACAAAAATGGGAAAAATTACCTATAGTGCATTGGTTTAAAAATTATTCCAAGATTCTTAACCATGTACATGCAATAACAATAGAGTTCAGCTACTTCGCACTTTCTTAGCATTACCCCATTTGAACCCACGACCCAGAAATCATTGAAAAATTTCAAGGACTCCAGTGACCAGAAACAAGTTAATAGGGGGAAATGTATCCACCAAAGAATGGATTGATCTCAGGGACAACACAAGACGTAATAACCAACCGTTCATATACATAGATCTAGTTACTCAATTGTTTTTAATCTACTTTTATGTTTACAATATGACAAATTCAATTGTTATTCAATATGACAAAAAACGCTTCAATTGTTAACAAAGTCAATCATGGGGCTTAAAGGAGCTGAAGTCATATAAGTAGTTCTACTAAATTGTAAATAAATTAAATTGTTAGTGTTTCTACTGCATCTACGGTACATTCAACAAATGTTATTTTTAACAAAGACAAATGCATTACAACAAAAATAAATAAATAATAAAACATCTCCAAATTACTATTTGCACTTTATAAGAACTATTTTTTCAAAAGAAACATCAGGTAACGATTGCCGACTTGGATTGTTTACTATGATTGGTACTTTAGGCAAAAATTCTTAAAATAATCAAAAAGAATCTGCAAAAGTATTTCGATTATTATTCTTTTTGATTATTTTCGTAATCTCCAGTAATCGTGATTATAATTTTATTATTTGTAATCGTAATCAATTATTTATCAGAAATTTCTCATTGGAAGAATTTATAATGATTTTTTTAAAAAATAACCTATTTGATTACTAATAATCAAAACGTAATCGCAATTTAACAGCTATGGTTCAGGGCTCCATACAATTTAATATTATATTTCAAAACCTCCTGCACGGGCAGAATATGATCGCTGGATGTCATAATTATGTGTAAGTAAAAAAATTAAAGAATTTTATATACTGAAAGGGCGCTGCTATAAAACGTGATTTTAACGAACTAATTAGTTATTATTTTATACCAGATTAAAATTTTTATAAACATTAAAGCGATACAAAGACTTTTTTTTTATATAAAACTTTTATTTAGATATTTTCGCTG
This sequence comes from Coremacera marginata, assembly GCA_914767935.1. Taxonomy (NCBI): domain Eukaryota; kingdom Metazoa; phylum Arthropoda; class Insecta; order Diptera; family Sciomyzidae; genus Coremacera; species Coremacera marginata. The sequence goes on along the minus strand of OU612045.1, from coordinate 60,708,600 downwards.
CACTGCAATATGCCAATGGGTTTTTGATACAACTAGCTATTGACCTTAAAAACTATCTCGATTCAAGAGTCTTAGAATTTCTTTTATTGATTTTGAACTTTGAACCGTACCTTTGACAAGATCCTACAAAATCTGTAAAAAGTATGGACACACGATTGTGGACAGTTTCATATAGTTTCACAAGCAAAAAACAAAAAATTGAAAAGGTGGGTCATTCTCTTACCAACAATTGAGTTTGTTCTGGCATATTTACAAAAAAAGTGTTTTTTTAAATTTCTTTTTCTTTAAATTCGCAAAAAAAAAAATCCTTCTGGTGATTTTCAATCATTTGCAGAGTCAACGGCTTTTTATTTTCTCCGTTAGTGATATATGTATAGAATCGTGTTATTGAACTTATTGCCTCTTAATGGCTTATGACAAATATGTTCCTTACTATTTTTTCAGCAAGTAAATACGATTTGTCGTTGAAAAAGCAGATAGGATCAATGCTAAAAAACACAATAAGCGTTTCTTTGTTGGGATTTGTTAAATGACCTATTAGTCCAAAATGATTCATATATTCTTTTTCCCAACCTTAACTTAACCTTTATCTTAACCCAAGTTCAGACTTGTGCGCTTGATTTTCTTAAATCTCTTTTCTGTTTAAGCGCTGCGATCATTTCTATGGAAAAATGTCCGAAATTTTTGGCGATTAAGGCTAGAAATTTTAGGTCTTTTTCTAAATATTGGAAAAGGAATATTGGCCCAAAAAAAATCGGGCATTTTTACCAAATTAATATGTTATGTTATATGGAAAAAACTCCTGAATTTTTGTTTACCAAAAAGTTAAGAAATTTCAAATTCATTATGATAAAATGGTTTGCCCTTGTACGGAAGGTAAAAAACAATACTCCCGAAAAGGGGAAATCATTTTATCATAAAAAAACACCATTTGGACCTAATCTAGACATAATGTCAAATGACCCCTTGTTTATGGAACAACATAAAAAACAAATAGAATGAAGGAAGTCCTTGCATATATTTTGCAAGAGGACATAAATTTACTACTCAAATCTATTATTTTATATTTGATAATCGTACATTGAATCTGGTCACGGAAATTGTACCCAAAAAACTTGGAAATAAAGCCCAAAAAACTGCTGCAAATTTCGGGCTTTATTTCCAAACCATTCCGTCGAAATTTCCTTTTTTCGGGCTCAATTACCAATTCAAATTCGGAGTTCTTTTACAAAATTCAATGCTTCAAAAATTTAGGCGTAATTTCGGGCAGCCGTAAAACGAGTATTAAAGGAAATAATTTAAAAAAAAATAGTTGGTGGTTAATATGTTGTCAGAAAAAAACAAATCGCTGGAAAAATAATAATTTTACTAGTGATAACGCCCCGAAAATCGGGTGTACTTTCCTTCTTCGGTTTGGAAATCACACTTGCTCATTCATATTGCAGCGAGTTCGTTCTTAAGTCTTATTACCATTTTATTAACTTTAAATACCTCATACCTGCTGAACGCTACGACTTTTCAAAAATCTAATAATATTCGGCTTTCCTACACCTCAAGATCTTTCTAATGATATTTCAAGTTTTATTGTAGCATATGTAGATTTGTTGGAATAAGGACCTTTACAGAAAGATATATATAGATTTTAAAAGTTTTTTTGTAAATAAGCAACATAAAACGGTCCAGAATTATATATCCTTATTTTTTTGCAGAAATTGAAGGATCTCGTCAAAGGTACTGTTCAAAGTTCAAAATCAATATGAAAAATCCTAAAACTCTTGCCATCTTACCCATATCAATGGGTAAACTGTGTCAAAAATCCGTTGGCATATTTCAGTTCGGTAAGCAATTTCGCATAAAATTATGTTATGAAAAAAATTTTTGTATCGCTTTTATATTTATGAAAACTGAAATATAAAACATTTAAAAATTAGTTCATTAAAATGACGTTATTTAGTGATGCCCTTCAAGCTTTTGGAATTTTTCGGCTTTTTTTAAATTCACACGTTATTATGGCATCCAGAATTTATATTCTAATAGTATTATATAATACTTGAGTAAAATTAACCCATTTAATGTTTAAGTTACTGAAATTTCCGAACTCTTTTGAAATATAGAGGACTATACTGTGAAAAATTAAATTGCATGACATTTTAGAGCCACGTTAGGGGGCGTGGCATGTCTGCAACTGAAGAGATATTGAGAAATCCCTTAAAAGCCAAAATAAAAATATCTCTGCCTGTTATTCTGTATGCTTAGTTGTTTTAAATTCCAACAAAAAATATTTGTCCGCACCCGCGACACTGTGGAGCGTTTGCCGATCCATTCCATTTCATCCATTTCACATATTGATTGAATATCTTTTTTAATATAATTTCAACAAATTTAGGTATAAGATTAAGATTTAAGATCAAGATTAAGATTAAGATAAGATTTATGATATAAGTAGTAACGTCCCTAATGTGATTTAATACCATAGATTAACGTCTTCAATGCTTCCCACACATTCTAATTTAAAAGGAACACTTTCGTTTTATATAAGAAAGAGTAACAAATAGAGGCAGTTCCCTTAACTAAATCGTGTGAATGAGCGCCGTAGGTACAAGGAGATAAAGGGATATACCTCCTTCATCATGATACATTCAAAACTTACGCTATTTTTAAGAGTTGAAAAAAAATACATTTAATTAGAAGAAGAGCAAGCTGATGTGCCTGGCTAAATGGAAATATATTGAAAAATCCTATCAATTTTAAGTTTATTTTTGCTCTCAAGATATTGGCATTATTTATCAAAATTCATTACCATTGCGTCCAAATTTTCAAAAAACAAACGCCTAACGTATTTTATTATTACGAAAGAATAACGTAAAAAAAAAATGTTTCTGTTTTAATTTAATTCTTTTTTAAAAATATATAAGGACTATGCATTAAAAACCACGTATTTATTGCTAAAAGGGGGGCTGTATTGTGAAAAATTAGTACAATGTATTTTATTCCAAGTATAGTCCAACTCTAGCCACTACTTTTCCCCATTTCTCTGGTACTTTACGGACTCTGTTTCGAAAAAAGGACACGTCTTTTGAGGCTATCCACGAATCGATCCATTTGTTGGCATCTTTATAAGAACGGCAGTGTCTAGTGAATACGACGGGTGTGGTAGGACGTTCAAGAAACCCTTTCCGATTTTGCCGTTGGATTAGGTGTTTACTTGCGAAATATCATCTTTGGACGACTCTTGGCCTCAGATACGGCATACAATTTCCTTGCTTTTGGATCATTCCCAATGCTTTCAGATGCCTGCAAATTGTTGCTTGATCAACTCCCAACGAATTTCCAAGTTCTTGTTGCGTTTGGCACGTGTCTTCATCGATTAATGCCTCTATATCCTTATCTTCGAACTTTTTCGGCTGACCTAGACGTTTTTTGTCATCAATGTCAAAATCATCACTTCTGAAACGCGCAAACCACTCCTAGCACGTGTTATTCGACGGAACATATTTGGAATATGCTTCGAAGAGCAAACGATGTACTTCGGATGCATTTTTGTTTAACTTAAACCAACAAAGTAAAAATTTCTGCAAATGCTTTTTTTTTTAGCACGTAATTTGACATTTCCAATGAGAATAAAAACTTGTGGGTATGACCAAAGATTAAGTTTGACAGATCGAATTTAATGTATTTCTATACGCACTTTAAGATGCAATAGCTGCCACAAAAATTTTTGAATCAATATATTTAACCGTTATTTAGTAGTACTCTCATAAAACATACCAAAAGTTTTCACAAGAAATGTTTATAAGTACCCTTAAAGTTTTGAATCATCCATATGTCAGCTAACTAAATTAATTTTTTGAACCGATTGCTTGATTTTTTTTTTTATCAGATTTTCCAAAATAAAACATTTTCTACCTAACAAAGACAAACACTCAATCTGAATAGTTGGAAAAAAATACTTGAGAAGTTGAAAAACTCCTTCAAAGATAAAAAATTGAGCTTAAATCGTTGAAAAAGTAAACTAAAATCGTTGACAAGCTCGTCTCTTAGATTGAAATAGGAAAACAAAGATAGGAAAATTCATTAAAATAATTGAAAAAGAGAACTTATTATTTGAAAATTTCGTCTCTTTAGTTCAAAAAATATATAATAAAAATAAAAATAAAAAACTATAAAAATAAGACTCAACGAAGATGAAAACTCGATTTAAATAGTTCAAAAAGCAAATTTACAAGTTCAAAAATTTGTTTCTAAGGTTCAAAGCAAGAAAATGCATTTATATTGAATATATTGAATCAAGAAAAGGTAAGGTTAAAATTTCAACTTTTAAGTCCAAAAATAATTTTATATAGGAAAAGTATTGATATTAAACACTAAAGTTTCAGTAAGATTGAAAATTTGGGCCTTGTTTTTGTAACCGTACATCGATGATTCCATGTCAATTCGACTAGTTTTGAGCAAAATCTGACCTTTGTGATTCCGTTTTTTTTTTAGACTTTGTAGGTTAGTAGTGCTCGGGAAAATAACATATACTTTTTTTTTTTGGTTTTGCGAAAACAATTTCCTTTTTAGGTTGTAAACTGTAAAAAATCTTAAATTATCTCCAAAAATATAATAAGTGCATGTTTTCCAACAGCTGTAACTTCGAAACCGTAAGTCGTACAGAAAAAAAAAACCTGAAATATATTTTAAAGACCTTGATTGGTCTTTTTGGTGGTGTACTTTTTTTGGACTATTTTTATGAAATTTTTTTAGCCTGAAGTTATCTGTCACGTTTTTCATGGTGATCGCAGTAAATTTTTCACCTTTTGAACATAGTGTCGTTATAAATTATTATAACTTATAATACATCAATTCTTAAGGCTTACACAAAATTTTAGCTTGGGATTTCAACGATTGTTATTTTTAAGGAATTTTTTAAAAAATGCCTACAAACGATTTGTTGCTTTCAGGGACCGAAAATAATTGTTATTTTATATTTCACAGCAGAAAAAGTTGGGTAGTTTTAAGCCAAAAAAAAATTCGTTATGAATAACTTTTATTTTTAAGAAAAATCTGTTTTGGTTGCCGCATAACTTTTATTTTTGAGGAATAAATTTTTAGGTTGACTACTAACAGTTATTTTCTGAAATGAAATATTTCGGTTATTAATGTAAAAAATCTTAAAAAGTTGACATTTTCTTTTGAAATGGACTCAACTCTTTGCAAGGGAGTCTTTCAAAGAACTACAAATGGAAGGGTCTTCGGATAAAGAAGTAGATGACGATACAAGTACAAAGATGAAGACTGCGTATACTTAAATTGATAATTTCAAGCCACCACGCATTGACTTTGACGCTAATCTCCTCTAAAATTGGAGTAACCAAAAATATGTATCACCCATGTTATGGCAACCAACATGTAATTCATAGGTTCGCAGGATAAATAAAAAAAAACAAAATTTTGATAAAACTCGATTATATTATTCAACAAAGTTGCCTTCGAGAGCGATACAACGAGTATAGCGATTTTCCAACTTTTCGATAACACTTTTATAGTAAAATTTCTCCTTGTCGTCAAAATAGGCCTCAGTTTCAGCAATTACTTCACCGTTGGACTTGAATTTCTTTCCAGCAAGCATTCTCTTGAGATCTGAAAACAGGAAAAAGTCGCTGAGGGCTAAATCTGGAGAATACTTTGGGTGGGTAAGCAATTCGAACCCATATTTATTCAATTTTGTCATCGTTTGCATCGATTTGTGACACGGTGCATTGCCTTGGTGAAACAACACTTTTTTTCTTTTGCAAATGTGGCCGTTTCTTGGCGATTTCAGCCTTCAATTGATCCAAAAGTGCACATTAATAGTCGCTGTTGATGGTGATTCCTTTTTGGAGATAGTCGATGAATATTATTCTTTTCGCATCCCAAAATACAGACGCCATCACCTTACAAGCCCACTGTTGGGCCCTTACTCGCTTTGGATTCGGTTCGTCGACTGCTGTCCACTCAGCGGACTATTTTTTGGATTCTGGTGTGTAATAGTGAAGCCATGTTTCATCCATTGTCACATATCGACGATAGAATTCAATTTTATTGCGGTTTAACAGCGCCAAACACTCCTCTGAAGCATCAATTCGTTGTTGTTTTTGGTCGACTGTGAGTTCACGCGGCACCCACTTTGCACAGAGCTTTCGCATACCCAAATGTTCGTGTAAAATGGTAAAAACACTACCATTTGGTATCTTTACAATGTCAGCTAGCTCGTGCACCTTCAATTTGCGATCGTTTATAACCAATTTGTGGATATTTTTTATGCTTTGTGGAATAACAGTCTGATTTGGGCATCCACTGCGCTCTGCATCATTTGTGCTGGTACGACCACGTTTAAATTCAGCAATCCACTTTTCTACCATTTGTCCCGATGAAGCAGAGTCCGGATAATGTTTACCAAGCCATTGTTTGGTTTCCAATATATTTTTTGTCAACAAAAAGCAATGCTTTATCAGAACTCGATTATTATTATTATTTATTTCAATAACAATAGTTACACACAAAATGCTATAACTCACGAATTAATTGTCAGATTATTGTCAAATCATATGGAAGATAAAGATAAAAATCATATGGAAAAAAATCTAGTAACGCCATCTATGTGTCATCCTATGGACTTTTTGAACGTACTGTTAGCTTGCATTGTCCATGCAACATCAGCAACTTAAGTTACTGGGGAGAGATCTTTCTCAACTCTAAAGCTTATTTCACACAGTGACCTCCGATGTAATATTGCAGAAGAAACTTTGAAACAAATAATGCTTACAATTTAATTGAAACATAAATATATTAAAAAACTAATAAGAAAGCTAAAAGCGACACTTTTCATTGATATTTCACACTAATAACCGAATTAATTTAATTTCAGAAAATAACTGTTATTAGTCAGACTAAAAATTTATTCCTCAAAAAGAGAAGTTAAGAGAAGAGAAGTTAAATAGTAGTCAAACCTAAATCAGCGAGGAAGCGTTTTTTATCTGTCAAAAATTTCTCATGCCCATACGATTTATATGTAGCAAACCATAATAACGCGGCGGCAACGCTGAGTGGTTCGAAAATCCAATTTTGACAGAGCGTTAGGAATCAAAGTTGGTTGCAGTAGGCAAAAAATGTTGATGTGACAATTCTTAAAATTATTGTTAGGAGGTAAGGAGGTAAGAATTTTGTTGAAATTATAGTTGAAGAATAAATTCAACGGCGGTGGTCACTTGAAATTAGATTTAAAAATAAAATATTCTCTAGTATATCTAATGCGTTCATGTTTCATTTTTGACATTTGCTTGCCGCTAACCGCTTTCATTTAGGGATGGTACTTCGGCGTTAAAGCTCAGCGTAAAAATGCTACGCTCAATACGCGCTGATTTAGGTTTGACTGTTATGCAGCAACCAAAGAAAATATTTTTTGAAAATAACAGTTTTTTATAACTAAAATGCATTTTGGCAGATTTTAATCATTAATTCCAAAAAAGTTGCATAACAGTTATGGCCCTGGTTTCTTTTGTAAGAAAAATTCCATTAGGTCTTACGCGCTACGATCTTACAGCATTATGGGTTCAAATATAGTTCATATTTCTGGATTCACAAAATACAAATTTGTAATTATTTCGACTTCGGACTTATTTTGATTTTGCAACTATCAAAAACAATGGTAGAATAAAAAATTTTAAATTTGGTTTTTATAAAGCATAGCATATTACTTTTGTATATTTATATATTTCTTTACCGTTATGTTATTTTTATGTTGCTAATTTTTTAGGTAATCTGCGGTATGTTTAAACTAACTAAACTAAAAATACGATATTTAACTGTATATTTTTGAATGTAAAATATTTTTAACGGTTTTAAGAATATTTCCGTTTCTTTCGTATATTGAAACTTCAGCAGACTTGAATGAGCGAATTCATTTTTTGGCTATTTTTGAGCGCCTTAAATACTCGGTAATTCTTATTCCAATTGTCATGCGTGCATTCCAAGGTACCAACTTAAGCAAAGCATCCTAAACATTCAAAGTGAAATTAAGAAAATTCTATTTCTGCATCGATTGAAATATTGGTGTCACCTGTACGCCATGCCAAAAGTAGCCTGTGGTCACATCTATGTTACCCATGGTGCTTACCGCCCAACGCGCATAGACATCCGGTTGCGGTATGAATAGCCCACCGCTCATAATAGCACGTGAATATGAGTTGATCTTTGTGACAACAAAATTGGGCGAAACTAGCTGTACTGTAATGCCGTAAGGACGTGCTTCCTCTTGCAGCGCTAACGTCAGGTAACGAGTAAAAGCTTTGGTGGCACCATAAAGCGCAGCATATGGCAGCGGCTGAAGCTCAGTGCCAGAGGATATATTTACAATGAGGCCTTTAATGCGTTCTTGCTGCATGCGACGCAAGAAGAGACGCGACAACATAGTGACGGGCGCAATATTTGTGTATAGCACATTCCAGAGATCTGCCTCCTCAAACGAAGACATGATATCCAAGCGTGGCGTATTCTGGCCAACATTATTAACTGTATTTAAGATTGTTGTTGATAAAAAGAATTTGGATATTGCTGCGACTAACTTACCAAGTATACCAATTGGTATATTTTCCAGTTCATCTTCAATGTGCTCATAAACCGATTTACCTTGAGTAAAATCAGCAACAATCCATTTAGTACGTACTCCGAATTCATGCTCTGCAAGATGGGGAATTAATTGTTTTCTATTATTTATTCTCTAGTTTTCTCTTTGTTCTAAGCTCACCAATATTTCTGGCAACTGCTTGCAATTTGGATTCTGTGCGTGATATGAGCACCACATTTAGACCTAGCCGAGCCAACTCTCTGGCATAGGCTTTACCGATGCCATCTGTGGCACCAGTAATCACTGCCCAGGGACCATAACGCTGCTTAAGACTCTTGATATTCCGCTGACCCAGCAACTTGTGCAGACTTGTCTGGAATATTAGCACTGGTGCTCGCAGATTTTCGTACAAGTAACAGCAGAGTGCATAGAAACCCACAAAAGTCAAAAAAGTGCAGAACATATCAAACATTTTTAAAACTTTTCAATTAAAATTGCTTGGCCAAAACTTTTAATTTCTATGGTTGAAAACATACTGAATATTCAGAGACATTCTTTGGGCTCGCAACTTGGGTGCTTAAAAATACGTTTGTGCCAGGAATATTTATAGCAACTTAATTAGTTGCTTTATCAGTACAGCGAATAGTAGAAATGAAAAATTGATGTTAATCATCTTTACTTCCAAGTAGGTATTGGCAGAAAAGTGCAATTTTTTCCCTTTTTATAGTTATGAACATTTTTAATGCAAGCTTTGGCAGAGGTGTTTGAGAACTTTGACACAGAATTAGCAATCATCAATGAATCGATGCTTAATAATCAATCCCATGATACTAATATAAAAAACAAAATAGCTTTTACTAGAATAAATACTCTTTGCAATATAAATTATAAGGTGAATCATCTTATGGTTCGGGTGTAAGTTCAGAAAATGAAGCGAAAGTGAACCAAGACCGGAATTAGTAGGGAGGGCTCTATCTATACTAGGAATGGAATGGAACTTAGAGTGTTTAGTTACAAGAACAGTCAAACTTGTTTTTGCGCGATTTTTTATTTGTGCGATTTTTTTATATGTGCAATTACGCTGTGGAACAAATTCAGGTTAGCAAAAGTTAGGTCGATTCTGAGAGTGAGGGGTGAAAATAGAGGCTAAATTAGAAGACCCGTATCGCGGCGTTTGTTTATGTTAGTTCGAATTTTTTTTTTAATCGACCTTCGAACTTTGCAGTCAAATGCCGATTTTCAGCATATTGTTTATATGGTTTTTTGGCTATAACTCGTCGACTAATTGAAATTTTTTTAATCTGTAAAAGCCAACTTATTGCTAGAGACCCGTGCAACAATTAAAATTTTTTAGAATTGATTTAGAAAATTTTTGTGGTGCTTATGAAGCAAAATGTTGGAAAAATTATTTTTTTTTCATGCTTTGAAAAAAAAAACCTAAGTCTTTTTTGCTTTCTGTTTGATCTATAATATGCTTCTCAGTTTCTTCAATAAATTCCATTTGAAAAGAAAACAATCATAATACAAAACTTGCGTTTTCTAGCTTAATATTAATTTACTTCTCATTTTTTATGTACCAATTTTGTTCAGTGTTGGTTTTGAAGAAACATTGAAAAATAAATTGTAAAAATATGGATAAAATATAATTTTGAAATGTTAGTTATGAAAAGTTTTAAGTAAAAAAATTAAATAAATTAAATTAATGATTTGACCATTTGCCGTTTAGCAGGCGGCTGTGGATCAACATCACTGCTCTCTCTAATATCTTGGTCATCGTCATCATCATCAGAAAGGTGGATAACTTTGTCCAACAGATATTCTGGAATTTCATCTTTGTCTTCCCCTTCTTCCTCTTTCTCCTCGTCTTCCTCTTCTTCAAAGGTGTTTTTATACCACCAACAAATTTCAGCGAGTATTGCATCTGGAGATTTCTTTCCTCTGTACCTGAAACGAAAATAGTTTTCAATCGTTAACATGTTTAAATTGTGCACTCTGACAAAGATATTAGAAAAATCTAGGAATTCAAAATATGCACACTCTATAGTTACCTTATTTCAAATTGAAGCGCAGTTTGGTGATAACGTTCGCCTTGCTTATCAGATTCAGTTGGCAACTGTTGAGCGAGTTGATCAAGGTGCTGATGCAAGAGATGAATTTTGTACGACTATTTCATCGAAAGCTGCCAACATGTTTGCTACAGATTGCCTGTAGTTTTTTTGCGTTCTTTACCCAAAATTCCTTTAATGACTGCTTTCAATGCGAGCCATGCATTTAATTCTCGGTTTGTCAGAACTTGGTCAAAATCTTGACGACTCATTAGTTTCCGTATGTCGGGACCATTAACAACCCCTTCCTGAATTTTGGCGTTACTTAGTCTTGGGAAAATGTCTTTTAAGCGGTTGAATGCTGCTGGTCTTTTTGCTATACATTTCAAAAAATTTTAAGCAATGCCAAGTTCAATATGGAGCAACGGCAACATAATTTTCATTTCAGGAACAAGACTTTCATGTAGCCTATTGTCTTTAGGCTATTTCCGTCCAATGCGACTATTCCAGTTATGCTGTTTGTACTGGTTTCTTCCTTTAATACCTTTTCCGTATCGTGAATCCCAATCGCACAAAAAACACGGATATTTTGGACGGCCAGATGCTGTTAAGCCTGTAATCAATGAAACTATTTTGAGGTCGCAGCAAATGCGCCACTGGTGTTCGTTATATTTGACTACTTCCAGAATGTGTTTCAAATTATCGAAATTTTCACTAGTGTCAGTGCTATACGCAATCGGAACAGAAGGCATTCTATTTGCCTTGTGCAAAAGCACAACTTTTAAGCTGATTAGTGCACTATCGATGAATAAACGCCAATCATCTTTTTTATAGGTTAACCCTATCGTCTCCATTAACTTTTCAATATCTTTGCAATAAGCGAAATTTCTTGCATCATTCACATTGAAGAACTTTTCTAACTCTTTTTGGCGTTTTCGATATGCTGTTACTTTGGTACCATTCGCCAGCAAATTATTTCCTTTCAAAAATGAAGCCATTAGTTCTGATTTTTTCTGAGTCAAACACAAATATGCAACAATTCCATCCAATTCGTTTGTGTGACTAGGATTGGGTCCTTTGATGTGTCATAGGATGTATCTCACCAGGGTCGTATTCTGAGAAGAAATCCATGGATGTAGCAGCGGCGTTTGTAGTACTGATATCTGTTTGAAGATCAATACTTCGGTATGTTGGTACTGGAATGAATTCTGAGTGCGGTAATGGTAATTGGGCACTTGGCACTGCTGCATAAGTTTTATTCTTTGCTTTCCTTCTATTCAAAGTGTTATGGTAGTTGATACATCCATAGCAATTTTCTTCTTGATGCGGGCTTTTGTCTAACCAATGATGTATTGGTATACCAAAAGGCATAGCCTTCTTCTTTTCACTTTTCCATTGCATAAGAGTTGCATAGCAATTAAAGCAAACTTTTTTAGGGGCATAGTTTACGTCAGTGATAAACTCTTGCGAGAAATATTGTTTATAGGCTTTCAAAAAAAAAGCACTTGCATTGCCACATTTTTCATCGCTTGCTATGAAACGTAAGCAAAAAAAAAAGAAAAAACGAAATGGCCATTTCAGCCCTTGAAAGGACTTTGACCGACCTTCTATAACCAATTGTGTTGTGTGCGATGTGAAATGTTTGCACACAAATGATCGAGAGCTGGACCTACATGTTTTACGCCGACTCCGAACGGCTTATGTTCTCAAGAAGCTTTTCATGGCAGTTTTTACTCTGTGAGGTTTGCCATTGTCTGCAGAGAGGTGACGGCCGAACAGAAAAATTAATTTAATTGAAAAAACTTTCTGTGTGTCGGATGGAGCATTCGAACCTGGGTTCTCTGGCGTAGGAGTCACACACTCTACCCACTACGCCACGGCCGCCACAAACGGCCGGTTAAAAGCTTTTGTATGCATTAAATAAGTACATGTGTAATAAATAAAATATTTCAAAATGTTCGCACATATGTATATTTTCTAAATCAAAAAAATAATTTTTTGAGTTATTTTGAGACGTGAAACTTTTTTATGCGGTCTCTATCTACCGCATAAAAACCAAACTTTTTTACTTTGTTTCGAAAACTATTTCTTATAGCTACTCGTAAAGTTCTTTACTATTTTTTTTATGCGGTCCCTATCCACCGCACAAAAACACGTAAATAATAGGAGTGAAAAGCAAAAGTTTACAAATATATCGGTAGTTCTATGGCAAATCGGACGCTTTTCGAAACTCACATATTTGTAAAAATTTAGTACTTTGTATGTCGATAGTAGGTGCTTAAAAAACTAGAAATATTTGCATATTTTGACGTAGAATTACGTCATTCTTGGAAGTTAGTAGGGTGGTTGATTGCGATCAGAAATCGTTTTTAAAGATCATACAATGCTGATGTAAGCACTTGTTGGTCTGGTTGATCCTCACTGGGAGAAAAATTCATGTTTGAACTCTCTTACTTCAAAATCACATTAAATTACTGTCCGATCGAATATTCGGCTTCGGTATTCGGCATATTCGGCCGATTTTTTAACCTTCAGCTTCTGCCTAAATAGCCGAATATTTTTGCTTTGTAATGACTAACAATTTTTTTATAATTCTTTAGGAAAATTTCAGTATGATTCAATCAATTCCGTTCAAAATTCCATACTTGAAACACTTGTTCGTTTTGTTTTTCTCTTCCTTTCTGTTCTTCCATAAGTTGATTTTCGCTCTTTGAAAACTTCATTCAAATGATAAATGCAGTGAGTTCGTCCGACATGAGTTGATAAGATCGTACATGTTGAAGGAACTGGCACAAAACTAAAAATTTTTTGATTTTCATAACAATATAAAGCTTTTTAATTTAACGTATTGATTATTGTTATGATTAGTAATCTTATTATTGATTCAGGTAAGTATTGATTACACTGATTTACAGCCAATATGTACAATGAATGCCACTATCCATTTCTGATATAAAATTGGTCGCTAATTTCTCATTTCTAATTTTCTTTTTTTTTCTGTCACTCTGTTTTCGAGATATTGCGCACTGTAGTCTTTTCTACCAAAAAAAAAAAGAGATGGTTCTACTTAACTGGATATATCTCCATAACCAACAACAGTAAACACACAGTAATCAAATCTCAAAAAGGCCATATAACGACCTACCTAATATACAGTAAAGGACAAAACTGTTCACGAAAATAAAAAAAATTCTATTGAGATGCAACAATTTTATTTGTAACTATGAATATGAGAAGTATGAATAAATTCTAAATAGTGTATCAATTTCTTAACATAAACAAAAAAGAAATTAAAATATATTAAATTATTTAATACGAAACAATAAACTTTAAAAAATAGCATATGTGAATACTTCTGCCCCTTGGCTCAAATGCTGAGTTGTTAAGAGATTAATATTTTGGCATATGTTACTATTTATAAGATTTTCCAAAATGCTTGGACATATATTTTGCCATGCTAGGAGGGCCCGCTCCCACAATTCGTCTAGGTTCTTGGAGCTTCCTTTTCGGCAAAAATTTTTCTTTTCAAAATAGCCCAAAGGTGCTCGATGGGTTTCAAATCTGGGGGCAGGGGAGGCCAATCTAGCAGTTTGATCCCATTATCAACAAACCACTTTTTTGTTATTTTTGCAGTATGTTTAGGATCATTATCCTGCATAAATATGTCACCTTGCCCACGTTCGAGTCCAAATATGTCTAGACTTGGGAGATACAAGTCCTCCAGAATGGTAATATAATCTGCTGCGCGCATAATACCGCGCCGAAGTACACCGAGCTCATTCCCGCGAAAATATCCCCAGGCCATGAGTGATCCACTTCCAAATTTTAGCGTATGGCATATGTTGCGGTCTTGTACACCAACTGCTTTATCAATTCATGTCCATATGGACCCATCCGACCCTACTCGATTAATCTTAGTTTCATTGGACCAAGTAACTTTCTTCCTACTTTCTGCCTTATGATGCCTTTTACTTAAAATTGGTTTTTTTACAATCGCTCTAGCTTTAAGTCCGGTATTTTTTAGACATCTGCGAACTGTTTTGCAACTGACACTGACTCCAAGGATCTCTCTAAGAATATTATTAGTTTCCACCGCAGTATTTGCTGCTCCTGAAACTATTAAGCGCCAGGCTATTCGCGCAACATCGGAAGATATGTTATGCGGACGACCGTTTCTTTAATTTATTGAAAAATCCGAGTGAACTTTTGTGCATCTTTTGATATCTTCTAGCACGTTTTTCTTCAAAGCCGAATTAAGGGCTTTTCCCTAAATCTATTCCCTAATTGTATAATGGTAAAGTAACTAAAAATCTAATTAAATGTTATACATTATTATAGTTTTTTAAATTGCAAGCAATAAAAAAAAATAACTACTTACATTTTCTGTAGTAAATTATAAATTGAAATAAATTTCTTACAAAATCTAATAGCGGACAAAACTGTTCACACGTGCTTTCTCAAAGCCTAGCTTCAACTCACGATTAAAAGTCCCGTTAGTTCGAAAAATACTTACCAGATCCTAATTAATACAGTGCTTAATAATTTACAATAGAAAAGTATTGCCAGACAGTGGTTTTTTGGATGTAATGAAATGCGGATGCATATTTCATATATTCGTGAAGACTTTTGTCTCTTACTGTACATACTATGAGGCGAATTTTCACGAAGTTTGTAGGGTTATTTATCTTCCAAACGAAGCAAATATCAAACTTAAAATTTTAACTGTAATATAATGCTATTATGTTCTTTATTGTGAATTAATTTCATATTTTTCAGCCCGTGCCCACCAGAGATGTTTTACCCCAAAGTCAGCCAAATTCAGCAAATTTTTTAAAATTCAAATTGATGTCAGAATGTTAAAAAAAATTTCCCTTTAAACAAATTGTTAAAATGTACTCTAGAAAAAAAAAATTAATGACTGCAAATTACTGCTTTCTATAAAAAAAATTCTAGAAGTTTTACGCAAGATATTACGTTTTGAACACAAAAATTTAATAATTTTTTTTAATATGCATCTCTTATCTGTCAGATTAAAGGGCAAAGCATGTCTAATATCATGGTTTTTAGTTCATCATTCTATGTGTAACAGAAGCTGAAAAATATAAGTTAACACAAATGCATTTATTGCTTTAGGTAGCAAAGAAAGCAAAGAAAAAAATTTTTGAAAGCAGCTCTGAGATTCTTATATACTGGGCAACTGTTAATAAAAATATTAACTTTTTTAAAAATGGTCGACCAGTCAGTGTTGGATCAGTTGATTTGGACTGACTCTAAATAGACAATCACACAATTTGGATGCTTTCATTAAATTAAA
This sequence comes from Coremacera marginata, assembly GCA_914767935.1. NCBI lineage: Eukaryota > Metazoa > Arthropoda > Insecta > Diptera > Sciomyzidae > Coremacera > Coremacera marginata. Next base: position 60,692,654 of record OU612045.1, on the reverse strand, counting down.
CACAACTTTTCCATTTCTCTCAATAGCCTATTTTTTTTTGGAAAAATGCAGATTTTTAGTGAAGAAAATCAATGTTATATAATTTTTTTTTTTTTTTACAAAATTGGTATTGTTTTTTTTTTTTTTTTTGAATTTTTCTGAAAAACAAGAAAAATCCTAGAAAAATTTAATTTAATCCACCAAAACTAACAGCTTATTCAAAAAATGTTGTGAATATTGTTTGTAGGGAATTTTATCAGCTTTAATTTGATATATTATTTGTTTAATAACTAAAGTTGGTTCTGAAGATATATACAATTAAGTGGAACCAACTTTTTTTTTATAGAAAAAACTACAGTGGGCAATATCTCGAAAAGGGAGTGACAGAAAAAAAAGAAAAATATTTTCGGAATCAGCGACCAATTTTCACATCATCAGAAATGGATAGTGGGCATTCATTGTACAAAGAACTTTGCTTTATTGGCAAACCACTGTTATTGTACACGTTTTCTTAGGATCACTTTATCTGCAATTTTTAATCTTTGATATATTAGTCATACAGGTCATTATTAAACCACGTTTACAAAATTATATATATTTCAACTTTTGACGAAAAAGTTACACCGAAATATAAGCAAAAATTTAGATTTATAGGGAAGTCATGAACGAACAATACAGAAAGTTGAAGAATTTTCGACAAATTTTTTAAAGAACGAAAACAAGACAGACACGTTAAAGAATATTCGACAAGAAATAAAACAGAGAAGAGTTATAGCGTGTTCTACTATTTTTGCGTTTTTGCTGTTGCTTTGTTCTCTTCTTCTTTTTTTTTATTGATGACGAACCCAATGCAAATGAGTTAAATAATATTTTGAAAGTCTGTTATTGACGATTACAAGACAGACGTGTTTAAGAATATTCTGCAAGCCTGGCTTGCGCAGCAGGTTTCTTTAGAAAATCACCAAAGATCAATTCATTCATGATACCCGAGACTGCTGGGTGTCTGTGAAGTTTTTGTATTCAGAAAAGTTGGTTTGAGTCTGTCTATCCCAGGTAACAATTTCACCTAAATAAGCTCTGAGTAAAGCTTTAGATAAGGAATTTATGTAGGAAGGAGAATTTGAACATCTTTGCACAATCCTCGGTACAAGTTTTACAAAAGGTCTATGCAAGGAAAAAAGGCGTATGAAATTATTTCCTTTATACAAGAACTTATATAAAGATTGCTATAAGGATTTTATTCAAGGCTTATTCAAAAACTCGGAAACTGAAAAAAAAGTTAATTGTTTTTGTAATCTCCTTCTTATACGTTTCAACATTTCATTTTATTTAGAACAGAAAACTTGCATATGTTAAAAATCTTTGTATATCTTTGTATATTAACATTGCCCAACCAGCGTTTATTGAACTCGGATCCTTTGTATCCTTTGTTTCATCCCGCGACGTTGAAACTTTATTCGTATTTTCTATGAATTCCCTTAAGTAAAATTTTATAAAGGTCTCGATTGCAATCATTTCGTATATGCACTGGAAGCAATCAATTAGCTTGGTAGCCCATCAGTTTAAGGAGACGGTTTATAAACAGATAGATCTACGGTTGAAACCCAGGCTCAGACAATGAAATTTTTTTTTTTATTATTGAAATAGTTTTTTTTTTAGACTTTTTTTATGAAAGTGAATTTTTTTTTATTAAATTCAGGAAATTATAATGCTATTATTTTCACAAACTGAAACTTTGCTTATATTCAATTTAATAAATATTAATTAGATGATTAGAGATTAGATGCTTGAAAATCTAAGCTAGGGTAAAAATTTTCTTGAATGCTTCCTAAAATGTATCATTGAATAAAGCTTTATATAAGACATTGTGGTAAGAAAATTAAAATTTAAAGGCTTTTACAAGTCTTTTTCAAGAAAAGCATGAATAATTACTTTTATATAAAGTCTTTTCAAGTTGAGTATGAATAACTTCAAATATTTAGGTGAAATTGTTATCTGCGATATAAACTGTAAGGATTGTGATTTTTTTTAAAAATTGTAAAGAGTTTAGGTGTTTTTTCTTTGATCAGCGAATTCGTAAAAATAACAAAAAAAAAAATTATAAGATCCATTTTTACTTACAATTCGTCCTAGCACCGAATTCGTTGAAAGAAACCGTTTTAGATGGCAACTCTATGCAAAAAAAGTACGTTACTTTTAAATTGTGACGAAGGATCAGGATTTAGCGACCTATTTTTAGCTTATGTTCGCCCAGCACCGAATTCGTAAAAAAGTGTTTAGTTTTCAACCTTATGGTAAAATAATTACATAATTTTTGAAATTTTTTTAACGGATTCGAATCCAGTGCCACATTTTCACCTAGTGTTCGATCATCAAATTCTTAAAAATAAAAAAATGTAGGTGGCAACTCTATTCGTCTTTAGCCTATAGCCTTCCCACCATAATTATCTACATTTAAAAAAAAAATTCAACTAAATTGGTTGAAAATTCCAAGAGCAGAGGGAAACAAAGGTTGTGTTCAGAAATGCAACTGATTCAGCAGCACTCCGCAAAATGAGCTTTCTACACTGGCCTCACTAAGCCGACTTTCTTTGACATGTGTGGTGAGGCCAGTGTAGACAGCTCATTTTGCGCAGTGCTGCTGAATCAGTTGCATTTCTGAACGCAATCAAACATTTTCTCCCACTTTGTTTTATATTTAGAAATTAAAAAGTAGAAGTTTATACATGTAATAACACATAAATTGATAAAAAGAGTTAAAAAGTAAAACGCCTCTGATTTGTCGACTCTAGCTACTTCGGAAATTCATAACAGCTATGTTAAATAGCTTAAGTTTTCACTTCGGTTGGCAGTCCCCCCACATACTACTTATTTTTAGGTTACGTGTTCTTTAACGAACGCCTTAAGATATGCTACATTACAATTTCACAATTTAAGTTTGTTTTTTAAAGAAACTCAAAATAAAAAGCCGATTAATAAACTTTTTTTTTCAATTTTGTTGCTACTAGATATTTGTGAATTGTACAAATTAATTTCGAACATTTTGTGATCGCAACTTAAAGATGGCCACAATTAATCACACTTTACAATAAGCTTTCACTATGATGTTCAGGAAATAGCACGCATACCCGGCTCTTTTTGTCAGCATAATCAGTCAGAGTTTTTGTAACAGCTTTTGCCGATTTGCTTTCGCAGCTTCTTCTATGGTTTCCCCTCACCTGCCTCCTCAGGTGCTTCAAAATATTCTGATTCAGTTGCTGCTTTCTCAGTGGTAAAATTCGTTTTACTTTGCCCCTGCAAATCAAGCGACCAAATATTACTCTCAGAATCTTTCTGGTCCAAAGTCCTCGTTGAACTTGCTGGCGTACATTTACGTGCAATTCGATTACGCTTCAATGACAAATTAAGTGATTCCATTCCGAAACTTGAGTTGCTCTGTGTCAGAAAGCATTCAGCACGATCTGCCGATGAAGAATCATCAAGTGGCGGCCTCAAAAGATCCTCACACAAATTCAGATGCTTGAAATCCTTTAGTGTGCACGCACAAGCATCTTTGATTAATTTTCTAGCCTCTCTTTCGATATCCTGCATTGCCAATAAGTTATTTTTAATGATTTCGGGACAAATTGGATGCCGTGGAACGCCTATATTTGTTTTTTTACAATCGGCATATGAGTTGCCGCCATAACGGCAATGCGTTTTAATCCATTCCGCTTCTTTGCTACACTCCACAAAGCGTACCGCAGGTGAAGGTAGCCACGCAATGTTATTCAAGAAACCACTTACGGGCCAATAAACACCCTCCGCTGTGTCGTAGTGACCCTCGCGTAATAACTGCTGATAGGGTTCGGCAGTAAAATTTTCGTTATCGGTCACTGGAGCCAATCCATTGAATAGCTCTCTTAAGTAGCGTCTTTCACCAGTGGTGCAGTATATCCATTTTTCAAATATAGTTTCTTTCCTTTCATCATCTCGATCGTAATCATAAAAACGTAGACCATCGTTAAACGATATCTGATGAACATTAACGAGTCTTCCATCATTAAAAATTCCAGTAAATGTCATATTATATGGCTCTGCCAGTTTTAACCAGCCTTTTCCATTGAAACGACCATTTTTAAAGTTGCCGCAGTAAATGCTGCCATCCGGGTAAGTGTATATTCCGGAACCACTCATTACATGAGTAATTGGCTCCAAAAGACCCGTGTATTTGCTGCCAGTACAGAATTTTATAGTATCCATGAAAGTTTCTCAAATGGTTTTATATAAATAAAAAAAAAAAAACAAAAAAAAATGTCTTCAAAAAATTCAATAAATATTTCTAAAACATTCGAAAGCTCGTGAAACAAAACGTTGACTGAATAGAATTTCATCACTATTTTAATTAGGAAAGTATGTACAAAAATTTGCTATCAGTATTTTTTTCTTTGATACAAAATGATTATCGAAATATAGCAAATCTGTTAAAGGGGTAATACTACTTTGTTATTATTACACCATTTTTGAAGTGAAAACTTGCTTAGGTGCGTTGATCACTTTTTGGTAGATAGCAAAACTATAGATTCGCGATATCATCACGCCGTTAGCGATATCAGCACGCTGTTAGCGTAACAGAAATTGTTGCTATACAGCATTCCTTACCTAGCATCGACCAAGCCGAAGACCGAAACGATTACCGAACCGATTATCGACCACCAGGCCAGTTACCGAAGCAATTACCAACCGATTATCGAAGCGATTACCAACCGATTACCGAAGCGATTATCGAAACGATAATCAAAGCTAATACCAACCGGTTACCGAAGCGATTACCAACCGATTACTGAAACGAATACCAACCGATTACCGAGGCGATTATCAAAGCGATAATCAAAGCTAATACCAACCGGTTACCGAAGCGATTACCAACCGATTACTGAAATGAATACCAACCGATTACCGAAGCAATTACCAATCGATTACCGAAGCGGTTACCGAATCGATTACTAACCGGTTATCGAAACTGAACTGAAACGATTACCAACCAATTACCGAAGCGATTACCAACCGATTAGCAATTACTGAAGCAATTACCAATCGATTACCATTGCGATTACCAACACATTACTGTTTACCGAAGCAATTACCAACCGATTACCGAAGCGATAACCAACCGATTACCGACTACAAAAGCGATAACCGAAGCGATTACCAACCGATTACAGAGCCAATTACCGATTGCCGAACCATAGTAGTTGTGTTACAAATATATTATATATAAACTTTAAAAAACAGAACTTTATACATTCAATCAGTGGCGGATTTAGGATTCACCAGAATCAAAAAATTACCAAATTACATGTTTCGGTGATTTCATGTCAAATCGGACGTTTTTCAAATATCTTTAAAAATTTGGTACTTTGCACGACGATAGTACTTAAAAAAATTTGCATATATTTTGCAATTTTTTAAAAACTGAAAAAATTTTTACATACAAAATACTTTGAGTTTTTAAAAATAAATGTAAAATATGGTATAATTCCGTGGAGTTCACAAAATGTTACAAAAGAGCAAATGATTTTTAAAACACAAAATATTGCGCATCGTAGCTTTTGGCAATGAAAAAAAAAACAAAAATAAAAAAACACAGGTGCGTCGTTGGACACACGAGGGAAGCGAAGCTTTTTATGTTACTGTCATTGTTATTTCAACGCACTTGTGGGCAATTGTTAATTTTTTTCGCACTATGCAAAAACAAAACAAAAGCATGTACCAACAACAGCATAAACGCATTTACATCAAAAAAAAAAGTATTACTTTGCCCATCGTGAGGATCGATCACATGACCCACTGATTAATAAGTCGACACTGTTTTCACCGATCCAAACATCTCTGTCAAGTTTTGACGTTGATTTAATATTAAATATGTAACTGCAGCTATGTTAACAGTTGATGGCGCTAACAGATGGCACTAGCAAACTGAGGATGATGACCAGTGTTGTCACTTGCAAATTTTAAATAGTGCTAGGTTGAGTCTAAAATGAGTGGTGAATTTTAAAAACTTTGGAATATATTTTTCTTCTTAAGGAAAAATTCGACTGAAGTCCTACAGCAAAACAAATCATAAGAAGTATACCATAAAGTAAGTTTTTTCACGCTGAATAAGTTTTATTGCAAATAATTCTCATATAATGTTCTTAAAAGAGTTCTAAAATAATATATTATATGCAATAAAATTTCTAAAATTTTAATTATAATGCAATAATTTTTATATAAATATATAGATTTTGGAAAAATGCAAATAGTGGGTGATAAAAATGGTGAACTAAAAAAGTGCTAGATTTACCACAATTGTGGAAAAGTGGCAATACTGATGATTCTTGTAGTAAGTGGTTTAGCAGCTACCCAAACCATAAAAATCTATTAATCAACACTTGTAGCAAGTGTCTAAGCAGCTACCCAAACCACACAAATACATTAATAGATTATTGTATGTACTGCAACATAGCTTCAGTTGCACTTAATACTGAATCAATGACTCGGTATAAATAAGGTGTTTGGCTCGATGGATGAAGTATAGAACTTTTAACCAAAGGTTTAGGGGTTCGATTCCCCACGGCAGGCAAAGAAATGTTTTTTTTATTTGTTATATTAAATTGTCTTGTAAAAAACACAGAAACAAAGAAACCATATAAAATTCTAAGAAAAAATCTGTCGAAAATTTTTCTGATTTCATTCCAAGCAAATCACAGAACGGGGCGTAAAAAGCTTCGCTTCAAAAATATAAATGAAATTTACTACATTTAACTGCGAATAGACATAATTTCTACTGCGGTTACAAAATGTATAAACAAAAAGAAAAACAAATCCTGTGTGCGTTAACACACAAGCAACGGGATAATTTGAATGCATTTGCTGTTGTTGTTTACGCGTTTAAATTAGAGGATCGTCAACAGCGGCTTGTGGTACTGTTATTTGATTTTTTTTTTTTGTGGATTGTTTTGTTTTCTATACGTTTTTTTGCTTTCGTATAAGCAAAAATCGTATCGTATGATAGAAAAAAAATTTGTATGGCTGGTAACGCGAGCAATATGAGCTACTGGATGAGCATGTCAGGTATAATTTATGGTTTCTAGCATTTTTGTACTTCTTCCGATATTTTATTATTTTTCAGCTAGTTATATACAGGGTTGTCAATATTCGAAGCGCCCATCTGGCAACACTGTAACTTTCCGCAGTGATGCCAAATCGACTAATAACATACCGCGTTTGAAGCGTCATTCCAAGCGAATGTTTACAATGGAACAGTACACGCCACGCAAACGCTCTAAAATTGTTGAAATTTACATTCAACAAAACAAGTCAATAGTGAAAACTCAACGTGCTTTCAAAAAAATAAATAAAGTGAAAAGTGCGCCTTCCAAGAAAACAATTCATCGTTTGTATGAAAGATTTACAACTGGTAATACTCTTGGTAACCCAAAGAGGCCAAATAAAAAGCGACCAGGGCGATCGGCCGTTCTTTTTCGAAGATGATAATGGCCACAGAGTTACTGTCAATCAGGAGCGTTATCGCGATATGATAAACAATTTTTTCATGCTAATCGTTCGTCGAAAGCGTATCAGGCACTACTGGTTTCAACAAGACGGCGCGCCACCACACACAAGCCGCACTACAATCGATTTAATCGATTTATAATCGATTTTTAATAAAATGGGCGCTTCGAATATGGGCAACCCTGTACCTAGAGCTAGTAATATATGTAGCGGTCGTGGTGTAGTGGGTAGAGCGTGTGGCTCATACACCAGAGAACCCTGGTTCGAGTCCCACCTGACACAGAAAGTTTTTTCAATTAAATTAATTTTTCTGTTCGGCCGTCACCTCTCTGCAGGCAATGGCAAACCTCACAGAGTAAAACTGCCGTGAAAAGCTTCTTGAGAACATAGGCCGTTCGGAGTCGGCGTACAACGTATATGTCCAGTTCTCGATCATTTGTGTGTTCATATGTATTGTGTTCAAACATTTCACAATAATGTACCTAGAAATATAAAAACAAAATTGTTAAGAATAAAACTACTAAGAGAATGTGTATGACTACAAGGCTCAAAGGCCAACTTATAAGACAATGAGTTCCAGACCCTTACCATTAAACAAATATTGTTTTGTTTTTTAGCTGGCGATAGGTAATGAAATGGGGATTAGGAATAATTTTACTTTAGGGCCCACGCCCTTTTCCTTTTTTCTTAACGTGTATTTGGAGCCCCTTAATCTAATTCTGCAAAAAAAGGCCTGTCTCAAATGGCTTAGGAGTTATACATCCTGAAAGTTTGGAAAATTTGTCTTTAGCTTATAGAAAGTTGTATTGTAAATAAAGTATACTTTTGGTACCTTAATAACGCAAATTTATTAGATGATAAAAATTCGAATATGATATATATTTGCTTATAAAATTAAAAATATTTTTGCAATGATATTTGTTTTGTATAATATTGAAAAGGTAATTTAATTACCTTTTAAAGGACGTATCAATCATGAATAGGCATAGGAACTATACTTTTTTAGTAAGTAAAAAAAAAAACGAAATGGCCATTTCAGCCCTTGCAAGGACTTTGATCGAGCATCTTATGATCAATTGTGTTGTGTGTAATGTGAACAAATGATCGAGAACTGGAGCTACATGTTTATGCCGACTCCAAACGGCTTATGTTCTCAAGAAGCTTTTCATGGCCGAACATAAAAATTAGTTCAACTGAAAAAATCTTTCTGTATCAGGTGGGATTCAAACTAGGGTTCTCTGGCGTATGGGCCACACACTCTACCCACTGCGCCACGGCCGCCACTACAGTAGTAGTGGTACAGTAATTAAGTAAGTGCAGTACTTATTTACAGTTTGCCGTACTTATTTTTAAAAGTGTATTTTTTGTACTTATTTTGTTTTTCAAATATACCTATATTACTAAGGACACACATATGGTATTGATACTATAGTATTGAAACCATGAACGACTTTATACTATGTGGTATGAAAGGTATGAAACAAAACTATTTCTATATGTGTGTATAGAAATAGTTTTGTTTGACAATTGCTTCAAAAAATTATTTACATTTAAACAAAATTCTTCTTTCGAGAAGAACAGAAAAAAAAAATTTCAATAACATTAATTCAAGCTGTTTTTCTTCTTGTTGCGCTTGAGAAAAATTTTCTTTTTTCTTATTGCTTTCTTGCTTTTCCTTTTTTTTAGCAGTTATTGACTTTGGATTGATCTTTTTTCAAATGAAAAATTTTCAATTTTATGACTTTTATGTAGTTAGATTTTTTGTTGTTATCACAAAAAAGCGCTGATACCAGTTAAGCTATAATAATATCAGGGTTGCAAGTCAAAAAAAGGTATGTTAGAATGGCGAAGCCATGAAATATTGTTGTGTTTCGTAAACCATGAATGAGGTGCGATACTAACTTCGTGAGTTGGTTTATAGCGTGTATACAGTGACATACATATGCTATACTCATAATGGTTTCAATACAATGGTATCGATACCATATGTGTGTCCATAGTATAAAATACTAGCTTATACCCGGTGGGAGATGCTACACCCGACAACTATATTGGAAAATAATAAATATATTCAAAACTTGTATTTGACATTTTGTTTGCTCATTGTTCAAAGCAAGTCCCAGTTTCCGGGTAGCAGGACATCACAAAATACTAATTCCACTCTGATTTTCAATGTTCTGTGATTTGTGTTTCTAAAGCTATTCGATATTAAAAATTTGAATAATATGGGCGGAGCCACACCCCTTGTCTAATGTCAGTACAAGTTTTCTATTAAAAAGACATCACCAAGTGGTAACTCAATTCGATGTTCTGTGACTTTTACTTCTACGAAAAACTAATTTTTTTCAATTTTATATGAGAAATCGTATTGGCGAAAGGGGATCCACAATTTTTGCAATATCTGGAGAACCGCTCGTCCGATGTTGTACAAATAAGTTTTAAGTCCCGTGTTATGACTGGTCAAACACAACCCGAAAATTTGATCAACACCATTGGAACGGTTAAAAAGTGATGGAGTAACATACGGACACCATTAGATTTTTATATATATAGATGATTATATATAATATTGTTTGCGCTGAGTCGATAGTTGTGAAAAAGTTGTGACTAAAATTCCTTTATTTATTACTTTTTTCACAAATGTTTAAAAAATTGCGATGTGGCATTACTAAATTGAAGTTTGACAGCACAGCTTGTAGTATTACAAATGTCAAACCTCCACTGTCGGTCACAAAAACTGCACCACGTAGAATGTTCGTAAATTTTAGTTTTTACAAAAACAGCAGTACTTGATACAATGCTAGTATTTTTTATCAATTTTCAATATATTTAAAGTATTTTCGCAACAAAAAATACCTTAATAGCTTTAAATTAATTAAAATTAATAAAGAAAAGAAAAACGCTCACTTTAAATATCACACACTTAATACAAAACGGTCACCACTCAAATTTTTTCACTGTGACTGTTTTGTATTTAGTGTGCGATATTTCTTATTTGGGAACTTATTACTTAAAAGCGACTTCTTAAAAAACTTGAGATATGTTTCACTGTTTATGATGTTGACTACAAAATATTTAAGTAGGGTGTAGATCCTTCCTTGGCTTCTCGAAAAACTTAAGATATGTTTCACTGCTAATGATGTTGACTAAAGTTTCGAACATAGTGAACGCCGGTTCAGACAGGCAAGCAGATCAGATCAGAAAACACATTAGAGCAAAAGAGCTGACTTGGTTGCTTTATTACTCCAATGTAAAAATCTGATCTAATCTGCCTGACTATCTGAAACGGCGTTCACTATGTTCGCATCCTAAGAAATATTTAAGTAGGGGTAGCTCCAAGAAATATAGAAGACCCTTCATACAATGTAGAAAACATTCCCATCTGTCCTTGAGCAAATTTTTCCGTTTTGTCGAGACTTCACCATTTCTAACAGACATGGATTTTTGCCATATCTTGAAATCTGCAGCTATAGCGACGAATTTCGAGTTAAGAAAAATACAATTTCAAAGAGCAATAGCGCGCCGACTGATGGTACACAGAAATGTCAACTGATAGTACACAGAGTGAACAATAATTTTTCCTTTAATTTTGTGGTGTTTGGGTAATGGGTTGAATGTAAATTTTTTGTAAGTTTCATATATTGTATATTCATAGATGGCTTCAGCCAGGTAATTTCTATATTTGGGTAAAGAGAAATAATTAATTTTTCAATGACGTTAGTGAGAAAAAAGAAGGCAAAAGTGATACAATTGAGAAATTTGAGAGTTCGGTTGGGGTAGAATTGTTCGGTATCTTTTGGTAGCGTAGGTAAATAGCTTTCTCTGCCGTCTCATGTATTTAAGCACACGTACGCTGCTACAGCTTTCAGTGTGGTTTGAAAATGCATTAGTGTGGGGTGTTGATGCGCATTTTCCAACTCATATTGACAAGAAACCCTAAGCTAATTGATAAAAATTTTGACAGATGGGAATGATTTTCCACTACTTTTTATGAGAGTAAAAAACCTTATTGTATGTTTATGTCATTGCATAACTTAAATATCATTCAACATCAATGCTCCATGATGCCCAACTTTTCGATTCTAATTAACTCAAAAAATTGTCCCTGCTCCAATATAATTTTTTTAATTATTTTTTGGTGAAGAACTATCTTTTGAAGACATTAGGCTAGTTCTTGCCTATGCTCTCAAATACGCATAATAAACCACGCTTATATGTAATCTACAATCTACAGTTGCCTTTTATCCTCATTAAAAGATTGGAAACATAGGCTCTGGCACGTATTGTAGTTGCTGTCCTTGGTGATGTAGCCAAAACGGAACTATAACAAGTGCATCACAACAAAGTTAACCTCACAAAAACTAGGCACCAAGGGTAACCAATGGTTACTAACCACCCTTGTGAAATAATAGCCTTGTTCTGGCTCAATGTCAATATGTGATCAAAAGGATACAAGATAGATCTTGTTCGATAAAAAGGGTACCTAGCAACAATTTTTAAATTTCAATAAAACTAAATTTTAATATCACCACAAAATGCACATGTCTATGCTCGAGAAATATTCTAGCAACCAGCAGTTTCTACAAAATCTGATTTTAATTAACCTGATATTTGTGTGAAGGACTTCAATTTTGTAGTTGCAATCTTGAATATTTTTAAAATTTGACATTTAGCTCTTTACCCCAACACCACAGAACTATTTTGAACATGTTTTCGTTATTTTATTTTTCCATTTACATTTATTGTTGAAGAATACTATCCAACAAAGATATTTCGATTTAAAAACTATGGCAAGGAATTTCTATATATTAATACGCAAACAAAATAGTTTGTGATCCTTTTTTACCTGTGTTAGCTTTAACATATTGAGATAAGGCTTATATCGATGGAAAGGTATTTTCGAGTAGATTTGCACAATATAATTTTTCGAATATACTGTCATTAAGTTAGGTAAAACTAAGCAAATGTAAAAACCCTTTTTTCCCAATGGGACAAGGAGGAAGCAACAACAAAATACAAAGTGGCACATCTCTATTAAACATCGTCGCTGTAGCATACACGAGCAAGAGTGCAAGAGAGTCGCACACACTTCAAAGAGCTGTGCATCATTATTGTTGTTGGTGCTTTCTCTTAATTTCTCTCTCAACAAAATAAATGTGCCACCGCGTCAGCGTCAAAAAACTGTTAAACTGCTCAAACAACAAGTTTTGCAACAACAATGCTGTGAGAACGCTAAACGTCAAATGATAAAGGCAACAACAACAATAAGAAAACAGAAATTCCAGCCGATTTTGACACTCAGCTTCATTATTATTCCAACTTGAGCCTACCTTATAATTCTGCTTTATAGACATTTATAATTGTTTATTTTGTCCAATACTTCTGGTCAGGCTTGGGGTTGGTGCGTTCAGCAAAAAAAAAAAACAAAAACCAATTCTGATATGGCCGAATTTCGGCTACAGGCGATAGTTTTACTTATTTGCACTTGTTTTCAACTTTTTCCATGTCCCTATTTTTCCAAACTCAAAGTTTGTATGCTTAATCATGGATAATGGCAAAAATATAAATGTTTTTTGAACAGATTCTTAAGCATAAAAAAAAAATTAAAAAATTCGAGAAACCGATAACTAAACTAGTTTTTTTCTTCCAAAAAATTTTAATTTGTTGTGCTCTATCAGACCACACTTTTAAATCGCAGCGACCCGGAATTCGTATTCGTACCATACATTTTCTTTTTTGTTATTTTACTTATTTTTGGCCAAATATCTGCCCAAAAAAAGTGCATTGTGCGCCGTTAATGGGTTAAATAATAAATAAAAAGAATTCAAAATTTTCTTACAGATGTATTTATTGAGTGCACAACATTTAAATAATTATCTTCGGCTTCGAATACTTATAAACTATTGCATAGTTACAGGCTGCTTTTAGCAAATACAATTTTTATGTCATGCGATAAAAACATGCAATATATATATCATGCCTGAAAAAGCGTTTTGACCCTTATGAAAAGAAGAAGTTTCTAATTAGTTATGTTTAAAACAAAAACATTATTTTTCAGAAAATATTTGTAATTTTTTTTTTTTAATTCACGTCTTCTTCATATTTCTTTAAAGTGTGCTAATTTTTGTATTTTCATTTATTTACCGATAGTGTGCATAGATTCAAAAGCTATTATTTCTATTCTTTTTTTCATTCTGCAATTTCGATTTCTTAAGAACATTTAGAAAATTTCATCATCAGACATAAAAACAGCAAAAATGTACAAATATGGTTAACAAGCTCACTTGTTGTATTGTCCTTATAGTCCACATACGAGTAAAAACGACAAACCCAAAACTTACAACGACGGACACTGCGTGCACATTAGACAGAAGATCATGTCGCGTGTGTGGCGCAGTCAAGCAGCCTTTCAACCGGAATTCATAAATTAGGCGACAAAAATACTTCAATGGGGTGCTTAAGAAAATAAGGAAGCGAAAATATGGCGCGGCGCTGTGAATTGAACTTTATAGCATGTTCATGGACGACAGCCATCAGGACTGCAGCAGCGCCAACACAAATGGATAAAAGAACGAACGCACTCTACAGTAGTGAGTGGCTGGGAAGCTGCCTTCAATTTCAAACAAGTTAAAGCCAAGCAAAAGCTTAGCGTTTGAAAATTACGCTCATAGCGCAGAAATTTTTCATCTAAATGCATAGTTTTCATTTTTTTGTAATTTTTTATTTCAATTGTTTTTCCTTTTTTTTTTGGAATTTTAGCAGAAAACCACAATTTTTCGAGTGTCAAATAAATTCATATGCCTGGGTTTTGGCTTTGACTGGGTTTGGCTTGACTGCGCTTAGCAGAATAGAGAAAATCTCGAAGTGATGCTCAAGTAATTAAGTCAAATGGAAGCGCTGGCAATATTCGGTGATTATCTGGCATTGACTGCAACGTAGTGGGTGTTGAAGGAGAGGTCATGTTGAAAGGAGTGTGTTGCGGTAGTTAACTTGTAAGTAGAAGTTAGAATTATTTTTATTTAAATTAATGCGGGAAACGTGTTTTGGCATGCCGCAACTTGCAGTGTGGAACCGCTACACAAGTCAGCATAAATTCCAAATTGCAATAAATTGCAAAATTCACGAAAACTTCACTTACTGGAATTTGTGACACAAACACAGGCAAAACTTTTAGCTAATCTGCTTTAATTGCTTTTTAAAGAGCTTTAGTATTAATTAATGGTTACTCATACGCTGCGGTACACAACGTTTTTTTAATTGTTGTTAAATGGTATTATTTGAATAGCTCAAAGAAACTTGTAGATGAGTGAATGTTTTTATTATTGTATTTTGTTGTTGTTGTGTGAGTTTCTATACAGTCACCCATTATAGACGCATACTTAATGGCGTTAGTGCTATAAATTATATTCTTAATAGTCCAACAACTTGTTAAAGCAATAAAATCACATCCTTCCTTTTAAGGGAAAGCAACAACAAATTGTCTTTGCCTTACATACTGTCAGGTCCGTAAGTATAGACAAGGGGTTCTAGGTGGGCGCCAAGAAGGGGCTAGAAAGTATAGAAAGTATTGAGAACGGAGTATTAAAATACAAACTTTATATTATCCTTTAAAAGACAAATTAAGATAATTATGTAAATTTAATATAAAAAAAAAAATATAATTATTAATACAATTTTAAAAAAATTCGCTTGAGCAACAAAAAATATTTTGGACAAAGGAAAGGTGAACTTTTCTATAAGTATAAGAAGTTTGTGCATTAAAAAACCATTTTCAACCATGGCTTTCAATGTTCAAAAAGTCTCTGAAATCCAAAAAAAAAAGAAATGTATATTAAATTATAGCTCGAACGAATATAACTTTATAAATTGTAGAAAATTAGGTTAACATGCAACCTAGTTCGTTTGATTTTTTTTTTTTAAATTTAGAAATTTAAATCTGTATTATATTATGTATTTCTACGAAATTAAAATCAAATTGAGGGTTTTCACTTGATGCGGGTAACTAAAACTTTGGCCATTCGATTTTGTTACTTTTTTGTTAGGTATGACTCTTAACTCTCCAATTTTTATACAAAATTTGGTCGCAAAATCACCTTAGGTGTAATTTACGTGTAACAAATATAAAAACGCATCTTTTTTCAAAAATTTTTTTTAGATACAAGGAGTTATTATTTTTTCAAATTTATACAGCTTATTGTACATAAAAAGTTCGTTATAAAAATAATTTTTTCGGTTTTTGAAAATAATTTTCAGGCTCTTATATAGAGGGCGCTGAAAATGATATTAAAAAAAAAGGACATCCAAAACGATTCGATGGATATCGCCTTTCCCATGTATCAGAAACGATAAAATCAAATGTCATCTTAAAGTACAGACCACCAATTTGGCATCTTCCCAACTCCCGACCCCCGGAGGGTTTTTAAAAAATTATGGCGAAAGTTAAAGTAAAAAATTAAAAAAGAGATAGATTTTCGCGCGCCTTTTTGTCTATAAAAAAAAAAACAAAAAAATTATAGGCACTTGAACTTAAAAGGACAAAAAAAGGACAAAGTTACAAACAAAATGCAAAAAAATTCATTGCAATTGAACCAATAGATTTCGAGTTATCTATCGAACCGTTTTAAAAAAAACCAATTTCAAGGAAATCGCGTTTAAGGCCTTTGTTTTTCAAAATTTTGCATATATTTTTAAAATTATCGGTTGATAAACTTACTATTATTTTATCTGCAATGCCAGGTATTGTCTTAAGAACATATACGTACATTCTAGAAACTATGAAAAACTATAAAAAACAAAAATGTACACGTATATTATACCTTAAAATTAAAATATGACTTTTTTCGGAAAATAATTCTCTTTTGAAAAAAAATTTTTTAAATCTTTTTATACAGTATTTCTATGTGAATTGGATGAGACTTTTATAATGTTGTCAATTTGTAAAAGAAAAACTAACAATTAAATTTCTTTACATCGCCATTTTTTATAATTATGAGCCAGTACATGAAAATAATTTATTATTTAGAGCCAGTCCAAATCAACTGATTCAACACTGGTTGCTCGATCATTTTTAAAAAAGTTGATATTTTTACTAGGGAGACGGGGGGAGAGGGGTAAGGGTTTCAGCGTAAAAAAATACTTTTTGTTCTAATTTCTACTCCCCCCAACGTTCTGTGGTTATTTTTTTTTTTTTTAAAGATTTAATTATTTTGGTTGTTCTCTTCATGTTAAATACGCCATAAATGTATATTCTTGATTCATAACTTCAACCGGTGAATTGATTCAAAAAATTTTATCTGTTAATTTTTTATTTTAATATTGATTTTGATATACTATAAGAAACCGTTAAAAAGGTTTCATTACACTGAGAAAAAAAACATTCTTTAAAATTAAACAAAAAATTTTAATATATAAAACGCGTTTGTGTTTCTACAGAACAATATTTCGCTACCTTAATATAGAAAGGCCCTATCTCAAAAGGCCCTAAGTCAATAGGAGAAGGAGAAAACTTAATAAAAAATTAAGTTCTGTAGTTTCGAATTTTTTGTAAACAAATTTTTTTATTGAAAACTATTTTTATATAAATATACCTAATAAATTACCTATAAAATTTAAAGGTAAGTTGAAATATAAACTAATTAATTATTTTAATACATAATAAAACATAGCTGATCACGAATCTGACGTCAAAAGCGCGAAAAAATTAAAAAAATGGCATCGAAAAATTAGGGTTTAAAATATTTGTTTTTAATAAAAAAACTTTTGGTTTAAATTTTGTTTTTAAATAAATGTTTTGAAAATGAAAATGTTTACTTAAAAGTATATTTAACTACATTGTTTTGAAAACAAATGCTTTTGTTTTAATTTTAATTTACAAACATTTGTGTTTAGCTTAAATAAAATTGTTTAAAGCTCTATTTCAAACATATTCCTTTAATATGAACACAATTTCATTTAATTTTAACACATATTTCTCTCAGTGCATATTTGTTCTTATTACGTCATAATTTTGAAGTAAATTTTGTTGATATAAACTAATATTATTGTATTGTAAATTTTGTGAGGGACATTTTTTTCTGTTTGTGTTAATTTCTCCTAAAATTGGGTTATTTGAAAAAAGTCACATTCATGAATTTTTCTAAAAGCAATCGATTTTGTTTGGAAAAAAATTTCCATATCCTTGTTTTTAATTATTATTAAAACTTTCCCCCTATGGAAAATCATGGCTACGGGCCTGCATATTGTTGTGTTTCAGTTTATTCTACAGTTGAATAGTATGCAGCTCAAAGCATGACAACAACAACAACAACAACAACAACAATAACAATAAACAAAAACTCATATTAGACAAAATAATCAGACACAAACGAAAGCCAAATACAACAGCTTGATACGACTCACACACACACATATACACACACTTAAGACTTAATTTCAGCTCTGCATAGTGGCGCAAATTGGTATTTGGTCATGACTTGAACTTGACTTCGAGTCGACTTCAATCTAAGGGGCTGTTTATAAATTACGTAAAACGCTTAGAAGGTAGGGGGAAGGGGAGTTGAGCATTTATGACGAAGTGTGTCATTGGGGGACAGGGGGGAAATCGGTCGTGCGTTACGTCACAATAAAATGTTTGAATTCACTTTTCAAAATTTTAAATTTTTTTAAAATTTATTTGTAAATTAATTACTACCTTCTTTCATAAGTTTAAAGCTATGTGTTTATATAACTCCAATAACTTTTCAATTATTAAAGGTTATATTTTATCGAGCTCAAGGTCAATGCTGCTTTCCGAAGAAAACAACTGAAGGAAAAACAACTAACAACAACAATACCCTATATAGAGTATCAATCACATAGCAGAAAAAAAACAAATCTTCATGTCGTCATAGTTTAATATCCGCTAACCGCTGAAGCTAAGATCGACTGTGAGATAGAAGAGCAACAACAACTAGCACAACAAAATCTGTGAGTATTTAGAAAAGCTTTGATCTATCTACGAATAATAGAACTTACTTTCCCTGTAAGTATGCTTCACTAATTAGAAGAACTGTAAGCTGCTTTCATATCATTTGTATTCTTGTAAATGCAATTCAGGGTAATTTACTAATTGCATTCGTGAAACAAGTAGAAAATTTAGAGCTTAGTGGATCACAGCACGAATCACGAAAAATGGCTACTGATGAGTTGGTGTAGCGGCCAACGAAACAGCTGTCTAGTCTGCTATGTGATTGATACTCTATATAGGGTATTGTTGTTGTTAGTTGTTTTTCCTTCAGTTGTTTTCTTCGGAAAGCAACATTGACCTTGAGCTCGATAAAATATAACCTTTAATAATTGAAAAATTGTTGGAGTTATATAAACAATAACTTAAAAATTTTTTTAAAATTTAATTTTATTGTAAATATTGCTTTAATTTTTTATCAATAAAAGAATACACCTAATAAAATGAACGAAACACCTTCAACAAATGTGGCAGCTTCAAAAAACAAAGATCAAGAGCATGTAAGAGCAGCAAACAAAGCTTGAGTTACGTGTTTTTTGCTGAACTGAGGTGGGAATTCTTAATCTAAAGAAGTCATCGAAAAGAGTTGTTATAACTTCACGTTCAAAGCGAACATCAAAGTGTTATGAAAAAACTAAAACAAACAACAATTTCGACTTTTCATTTTTCACATATGCAATTTCAATTATCGTCACTGGTTGGTGTTCTTGTTAACGTCTTACAACGTCTACAAAAGTCTTCATTTGTATTTAGCTCTGTTTACATGGTCAAATTTTCTATAAAATTGTTGGTCAAACACAATAGAATAACGTGCAATTTCCATGATATTTCCATAATAAAATTTATAATAAATATAATGTTTCCTATGCTTTTTCATAACAAACTGCTTAATTATAAAAAATAAAAGTGTGACGTTACGTCGGATAAGGGGTGAAGGGGGGTTAAGACTTTGTGAAGAAGTGTTACATAGAGGGGGAGGGGGTCTAAAATTGGCAAAAAACATGTTACGTAATTAATGAACAGCCCCTTACTTCATCAAAATTCATTAAACATTTTTCATCTCTCTCTCTTCATTTTATGCCCACTGTGCTCATCTCCAATCCTCTCTCCAGAATAGTCTCAAATCTTTATATGCGCCATCAAAAAGTCAACAATTTGAATTATGTAGTGCAATTTATATATTTTGAACTTTGCGCTGTGCGTTGTTTTTTTTTTTGTCTTTTTTTTTGTTGTTTTTTTGCCTTGAACAGCAATGGCTGCAATATAAAGAAAATCATCGCTTTCTCCGGACTTGTGGTAGGATTGGTAAAAACCAACAGTAAATATTTCGTACTTGTCGGCTTTTTTTCATTTCTGCAGTGATTTTATTTTCTTTAAAACTCTAATCATGTCGGCAATATCAACAATAAGACAAAGAAAAATAACAGCCATGTTTATTTTTGTTGTTGTCATTTCTGTTATAATTTTATTTTTATTATTACTGTTATTGCATTTTTAGCAATTGCCTCAAGAGCCTTTGGCGAATATAAAATACAAAAACATGACACATGTTCCGACATACGAATTGCTCTAATTTTGCATTCAACAAAAAATCTCCTTCAAATTTTTAGTGCAGTTTCTGTGTAGTTGTAAATGTAATGAATGCGAGTTCATTTTTAGTTTGAGAGTGATAATGAGTAGAGAATATTTATATTTTAGCGGGGGGTTGAAAAATCATGACCTTTTGAAATGTTGTTTTTTTAGAGTTCAACATTAATTTATTTATTTTAATCTGTGTAGGCTAAATAGTAATGTTTCTCGAATATTTTTTTAAATTACCATTATAAAATATTGAAATATGATTCAGTGGTTGTGTGTTCTACAGTTGTCGAGATAACTCACAACAGCTTCATAAAATTTAGTCACACAATGTTTTTTTTTTTAAATAGAAAAACAACTTAGAAAACATTAAAAGCTTTTCCACCATAATGAAAATAAAGTACTATTTTTTACAATTAGAGCGGAAAAAAGTTTATACTAACAGCTTAGCACAAGAGACACGCATAGCTAAGTTCTGTGCTCGACACTGATACTTTTACTGAATTTTTTTCTATATTGCCTTCATCATTCGTTGTTTTTTAAACGGACAAGAGGAGCAATTCTTTATTTCGTTCCGTTTTTCAAGGCATTCTATTTTCTTTGCTTCTCTCCTCAGATAATGTCAATACAATATTTGGAATGTGTTGTGGCACGTGTGGTTGAATTGAGAGTAGTTATTTTAAGGTGCTTTTTCATATTTCCAATTTTATTGTTTTTCATTTCTAAAGGATCAGTAATACCCTTATCATGTCTTGTTGAACCGCTAGCTTAATGCACTATATTATATGCTGAACGGTACCGATTTTCTATGCTTTTGCCCTCTTGGTTTCTATCCTTTCATCTAAAAATTTTTTTTTTAAACTTTATTATATATTCCTCTACTTAATGAGCCAGATTAATGTGAAATTCTTCAGCATTGCTTTCAAGACCGTTGTCATTTCTTGCAAAAGTATCTACTGCCTCATCTAATAAGCTCCCCCGCATCTTCTTCTTCTCACTTTCTTCAGCAATAAAATCAAAATTTTACTCAAATTTATTAGCTGAGCTATTTGAAGATTGTTCAATTTTATCTTCACTTAAAATTTTCGATGAGGGGACTTTGAATACTCTTTGCTAACTACAAAAGAAAAGCTGCAATACAACCAATGTAAGTCGATTCGACATACACTTCTTTTGTAAGCTAGGATCTTCACAAGAACAGATAAGCAACAGCTGTTACCATGTGCAGGAAGAGTACTAAAAATTGTGAGTAAAAAAAGTTTCAAGCGATCATCATTGGATTATCATTGGTAATACAGGGTTAATAGCTCCAACTGGTCCAAACAGAGAGAGAAAACTCAATAGGCAATGAAGCTAGGTCTCTTAACGAAGGCGTGCATTTACTGCTTGTTTTGGGGGTAAGACACATAACTTCCTCGCTGTTTCTGCGAGCTTTTCTATGAGGCCTAATTTTTCACTGCCCGGGGCAGTACAAAAATTATACTTTTCCTACAAAAACTGGTTCTGCTTATATTTTAGGGTTACTTTTTCGTTAAAAAATAAAATAAGTATTAATTCAAAAATACTGAAAAATAATCAACGTCATGACTTAAAAATATTCTTTTCTAACAAAAATATGTAAAATAAAATAAAATATATATAGACACAGAATATATAGGTAGGCTTACATTCATATAAAAAAGTATGTGGGCTTGGATATGAGTAGGCCTCCGACATCCATTTTAAGGCCTGCTAGTAGCCCTATACCTATACCCAATACCTGCCAATGCCTACTAGGAAACAAATTCACCCATACTATCACAACGGGCTTAATTGCCTAAGTGTGTCTCATAGGAGACAGCCAATTCAATTTAACCTAAACTACATTTTCTTCAACTCTCAAACTCGTTAAGCCATTTTTTAAACAATTTGAACTTAGCATGGCAAGAAAAAAGAAAAAAACAGAAAATATTGCCAATTCCATGTTTGTCTTGACAAGTAAATTTGCAAATATTTTGGATACATGAAGATAAAAAAAAATAAAATCATCCTTTATTAACATTTTAAAACAGCGCATTTGAACCACACAAAAAAAAATAATGTGCTGAATTTAATGAGCCATGGAAATTAGCAAGGACTTTATTTGGCGGCTAAAAGCTTAAACTTACATTATGATAAGCAAAAAGAAAAAACAATTTTATTTTTCTACGCGATATTTTTGTTGGCAAGTGGAAAGTGCTAATTTTGTGGTTTATTTAAATTGCTTTAGTGAATCGCATGCATAATAAATGCACTAATTAGTAATTCCTTTGTTAATTCGACAACTAAAATTTAATGTATAAACATAATATTTTTTGTAAATTTGGTTATCTCCTAATTTTGTTTTGCGGATGCTGGAAATATTTGCAGAGCTGTTTCTTTTTATTATCTTGCAATGGCAACACTTAATATGCTGCGCAAATGTCAAACTTTTCCGCTTGCCACCACCGTAATCGGCAATTCAGCCAACAAAACTTTGGCAATAAAATCGCAATCATTGTGTGAATTATGTTCAGCTGCATGTCTGGCATTTTGGGTCATAACATGCTGCCACCTGTTAACCAAAAACGTAACCTCAAGGCAAATCTGAATATAAAAAATGAGAAAATGCAGCAACAGCAGCTTACACAAAAAAGCATTGCATAACATGAGCAAAACAATAGTACGCCAAAATGTACAAACAAAAACTTCATAAAAAATCCTAACTGCGCTTTAACTTCAAATACTGATAGTTAATTCAAAACAACAACACGGGCAAAATGTACTTAAATCCCAGCGAGCGACCCAATAAAAGTCATGAAATAACTCGTAGCCGCTATTGTTTTGGCATCAAAAGTCAGAGTGCGGGCATTTTTCTCTGTTGTTCTTATTGTTTATACAAAATATGATGAATGTAATTGTTCACCTCTTACTACAGGTTAGCAAACGCTTACCTAAACTTTTGCCACTTACTCCACCTCCACCACCACCATCACCACCACCAGAGCTCATCCTTCATATGAGCTTGTTTGACTTGTGCTTGCAATTTGTTGATGTTGTTGCTTGTTGTTCGAACGATTTTTCTTCTTTTGCAAATGCTTTAATGGTTCTGTGTTGTTTTTTGCTATTTTATTTTGTTTGCTTTTTCCTGCTATATTCGGGAAACCATTTTTATCCAAGAGTCGTTTTGCGGTCGATTCAATATCTTTTTTATGACTCTCTGTGCTAGTGAAGCATGTCCTTGATGATATTAGAGTTGCTCGAACAAGTTGTTGTTGTTGATGTATTTTTTTCTGTTGTATTGTGTTCTTGTGTGTCATTAAAATTGTATGGAAATCTAGTGATTTTGTTGTGAGAAAATTTTAGATATTCGAACAATAAGGGAATAAATAACTTATTGTAGGGGAAATAAGGGGACTATTTATATTGTAAAGCTGTTAAAAGTTATGCTAAGTTAAGTAGAATTCTTTAATTGAGCAAGACTATTAACAACATTTTAAGCTATTTAGTAGAGAATAGTTTTATAGCATACTAGCAAATACGCGCTATTTCGGCTGTGATAAAAATATTAAATACCATCAAAAAATTTTAAATCTTAAAATTAAATTATTTATTTGTGAGAAGGGGGGATAGCTTGCGAATGGATTTATTTCTGCCAACCTTATATTAGACATTCTAAGAAGCGCTTGCCTTCGCTGTGACTGAAGATCCTCTTCAGAAAGCAGGCCTTGTGTCTATCTCTCGTTTTTAACCCCGTCATATTCGACCGGGTTTTTGGCATGTTAAGCGCTATTATTCTAATTTAAATAAGCTTTATAAAAAACATAAAATCACTAAGATACTCAGTAGAAAATCTTGCACCATTTCCTCATGTTAATACTTCTAAAAGAACTTATTATAAATAACATATTATTTTCTTTTTTAATACTTCTCTTAAATTTTTATTTCAAACGAAATAAAATCACGTTTAAAGTAGAAAATGTTTTTATTCTGATTCAGTTAGTACAATTATTTGAATTTTTAAATATTTTTTTAATAAAAAAAAAACATATTTTTTATGTATAATCTACTAGAGGTAAAAATAAAGTGTCTTACAAAAAAGCTGTCTTAATTGAGATGATTTGAGTTAGAATGGAAGGAAGTACTAGCTGATTTCAACAGAGTTCGTCAAAAAAAAAAAAGAAGACGCCCCACCATCTAAAAAAAAAATTGACAAAAATTTATATGAATGTACTATTACACAGTACAACAGCCATGATGGTACTACGCCAGTATAGGTAAACCTCCAATGGGGTTAGCGTTCTCAGGTCAAACTTTTTTTATGACCTTTTTCATTTTTTCCTTATCTTGGTGATTGTTTGCTTAGTTTTTTAATCTATAAATATTATATATATAAAAATTTTTGATTTTAAGAACAAAATATTTAAAGGGAACCACTTAATGATTAAGAACTTTTCTACAAATGCATTCTTTTTCGATATAAGAAGATATTAGTTGTGTCCAACGTAATATAATTGTCCTAGCTAAAAAATTAAGTCAAAAATAATATGCTCGTGAGAAAATAGAACTGTTTGCTTCTGCCCAACGAAAATATATTTCCAACACAGTTGATCTCAAAAAGAGTTCAAAAGAACTCCCTTATTTTATGTGTTGTGCCTCGACACGCATATATCTATTTTTTTTGCACTTGGACAAAAAACAGAAAAACTTTCTTGCCCTATGCACTTGCTTTACTAGCTTTTTACTGTTGCCAAGTTTAGTTGTGGTTGAAGAAATTGCCGCGTTTTTATATTTTCAAGTTTCAAGCAGCCAAAAATGTTTGTTAAAAGTGAATTTAAAGTGAGTGCAAATTAAATTTAATATAAACACAAATATTTTAAAATATTATAACATTTGATGTAGTATTAAAAACTTTGTGTTAGTTAAATAGTGTTCGGTTACAAGTAAGAAAAAATTATAAAAAGTGACAACTTTTGGCATGTCTTTTGCTATAATATGTTTATAAACAAATATAGTGTAATCATCGGTAAATATATAATGTTATTCCTAATAAACGTTTTGAAAATGATTGTCTAACTGCAACCAAATTATGTATTCTCCAATTAATATATATTTGGTAAGCAATTGTCCGTGAGCGTTTTATGTCATTCTTAATGAAATTGTATTTTCCAGCAAATAAATAGTAATAGACTAAAAGTATTCTAAGTCCATTTATACAATATATTTTTACAATATATTGAAATGAAAACATATTTTGCTTAAAACAAAACATATTCTTTTTAAATGTTATTTTTATAACTCTAATAATTTTTCAATTATTAATTAAAAGTTATATTTTTGAGCTCAATTGAAAAATTATTAGAGTTATAAAAATAGCACAAAAACTTATGAAAGAGGTCGAATAAATTTTCAAATTAATTTTTTTTAAATCTAAACTGCAAGTTGATTGTTTCCAAACAACAAGTGCTAAGGTGTCAACCAGTACAATTAAATAATGTTAAGATGCAAATATATATATAAAGAAAAAGGGAATTAATTCGTCGTAATATATGTGGAACCAATTATAATTATTTGTTTGGGAAGGCGCATTATTTTTCAGCGTGCTTAACTCAAGAACCATTGATAATTATTCATTGCATTCTTCAGCATACTTGTTGCTAAGGCTTCAAAAAATAACTTTTATTAATATATTCATGTAAAAAAATCAAGTTGTACTATTTTTAACGAGTGAAATCTTGAAAAAATTGCAATGTTTCGCCATTTTCATCAATTTTCATCAATTTTCGCCAACAACTACTCAGTAACTCTATAATTTTTGATTTTTGAGTTAGAAAGGTTTTGTGTTAAACGCTATTAATTTCATTTATTAATTATTTATTTATTTACAGGTGAGGGTATAGAAATGGAAGTGTGCTTGATATCTTGAGTGATATCTACATAAATGTTCCTTAACGATTCATTTACTTGTTAAAGACTCGTTCCAACATACTACTTTACAACGGCACAGAACTTTCAGAATCTATACCATATAAATCAAATTTTTATAGACTTTAACCGCCCCAATAGTCCTTTGATTTGACAATTTTTGGAGAATAACTATCTTGTGAAGACATTAACTAGATATGCCTTATGCTCTCAAATACGCGTAATAGCCAAGCTACTTGTATAAAATACAAATTGCAAAGGCCTTCATCCATATTAAGAGTTTGGAAACATATTTTAGTTTCTAGTATTTAGTATTAGCATTTAGTATCTCTGAATCGTTATTTAGTTGTTGTCCTTAGCTATGTAGCCAAAACGGAACTAGCAAAATCACCCACAGAAGCTGACTTAATTTTCTTCGGTTCAAAAATTTTGTCCGTTCCTTGGACAAAAATCAAAAAGTTTATGAAAAAAACCTCAACATGTTTGATATTATTTTAAAGAAAATTATTCAAATAAGAGAAAACTATAACATTTTTAACAATTAAACCAATTTTTTTTGGGTGCTGCCTCACCGCAAACTCGAAAAATGTTCCTGCATAAATGATCATTTGCGCAGTTTGCGTTCGTAAGTTACTCCCAAAAATACTCCCAAAAATTCCCAAAAATAAATTTTTAGCTATACTTTAACAAAATAACTATTTTTCAAAAGGTATTTTTCAAAAAATAAAAAACAAAAATGTTATATATCTATAAACAGAGTCAATAATAATAAATGAATAATAAATTCAATCAAAAAAAAAAATTGACCAAAATTGCCTAAGAAGTAGATACAGGGCCAATAAATATATACCTTTAACTCTTTGAAACATGTAAAAATATACTCCGCTTTTTTACGCTTTTTTAATATTTTGTCCCTATGCTCTATCAGGCCATTTCTTCTCCGCATCAGAATTAAGTTAGGTCTAAAATTAAGCAATAATTTTTGAATAAGTGAATTGTCAGCATTTTGTTATCTTATCACTTTTTTGTCTATAACTATATTTTTTAGTATTTTGGCCGAGTTTCGTAAAGATCGGTCAACCTTTGTATGTACCTTCCCATCAGAGCCTTGCACGAACATAAAATTTTAATTTCGATTTTCTACGAACGAACGAACGAAGAACTATTTTCTACGAACGAACGAACGAACGAACATCAATTATCCACAAACGAACGAACATCATTTTTCTGCGAACGAACGAACGAACATTAACTTTCTAAGAACGAACATCAATTTTTTACGAATGAACGAACGAACATATATTTTCTGCGAACGAACGAACGGACATAATAAAAAAACTGTCAAAAATAGTTAATATCAGCCGTAGCTGGACTCCTAGAGGGATTTAATATATGAGCTGGTCCTATTATTTTTTGCCCTTCAACATTTCTTCCCAACACACCTATCCCCTTTCTGCCACCCTTCTTCAGGCCCCCATATAAAAAAACACAAAAACTGTCGAAAATAGTTTATATCGGCCGTAGCTGGACTCCTAGAGGAATCAAATATTTGAGCTGGTCCTATTAGTTTTAGTCTTTCAACATTTCTTCCGAACACACCTACCCACTATCTGCCACCCTTCTTTGGGTCACCATACAAAAAACACAAAGCTGTAGAAAATAGTTTATATCGGCCGTACCTGGACTCCTAGAGGAGTCAAATATATGAGCTGCTCTTATTATTTTTAGCCCTTCAAAATTTCTTCCGAACACACCTACCATCTATCTGCCACCCTTCTTTGAGTCCCCATACAAAAAAAAAAAACAAAAACTGTAGAAAATAGTTTATATCGGCCGTAGCTGGACTCCTAGAGGGGTCAAATATATAAGCTGGTAATATTATTTTTAGCCCATTAACATTTCCTTTGAACACACCTACCTTCCATCTGCCACCTCTATCTGCTTTGGGTCCCCATACAAAAAACACAAAAACTGTCGAAAATAGTTTATATCGGTTTCTCAACATTTCTCCCGCACACGCCCACTGCCACAAAAAACATCTATGTTCTACGAACGAACGAACGAACATGCATTTTCTACGAGCGAACATCTATTTTCTGCGAACGAATGAACGAACATCTGTTTTCTACGAACGAACAAACGAACATCTATTTTCCACGAACGAACGAACGAACAAAATATTTATTTTATTTCTCTACGAACAAACGAACGAACACAATATTTTTTTTTCTACGAAGGAACGAACGAACGTTCGTGCAAGGCTCTGCCGCCCATACAAAATCATCTAAAAATTTTAATACCATATAGGCCCAGAGGCAGTGCCCTTAGAGTCTTACCGATTTCAACTGTTTTTATTACGCATCTATAACTATATTTTTTAATATTTTGGCCGAGTTTCGTTAAGATCGATCAACTTTTGTATGTACCTCCTATACAAAATCATGTGAAAAATTAATATAGGTCCAAGAGAGGTACCCCTAGGATCCAACCAATTTCAACCATTTTCAGTGCACATTTATTTGCTTTACTTTTTGACCAAGTTTTATTAAATTCGGCCAAGCTTTGTTTGTACCTCCCATACAAAATCATATAAAAAATTAATATAGGTCCAAGGGAGGTACCCCAAGGGACTGACTAATTTTAACAATTTTTGAAATTTTTCTTAATTAGCTTAAACTTAAGAAGTATACAATACATTTCATTATCATAAAAGCACTTCTTCTTTTATTGCCTCTTGCTTGCATGGGGTCGACGCACAGTGCGTCAGTGGACAGGATAAGTCCAAGTCATTGGGGGATTGCAAGTGGAATAGATTCTCGGCTTTTTTTTCCCCCAATCCATTAGACGATTGTAGCACCTTTTACACACTTTATTTGGCACCCAATTTTTGTTACATATTTTAACAAAAGCTGCACTGAAATTTCCCCTTTTTTTTTGGTGCATATTTACCGCAGCAATAGCAAAACCTATTTATATCTGGCACGCACACTTTCATTTTTATAGCCTCACCTGTAAATAAATGAATAAATAATTAGTCAATTTAATTAATAGCGTTAAATACAAAACCACCCTGAAGTTATTGGTACTAGTACAGAACTACCGATTTCATTAGCCCTAAGGTAACCAATATTAGTTCAACGTCAATCTACTTTCTTTGCATTCAACTGTCGAATTTTACATAACCAGGGCCAGCTTATTCACTAGTCAGAAAAAAAAAAAACCGTAGGCATTGTGAAAGAAATCTTCAGTTAATAAATTTTTACTCTTTTCACCACAATATTTTTCTTCTTGTTCTTTAACGAAATTGAAACACCTTATATATTATGCTTTCTCGAAAATATTACTTCGAACTATGTAAGTCATCGACATAAAATCAAGACGTCAGAAATATAAACATTCAGCAATACAAGCTTGAAGTTGATTGAACTGACCCTTCTATGCATTAAATTGGATCAAAAAGGGAGCTAATTCGTATAGAACTAGTGAAGTAGCTAACGAGGAAGCAGCAATTGATTACTTTCGATACTGGCGGGCAATCTAACTCAAATATCAAAATTTATAGAGTTATTGAGGAGCTATTGGCGAACATTGATGAAAATTTATGAAAAAAATACGAAAAAATTGCAATTTTTTAAATATTTCACTCGATAAAAATAGTACAACTTGATTTTTTTTACATGAATATATTGACACACACCATCTCTTTGTCGATTTTAAAGCTGCGTTCGATAGCCCGAGAAGGGATAGCCTTTAAGCAACAATGTCTGAGTTCGGTATACCTGCAGAATGACGTTGAGCAACACACGCAGCTCCGTCAAGGTAGGAAATGACCTCTCCGAAACCTTCAATACCGAAAGAGGTTTCAGGCAAGGCGATCCACTGTCTTGCGATCTCTTCAACATCATCATGGAGGGGATCGTACAAAAGGCCGGTGTGCATCGTAATGGCACCATTTTCTACAAAGGCGTCCAGCTCCTTGCGTACGCTGATGATATTGATATTGTCGGCAGAACCAAGAGAGATGTTACCGCTGCTTTCGCCGCTATCGAATCAGCCAAAGTGGGTTTGACGATAAATGAGGGCAAAACAAAGTATATGCTGTCTACAAACAAGGGAGCGCGGCGTTTAGACTCCCACGTTTCATCCGGCATCTATAACTTTGAAGTAGTCAAGGAGTTCGTTTACCTTGGCACCGCCATTAATACCAAAAACGAAATCAGCCTGGAGATAAAGCGAACAACAATAATTGCTAATAGGTGCTACTACGGGCTCAGTAAGCAACTAAGTTCCAGAGCCCTCTCTCGATCGACAAAACTAACACTCTACAAGACGCTCGTTCTACCTGTGCTGCTTTATGGCGCTGAGGCATGGGTAATTTCGCAAACTGACGCAGCCACTCTGGGGGTGTTCGAGAGAAAAGTTCTTCGCAAAATCTTCGGTCCTGTTCGAGTCGGCGATGACTATCGCATTCGAATGAACCACGAGCTGTATGAGCTCTACGATGACATTGACGCAGTTCGCTGGCTGGGTCATGTCCATCGTATGAACGACGAAACTCCAGCGAAAAAGGTGCTCGAGGCGAGGGTCGCTGGTCAACGACGACGAGGGAGACCATGCCTCCGATGGATGGACCAGGCTGAGGAAGCCCTAACCGCACTTGGTGTATCCGATTGGAGAAGGCGCGCGCAAAGAAGAGGCTCCTGGCGAGAGCTGATGAGGTCGGCTGAAACCCGGACACGGGTTGTTACGACCACCTAAGTAAGAATATATTCATAAAAGTTATTTATTTAAGCCTTAGCAACAAGTTTGCTGAAGAATGCAATGAAAAATTATCAATGGTTCTTGAGTTATACGAGTAACTGAAAAACTAAGCAAACAATCATCTATATAACGAACAAATTTAAAAGGTCATAAGAAAAAAGTTTGACCTGAAAACGCTAAATCCTTTGGAGGTTTTACTATACTGGCTTAGTAATATCCAGTGTTAGAAATGCTGACTTCAAAATAGCAAGAGCACAAAAATTTGTGCTTTGCTTACATATTTTCCAGCAAATTAGAAAACTTCGTTTGCAAATACTTAATCAACAAGGCGTAAGCGACAATACAAAAGCAAAGCTAAAATACAAAAAACAAATAAAATATCATTTTGCTTCGGCTAACTGCGCAGAAGGTTGTACTTACGAAGTTAGCCGAATGAATTGATTCAAATTGAATTTCAGCAACTGACAGCAATTAGCTGTTGTTTTCTTTTCCTTTGCTTTGGCTTGATTTTTTTGTCGCTCTAGTTCTTGTAGTTGAAAATCGAAAATGCTTGCTGCTTCAGTCAGTTAGTTTTTATAAGCTTTTATTTAACCATAAACCATTTTTTGAAAACTTGTTGGTAACCGATTAAGCTGAAATTAAGCAAACATATGTAAGTTCGCTAAAAATTAAATATTATGATAACATTGTTTTTTTTTACCGCCCTTTTACTGCTCAAAAATCAATAAAAATGCTGTATCACCAAAACTACAGGGCCGATTCTGCTGAAATTTTGACAGTAAATTTCCTTCAGTAGAAGATGATTAAGAAAAAAAATGTTGCCACCCCCCCTTTTAATGTCCACATATCAATAAAAATACTATATCACCAAAACTTCCAGGCCGATTTAGCTGAAATTTTGGCAGTTAATTTCCTTTAAGTAGATGATGTTTAAGGAAAAATGTTGCCACACCTCCTTTTACCGCCCATAAATAAATAAAATTACTATATCTCCATAACTACTATGCCCAATTAACTGAAATTAAGGCAGTATATTTCCTTGAAGTAGATGATTTAGAAAAAAATTTGGCCACTCCTCCTTTCACCGTTCACAAATCAATTAAAATGCTATATCTCCAAAACTACTGTTCCGATTGCGCTAAAATTTTGTCCGTAAACTTATTTCAAGTACGCGGTGATTTATAAAAATATAAACGCCTACAAGTGACATTTGTAGAGACACAAAATTAAACAAAAAATTATAAAATATAAATAAAACGCGTTTGTGTTTCTGCAAAACAAAATTTAAAACAAGCGTGCTTAAATGTTATTTGTATAATTCTCATTTCTTATTCTCATATAAAGCTAATTTGTGTTTTTTTTTTTTTTTTATAATTTTCTCTTATTATACAAAAGAGAAGAGATTTTAACAAAGAGATTATATCTTTTTTATAACAAAAAATACGTCGCTATCTGAGATTGAATTAAAAAATTATGTGTAGTAGAATTTTTGAGCAGACAGTGTGTAAAGCTCTATTTCAAAAACATATTCGTTTAATATGAACACAATTTCATTTAATTTTAACACATATAATTTCCTCAGTATATATAGTAGATATATTCTAGATTCAGAATAACCTCTCTTTTGGTTACTCATCATCATAATATTTGGGCAAGTAAATAGGTACGTTCTAGGGACGTGTATTCATTTAGTTCAACTGACTTTTTTAAATGAAAGCTGTTTTGTGAGGAAAAAATAAAACTGAAAAATTAAAGTTATTTTATGAGCTCTATAATAAAACATGAAAAATAAAAATATTTTAAATATTTCATGAGTGAATGAAACAAGGACAACTTTGGTAAACTTGAAATCCATCTCCATTTGTAATTTAAAACTTCTAAAAACCCTTAAAATTTTTAAAACAGCATATATTTTCGGTCCATGCCATAAACCTTTTATAAACTAACAAAATATAACTATTTTCAAGTATTTGTTTTTAATAATATATTTCAATATTCATAATAATCTTTTTTTTTAATTTATTTTATTCTTTATTTGAAGATTCTTTTAATTTTTTTTTTTACTGCATTTGATTTCTATAAGTAGATACATAAAGAAATATGTATGTTAATTTCAATTCCAATTTCCTAAACTGCTCTAAGTAATTTAAGAGTTATTATAACTAACTATTACTACTCGTATTAAATAATTTTAGCCGCGAAAAATTGTTCAGTTGAAAATGTTTTAAAATTGGGCAACCTATTCCTGAAATCTCCTCCTGTCACCATTCACCAAATACAACAGCGAACCAACAACATTTGTTGAATTTGTATCAAAATAACAAATTATTATCAACAAAAAACATGCAAAACACAACAATCGTTGCTTACATCACTCTTGTATTTCAGTTCTTGTAGAGCTGTTTCTCTTCAGTACAAACGCAACATCGATAAACGCTTAGACGGCTTAAGGCGGTCTTCTCATTGAGCAACTTTTTTTTCGACTTTTTTTTTTGCAATCTTTTATAACTTTTTTTTGTTATAATCAGTATAGATGTAATTCTCGGGTGAACCTCAAGCTTAATTTTGTGATTTTTTTGACAAAATGGCGGCCATTCAAAAAAAAAATTTCAATTTCGGGTTTTTTTTTTTGTAGTTTAGTGTAAAAAAAAAATAGTAAAAAATTTTTTAAAATTATGGTCGAGGTTCACCCGAGAATGGTGACAATTCTGCGTCGATTCCACTTTGTTTCATGAAAATCGGTTCAGTTGAACTGGAGATATCATGGCCGCCAGTTCGAAAAACGTGGGTTCGAGATAAACGCGTTTAAAGTTTGAAGTAATTTTTTTGGGGAAAAAAAAAAAAATCAAAAATGTTTAAATGCAGTTTTAAAGAGCTGACAATTTTTACTTACAAATATTAGTCGGCGATGCCAACTCCATACAGGCCACCTTCCTCTTTTTCGTAGAAACTGCTTTCTGCTGCCCTCTCTGCTCTGCGAGCCGTTCTGCCAGCTTTTGATGATGCCGCAGCTCGAGTCTCTGATCGGTTCAATCTGTCTTCATTGCGAGATAGTGCGTATTCGTATGCGTTTTTGCCAATCGCAATACCCATCAAACCCATAATTTTAAGTATGGGTATAAAACCGTCGTTGAAGAGGCACGTTGCAATGAAATTGGCCACTTCGATGGTGCGTGAGCCTGAGTTGATGTGTTTGGGCGAAAGTGACCAAAGAACAGAATTGTAGGACTCATTGGAATTCTGAGTTTCAGATCCAAGGCATCTTTCAAGCAAATTAACTGCCGTCAGCGCTTCGTAAGCTGGTTTTATTACCTCCATCACCTTCTTGTCGAGAGGTGCATACGTGTGGTGAAAGCTATCTAACGTACCTTCAGCAGCTGCTTTTTGCCATGCGCACCAGCTTGACGCACCGGTGGGGCAATTTTGGTGTTGCGGTTTATCAGCGGTGGAGCACTTATGGTAAAAAGTGGCCCAAATTTCCTTTTTCATATCGTCCACGGAGTCAGGATGACGGCGGATCGCAAGGCCATAATATGTGGTCAACTCGGATATTAATCGGTCGGTGAGCTTGCCCGCACCTTTGCCTCAAATGCCCTTATTTTCTTTTTTTATTTTTCGAAGTCGCGTGCTTATTCGCTTCTGCACATGCCCAATGCATTCTTTCTTTTCCACTATAGGGTCACCGTCATAGGGGTTGACATCTAATACACCTCTGAAGGTCTGCGAATCACCATCGCCGATATACTTTACATATTTTATGCCGTGTGTTTCAAACGACCTGGAGAACATCTCTATTACAGCGTCCACCTCCAATTTCCCAGAGCTTCCTTCATGGTTTATGGTGCATTCTTCGTCATGAGTATCAAGCCAAATTTGGTAAGCCTCTGGCTCTTCTTCCTTCTTGGCTTCCCAATATTTGCAGCTGTTACACAGACGAGATTTTACGACAGTGTCAACAATTTTTTTGGTATGCTTGGCAATCAAAGTTGTGACACCATAAAGGGAAGCAAAGCCACGCTTCTTCCAAGTCCCATCCCCCGACACAGTAAATAAAGTGGGATCGCACTCTGGATTCGCTTCGATCATAGCCTCTTTTTCTTCTCCAATAGCTTTTGAAATGACATGTTCGTACATGGCTTTTCCAGCAACGTACAAATTTTGTAGGATAGTATAGTACAGATTGTTGGACAAACTTTGTCCGAGGTCCATGAGGCCACAAAACATGGTTATACCTTTTGGCCCAATCCCTTAAAGCCGCATGGCAACAACCAAGCGTCGATTAATTTCATATGATTTTCCGATCATAGGTGACGAAGGAATATATGTTGTGCGTGGGCAGGCGCAGTTCAAAGCGATTTTAAATCCAACTCCATTTGGTGAGGCTTCTGAGAACTCAATTTTTTGCTTGCATGAGGCACAAATTACCAACGCTGACAACGTGGTAAACACAGAACAGAACTCGAGAATGCAATACTTCAAATTGTTTTTAATTGATACTTCGTCGTCTTCGTTATTCTTGAATTTCTTGGCCGATGTACTGGTATATTCAGAATCCTCTGGTCTAAGATGCTGATTTCCACTAAACCCGCGTTTTTTAGCACGATTCTGACGCTCACTTGGGCGTTTTTTTTTTTTTTTATTACTTTTCCGATCCATTTTACAAAAATCACAATAAATTTATGAAAAATTTACTTTTCCGTTCACTGAAGCGCACGCGTCTGTTGCTCAACTCGATACAAACTGAACTAAATGATGCTTTCAGTTGAACACCTGGACTCAAAAAATGCTTCAACCCCTAAAATAAGCAGAAATGTGTATTCGTATGTTTGTATGAATATGTGTGCAAACACGTTTTTACCTAACAATAAACATTTTCAACGGAATTCGGTGGTTACTTTATGCCGCTTCGTTCGAAAATGAGTCGAAAAAAAATAGCTCATTTTGACGAAGACCTTGCTTCACAAAAAAGGCTGTATCTTCTAAAGTATTTCGAATTTCTAAAAATCCTTTTAGGGGCATATTCACAACTACCCAAGCTATAAATAAATGCAAAAAAAAAGTCGAAAAAAAAAGTTGCTCAATGAGAAGACCCCCTTAAGCTTAAA
Source organism: Coremacera marginata (assembly GCA_914767935.1). Classification (NCBI taxonomy): domain Eukaryota; kingdom Metazoa; phylum Arthropoda; class Insecta; order Diptera; family Sciomyzidae; genus Coremacera; species Coremacera marginata. The sequence continues at coordinate 60,656,771 of OU612045.1, read as the reverse complement.
AAAACTGAATGACTGAAGCAGCAAGCTACAGCAATAAATTATTGCTGCTAAGCAAGCACAGGAACAATTTTCAAACTCTGCATTAACTATTTCCTTCGTCTGCAAGAACTAGAGCGACAAAAACTTAAGTCAAAGCAAAGAAAACGAAAGCAACAGCTAGTTGCTGGCAGTTGCTGAAATTCGTTTCGAAGCATTTCATTCGGCTAACTTCGTAAGCATAACTTTCTGCGCAGTTAACTGAAGCAAAATGAACTTTTGTTTCTTTTTTGCATTTGCTTCTTACTTTCGCTGATTCCTTTTTCGTAGTCACAGAAAATATTTTGTCAATTTATTTTCTTTTACCGTCAGCCCGTGATGCCAATTGTATCGTTTCGGGCTCGACCCAAAAACTGTGTTTTAGGGATTTTGCGATTTTAATTTATTCTGCTTATATTACAAAATATATACAAAAATGAATCAAAATATTTTTTAAAGTAAATACACTTAGCTTTTTCGTGTGCTTTTTCCTGTATTTCGTGTTGTAATTCAATTCATTGCAAAGATGTACTTTATCCTTTTAAAAATAATCAAGTCATATTCTTAGCAACAACAAAAAGCAACGAGATGTTATCTAAAAATAGCACATATTTATCTTTTCCTCCTTCACTCTGATTGTCTACACCTGTTGTAAAGATGTCGTTGACATATGCCGCATGAGTGTCGTGCACTTGAGCGGCGATGGAAACATAAATTTATGTTTTAAGTAATAAATAGGTACTCAGAGCAAATATGTACACAAATATTTCATTCGAAAAATAAAATTAGAAAAAAAAAACAAAAGAAATCATTTATCATGCCGCCTTGTCTGCAATCACGCACTCGACCAGGATCTGAAAACTGTGTCAAGCCGCTGTGGAGCTGAATGTTTTTTATATGACTTTATTTGGTTTCTTCTGCTGCTTCTTAAGTTTTCGCTATAAATAAATTAAATTTGTTATTCAACTAAACTGCAAAACGAACTGTGCTAAAAGTGCTAACTTATGGCTTAGACAGGCATTGCAATAGCAACGTTTGCAGAATTCTTAAATCGACTTTCACAAGCTTAGCGATTTGATTGCCCTGATTTAATTGTGCGTTCACAACTGCTAGCCAAGTAAGCTGTAGTTTTTAGTTTTTTGTGGCTAAGTTGTATTTGGTCGCCTGCGACTTGCATTCAAATGGTTGCAATTTCTAATGTTTTCGCTAGTGCAAAAAAAAAAAAAAGAACGCATTCGGCATACAAAACAGTTAGCGAGCAGCTGAAAGAGAAGAAGAAACAGCATAACCGTGACTATGATTAAGTTTTACTTTACGTTGTGTGTGACATGATTGTGAAGATAAGTCTTTATTTTTGAGTTTCTTTGTTGTTGAGCGGTGCAATTTGTTTTTATTATTTATTGTAAAATTTGCATTGGTATTAGCATTCAAAATTAAATAAAATATGTCATTGTTGTTGCATTTGCGATACTTCAAATAATTTATTGTTGACTTAAATAAAAAAATCGTTATTTAAACCGACTCTTATTCGTATATTAGACCTGACTTTTTATCCCCTGATTATCAATATGTCAGAGCGCCTGTTTTTAAAGAAATCCTTCTGAACCTGATATTTAATTTGTAGCTTCCTTTCAAGTATTCGAGTGCTCCTTGCTTTGTGTTTTTAGCAATAAACTCTTGGTCATAAATCGTTGACGCGTCAAAATTGTCTTACAAAAAAGAAAAACCATTCTAACAAGCAAATATGCACTCACATACGTTAGCAAATTTCGCAGCATTTACTTAAACATACAAACGGTTCTCCGTTTTTAAGACATTTAAGAGCATCTTGAGCAGTTTTATTTAAATTCAATTCAATTTTATTCAAAGCATTCATTATCCTGCATGTTTGCAAAAAAAAAAAAAAAAAACCAAAAACAAAATATATAGAAGAAAAACAGAAAAATGGAAGAACTAAAAATTCAGTTACAGTTACGACTAAAGTGAAATAGAAATAATATCAAATTTAAGACGCACACAAAACAGCAATTGAACCGACGCCAAAGGTCCTCCAGCATTGCCCACACGTCAGTCGTCGGATGTTTGCTTTTTATGGTCGCATGGTCCTTGCAGTAAGTGACCAGTGTTACCATATAAGTGCAGTTAAACAAAAAATCATAGAATCTTTATGTGGGAACCAGAACGGTGTAGCTTGTAGTACGTAGTATGACCTGTCAAAAATTAGAATATACTAAATGCACGGGATTGCACAGAATGCGTAGTACGTCTGTGGCTCTTTGCTGTAGTTGTAGTGCAGGTTGAGCTAACTATAACTTTTGATTACTACACTGCTCTGAAAGTTGTATTAATGATGCTTTTTTAAGGATCGGGTATATCAAATAGATTCTGCAAACGTTGTCGGTACCGAAGTAAGTGTTCGAAATTAGCAATATTTTCAAAATCGTAAAAATTTATAAAGAAGTGTTCTCTGAAGCGCTCACGACATTCTGGACATATTTTTTGGCATCGCGTGCTACAAAATGAACAGCTGATGAGGTTACTACATGGAATCGCTACAACTGCATCGCATTATGTTCCACTCTTTAAGTTATTATAAAGAGTGTCCCAAAAGTTACTGATATTTTAATTTTTTAATATAACTTGAAATTTTTTGTTGAAATGTCTTTTGTGACTATAAGGTATAGGCATGAAGGTTATTGATTTTTAAGGCCACCTTGACCTTTTTATGAAAATTATCATGACTGGATAAATTCCCAGTTGGATTTCCTGTTTTTGCTTCGGAATCGTTTGGGGTTTATTGGCATAGACCCTTCCCTTTGAGAGACCCCAAAAGAAGAACTAAGGTCAAAACGCATGTTCTCGGTAGTCAATTGACATCACCTCGGAGCGGGCTAATCTTCACTTTGAATTTCGTTTGCAGTAAGTGCAGTAGTGAATTTATACAATTCTTTGTTCAACCGTGAATTTTTCTATTACTAAACCTCCATGCTCGTTGTTGACAGCTGGAATAGTACGCTTACCATAAAAAAAGAAGTATCCGAATCAAAGTGTCAGTGACTTTTGGGCCAACCTTTATTAAACAAAATTTTGCAAATATTCTTTATTATAAATATTTTAGGTTTCGTCTTTAATTTATGTATTTTTATTTAATTTTTATCATTTAATTTTGTGTATAAAAATGGCAATGTGGCAACCTTGCATACATTGTGCAAAAAACTTGCACAACACATAGCAATTTGCAATTGAGTATGTAAAAATATTTAAACGCTCGTCTGAACTCGCGGATATAAGTATGGCGACCCCGAGTCATAGTTAAGGGTTATAAAAAAGATCTTCCTTATATGTTGCCAAAATTTGAAGGCTTTGTTTTTGTTCAGTACTTAGTGTTATACGTTTTTTTTTTTTTTTCTTAAAGACATTTTAGCTTAAAAATGTAAACGTTTTTTAATCGACTGCATTTTGAAAGATTTCAACATTTAAAGTAAGTTTTTGCTTTATTTTTTAGCTTTGAACTAAAATTTCAGGTGTTGCACCAATTCAGCAAGGTCTGTCTTGGTGCGAAAAAGGGTGATAGATAATTGAGAAGGAAGGGGGAATTAAGCGATATATTTTTTGGATACTTTAAAAATGGCAAAAAGTGACGATTCATTGAAACAGTCTACTACACTCACTGCATAAAATATTCAAAACCATGCAGAAAAAGCATAGGCGACGGAAGCTCATCTCAACTGGGAGCGCAGTACAACTGCGAGGGCAAACCATTTTTTTACAATAAAAAAATTTGTATTTATTAAAACAGTTTTTACTATACTAAAACTGTCATTACAATGAGACAAAGAGAGAGGAGTAAAAGAAGAATGGGGAAAAGACATGTCACAAATAGAAAAATAGTAGAAAAAGTACGTGAACAGAAAACTAGTAGAAACCTGCAAATTAACAGCTGATCGAACGACCTGATAGCTTTTTTGAAACCCAAAAAAAATTGTGTAAATTTGAATTTATTAAAATATTTGAAACTATTAAAATTAATAAAATGGAGCCATATAACAGGTCATTCAATAAGTCCGTAGGATAAGTAAGAAATAAACAATATTTTCATAAAACTTGATTATATTACTCGTATTCAACATAGTTGCCTTCGAGAGCGATACAAAGAGTATAGCGATTTTCCAACTTTTCGATACCACTTTTATTGTACGATTTCTCTTTCTCGTCAAAATAGGCCTCAGTTTCAGCGATTACTTCATCATTGGACTTGAATTTGTTTCCAGCAAGCATTCTCTTGAGATCTGAAAATCTGGAGAATACGATAGGTGGGTAAGCAATTCGAAGCACAATTCATTCAATTTTGCCATCGTGTACATCGATTTGTGACACGGTGCATTATCTTGGTGAAACAGTACTTTTTTCTTTTGCAAATGTGACCGTTTCTTGGCGATTTCAGCCAAGCTTTCAGCTCGCCTTGGATTCGGTTCGTCGGCTGATGTCCACTCAGCTAACTGTCTTTTGGATTCTGGTGTGTAATAGGGAAGCCATGTTTCATTCATTGTCACATATCAATAGAATTCGATTCTATTGCGGTTTAACAGCACCAAACACTCCTCTGAAGCATCAATTCGTTGTTGTTTATTGTCGACTGTGAGCTCACGCGGCACCCACTTTGCATGGAGCTTTCACATACCCAAATGTTCGTGTAAAATGGTAAAAACACTACCATATAATATCTTTACAATGTCAGCTAGCTCGTGCACCTTCAATTTGCGATCGTTCATAACTAATGCTCGTATCTTGATTTGGTCAAAATACAGTATATTTGCCTCAAAAATCCGAAAAATACAGTATTTCAATTTTCAAAAAACAGTATTTTTTACAGTATTCATTTTATTCAATGAAAATTACAGAAAAGAGCTAATTAGTAACTTTCAACTTTTGTATTTATCCTTTATAGAAATTTGACGAAGCAAGTCCGGCTTTGTTTTAAGGTATTTGTAGAAATCAACGCATTCATACTTCAAGTTACATTTTACGATCATAATCGCCTTCAACGTTTCCACATCCAATCGAGTTTTGTCTGATGTCCATGTTTTGTTTACCGCAGCAAAGATTCGCTCGACCGATACTGAAGTGGCTGGCAAGCATGGAATGTATTCAACGATCGTAGCCATTTCTTTGTATTCACAATCAACGTTTTCGAAATGAGTAAATATTTCGACCCAACGATTCACAATCGAAATGTTGCCATCCTTCCACTGCGAGATTTTCTCACTCGTACAGTAGTTTTTAACATATCGGAATTGCGAGTGCAAATTTGCGGCATTTTCGTTGGCATTGCACAGATTGTTTTCGCTCAACTTGTTCATAACCTCTTGTACATCACTCCATTTTGGTGTTTCTTTCAATGAAGCCGACGCAAAAAGTTTCAGCGGCTCAAATGGTGCTGCCCAAAGGAGGAAATAGGAGAGTGCAGAGTCTGCAAATTAGTAGAAAAAATTAGTATCAAATCATTGAAGAGCTGTACAAAAGCAGGCAAAATATTACCGAAAAATTCGTTGCAGATAGCAGCCATCTCTTCTGAATTGTATCCATCGTCAATAAGTCTTTTTTTCTCAGCTGCTGTTGCTGGTGACAAAAAATCATCTTCTTTCCGCATTTTCAGTGTTTCTTCAAGTTCATTCAAAGATTGTGCCACTTCAATTGCCGTGACATCATCACCTTCAATCTTTAGCACGTATTTAACGAACAATTCAGCCTAAAAAAATAGAGGAAAATGTTAAGTTAAGTGAAGTTGTCAGAATTACATAACAAAAAAGTTTTTTACCTGTTCTTGCACGAACATCAACCAAAATTTCGATGATTCGTTTCTCAAAAACTCCTTCAGCTGCTTTTCTCCTCTTTCATTTGCAAGGAAATACGATTGGAGAGCATCATAGAGTTCCAAAATACGTTTGATAGCTGGTGCAAGAGCCAAGAATCGTGTTTTTGCATATCCGAGCAATTTGTCATATTCCACATCTGCATCTTGACAAAATTCCTTCAGTGCCATCACGCGTACAGTATTACGGTAAAAATGAGAATATATTTTAACAACAACCCATTCTACGTCGAATGGTATCTCGTCACATGCAAATTTTAATGCATTGTGTGTAATGTGAGCGACACAGCCGATGCCAATCAAATGCGGGAGCCACTGCTTTAATCGGTAAAAAACATTATTCTGGCCGCCACGAGTGTCTCCACCAAAATTAACTTTTGCATTGTCGCCGCAGAAGCAAACGATTTTCAACTTTAGATCGAATTTACTGGCGGCCGATTCTATGAGCTCGGATATAATAGTAGAAGTTTCACCAGCTTCTTCGGTTAGATTCAAAACTCTAACACGTACACCGACAGTCGGAATGAAATATCGAACGAGCACGGGAAAAAGTTTAATATTTCCATGGTTCGATGCATCAGTGTAGATTGATACAAAACTACATTCTTTCAAATCTTGTTCAAGCAATTTATGGGCGTGCGATGCGAAAACATTGACGACTATTGATTGACATTTCTTCTGAGAACACGAGAACTTTTTGATATGAAAACACGATTTAAATATTTTCGTGGCACAATCCGACGACTTGAAACTGTGATTGGAGTTTACCACATGATAGGCCCACACTCCTTCCATTGCCGCTATATGTGCATCCAAACCCGACGTAAAATGTGATTTTATGGACGTGCTGGCAGAAGCAGCATTTAAAGCATGTCTATGTTTTTTTGCCGTAACATGTCGGCATGGAACATGTAACATGTAAAAAATTAAAATTTCATTTTTTTCTCCAGCGACAAAACAGTATAGTAAAATACAGTATTTTGGGGAAAAATGCAGTATGCAGTATTTGGATTGAAATTACAGTATAATACTGCGAAATACAGTATAGATACGTGCATTATTCATAACCAATATGTGGATTTTTTTGATGGTTTGTGGAATAACACTGCGCTCTGCATCATTTGTGCTGGTACGACCACGTTTAAATTCAGCAATCCACTTTTCTACCATTTGTCTCGATGGAGAAGAGTTCGGATAATGTTTATCAACATATTGTTTGGCTTCCACTGTATTTTTTTTCATCAAAAAGCAATGCTTTATCAAACATCGAAATTCACTTTTTTAAATTTTTTTTTTCAATAACAATAGTTGCACACAAAATGCTATAACTCACGAATCAATTGTCAGATTGTTGTCAAATTTTAATACGTATCGTTTGAAGGTTGGTTGAGAGAAAATCACTTTTTTCCGCCTTTGCTCGAACTGTCAAAGTAGCTGTTAGTTAAAAAATGCATAGATTCAGTTTTTTTTTCTTGATTTCCTTTCATCCATTCTGACAGTTCGACCGAGCTTCTCTCAAGTGACTTAACCTATATTAATAAACCTTGATACTAAATAAAAATCATATGGAAAAAAATCTAGTAACGCCATTTATGTGTCATCCTATGGACTTTTTGTTAAAACAAATTTAAATTGTTCGCCAAAGAATTTTAAGCACAAATGTTTCTTTTTCCGTGCATTTTAATAGAAGATCCACAAGAAATAGCTTTTGGCAGCCTGTTCTTTATTTGACAAACAATTTTTTTTTTTTGGTAGCTGCAAGTTCTTTCAAGTATAAATTTTGCTAGCAAAACTTGCAACTACTTTTTTCTATCTCACTCTTTTACGCTCTCGTTGTTTTCCCTCGTTTTGAGTACGTGAACGCTTTACTAGTAAAAATTTGTAACAATTTGTAACAAATTTTTGTTAGTGAACAAACCTAAAATATTACAAAAAGATTTATTGAAAAATAAGTTAAATAAAAGCATGTAAGATCGTTCACTTTTTAGAAGAGCGAAGAGTGTTAAAATGCCTAACAAAATTTTTTATATTGTGTATAAATTGAAAATATCTTATACTAGATATTATACACAAACATGAAGTAAACATTTTGCAATATTTTTTTTTTCTTAGAGCAATAGTTTTCTTTAAAATTTATTATAAAAAGTGGGATAAACCTCCTAAATATCGCCTATAAGGTCTTGACGAGCGTATTATGTGAAAGACTGAAGACCATCGTAAGGCAACTGGTTGGGCCTTATCAGTGTGGCTTCAAGACTGGAAAATCTACCACCGACCAGATATATATTCACGCTACGGCAAATCTTGGAAAAGACCATAGAGAAGCAAATCAACACCCACCATCTTTTTGTTGACTACAAAGCCGCTTTCGAAAGTCCAATAAGGAATCACCTACAATCCACCATGTCTGTATTTGGTATACCTACAAAATGAATCCGTTTATACAGGATGACACTGAGCAACACCAGCAGAGCAGTTAAAATCGAAAAGGACCTCTCCCCCCCATTTGTTATCAAACGAGGTTTCAGACAAGGTGATTCCTTATCGTGCGACTTTTTTAACCTAATCATGGAGAAGATCATTCAAGCTGCTGATCTCAGACAAAGCGGCACAATATTCTATAATAGTGTTATGCTTCTAACGTATGCTGATGAAATTGATATCATTGGCCATAACACACGCGAAGTCAGTGCAGCATTCTCAAAATTAGAAAAAGAGAGCAGACGAAATAGCTGGTGTCAAACAAACAAACAGTCCCAGCGTATTGGCACCCACGTCACTGGTGGGTGACGTGCCGACAACACCTCGTTTGAGGTTGCGAAGGACTTCGTCTACCTAGGTTCCTGCATTAACTCCACCAACGATATCAGTAGAGAGATAAAACGAAGGATAGTTCTTGCCAACTTTGTGTTACTTTGGGCTCAGTAGGCAATTGAGATGCAGAGCCCTCTCTCGACGAACAAAAGTCACGCTTTATAAGTCACTAATCATGCCCGTCCTGTTATATGCAGCACAAACCTGGACGTTGAGCAGCTCAATGAAAAGACTCTGGGAGCGTTCGAGAGAAAGATCCTTCGTAAAATCTACGGACCAATCTGCGTCAATGGCAAGTACCGAATACAAAGGAACGATGACCTGTATGAGCTTTACGCCGACATCGACATAGTAAAGCGCATAAAAATCGAGCGGCTTCGCTGGCTAGGTCATGTTGAGCGGATGGAAGACGACGCTCCAGCGAAGAAAAGATTCGATTCGGAACCCAGCGGTAGTCAATGCAGCAGAGGACAACCGCATCTCCGTTGGAAGGACCAAGTAGAGGACAACCTGACAAAACTTGGAGCTACCCACTGGCGCCAGCAAGCGCGAAACAGAAATGGCTGGCACAATTTCTTATGACAGGCGAAAACCAACTTACGGTTGTAGCTGCCACCTAAGTAAGTAAATAAGTATAGTGTACAGAACTCTTAATCGGTGGAGTACGAGTTCGACCCCACGCCAAGAAATGTTTTTAATATTTGAAATTATGTGTTGTAGTTGTAGTTGTAATGCACACAAGAAAAAAAAAATATCAATTCTAAGTGTCGGAATAACAAAATGTAATAAAATTCACTAGTGTGAATATTAACGTGTGTTTTTTAATTTACTTTATGTTAGATAAAATTTTTGAATTCAAACGTAAGTTTATTAATATAAAAGACCATTAAACTATCAAATTTATGAAACTGCGAAAAAGCTTCGCTTCTCTAGTATGTCCAACAATGCACCTATGTTTTTTTTTATATTACATTTTTTAGTCAGACACTTAATATCCAAAAAGACGGCGATTGCAACATTATTAAAAATAATATGTTTTCTATTTGCCTACCAAAGTGTTTATGGTTGAGCTAAATTTAGAATCTTAATTACTTAAAAACTTAAAAAGTCACGTGATCTGTTTTCATCCTTACTTAAATATTCAATGCTTAATATAGTATATACGTATTTGTTCCTAAATTAATGCTATTTCCTTACTATTACATTTAAGAGCACAGCTTCCTTTGAACATGATTTTTTGCTCTGGTTTAGTTTAACTTTTTACCTTCTTTGACAGTTTTTCCACCATTTTCTACTAATAATTTCTACCACACAGGCACACACACTCACCTTAATTGACATTCGCCTTGCTATCCAGAACTGCCAGAACTTAATGACCTGAAAACTTTCGATAATCGGGTGTGAACATGAAAAACAAGCGCCAAAGTCAGCTGCTATTTGTGTTTGTCAAGAAGTGAAAAAGAAACAAGCACAACGCCCGCCAACAATGCAAGGAAAGGATTAAAGCACAAAATTAAAACATATCCTTGGAAAAACTTCATCATGTGGGTCCATTTTTTTTCTATCTGTCTGTCTGTAAGTTTTTTGTGCTCCTTATTTTGTTATCTCTGTTTGTGGAAGCTGTATAAATGTGACTCATTTGGAAAGCTTAGAAAAATCACAAATTATCACATGCTTTAGCGTTTCTCTTTATGCGGCGTATATCTACAACTAGATCTGTATCCTTCTGGTACTATGTAGTTGCACTTTTTACTGTTCTACTCCTTTTATTTCGGGCTCAATTCAAGTCCATTAGTTCTTGTTAGAAATCTTGTTCAATGACATTATCAGCAATTTTAATCCATTGCAATATGTTTCGTTTAAAATGTTTATGTTTTTGTCGAATAAGAAAATGCAAATTTTAAGGAGTAATTTTGTGCTCAGTAGGTAGTTGTTGTTTGTTTTGCTGCAATCAAAATTTATTTCTTTTTGACTTGATTTTAAGAAAAAAAAAATGAAAATAGAGATAAGTATTAAAAATGCAAGCTGGATTTTAAGTGTTCAGTTAGTTTTAACCATTGTGGAAAAGTATATTCAATAGATGTTATTTACATTTTTCGTAGAAAATGTTTATTGTAATCACCTTGTCATGAAGTTTTTTAAAATTCTATATATGAAAATTAAAAAATTCAAGGCAATTCAAAAGGCAATGTCTGTAGAAAATTTATAATATAATCAGCGGTACTTGATAGTTTGTAGACACAATTACTTTTAATTTATTGACTCTTCAATGAACGTAAAGATAAAAGAAAATTGATAAATCTATTGAAGTGTAGCAGATTTTTTGATCCTTAAGAAGCTCGGTTAAAGTCACTTAACCCGAATCCGTGCATTGTGCCAATTTGACACAATTTACAATTTAATTTTAAAACAGCGTTATCAATAAAAGTATGTTATAGTTATAAATATAAAATATAATAAAAAAAAAAAGTTTATCAGTATTTCATGAAATGCTTTAACCCTATTCACGTCACGCTGTGTCTTTGGGTCACTATTCAATTCCAAACCAATATAAATGATTGGCCGCAATAAAAATGGCAGCCGTGGCGCAGTGGGTAGAGTGTGTAGCTCATACGCCAGAGAACCCTGGTTAGAGTTCCACCGGACACCGAAAGTTTTTTCAACAGCATTAATTTCTCTATTCGGCCGTCACCTCTCTGTGGGCAATGGCAAACCTCAGAGAGTAAAAACTGCCATGAAAAGTTTCTTGAGAACATAAGCCGTTCGGAGTCGGCAAAAAACATGTTGGTCCTGTTCTCGATCATTTGTGTTCAAACATTTTCACAACACAATTGATCATAAGAAGCTCAATCAAAGTCCTTTCAAGGGCTGAAATGGCCATTTCGTTTTTTTTTTATAAATGATTTAAAACTGGTTTGAAAGCAAAATAATTTAAATATATTTTATTATTGGTCACTATGTTTCTGTAATATACAATTAATTTTTTTTATGTTAAGATGATATTTTCTTATTACACAAAATATTCAAAAATAATAAATAAATAAAAATCAATATTTGGTCATAAAACTAATTTTTCAACTTGTGGTGGTGATTGAAAATTAATTATGTAAAATTGGCACAAAAGAGACTCTTTTGTGTATGGAACTGAGGGACGAATGAGGGTTAAAGTGCTGAAATTCGTGTTTGAAGTGAAACTTCTTAGGCTGCGATGTTACGATTTGTATTGAGGGATAATTTTTAAAAAACACGTAAAACAATGGAAACGTTTTGTGTAAGTATTGTATATAAAGGCGTACAATGTATACATATAAGCGCTACCAAAGAGAGAAAACGTGGTTGGCAGTTTAAGGGGATCGCTCGTTTCGAATCTGATGTCAGAATTTTAAAATTCAAGATGGCGGATTGGGTGCCACCTGAATTTTTTGTATTTTTACGAATTTAGTGCTAGGGGGAACGCTGGTAAAAATCCGGATCCGCAGTCAGAATTGCAAAATTACAAGAACTCGTAAAAATACAAATATATTTAGGTGGTAACCCATCCGCCAGTTACTTTGAATTTCTCAAACTAGATATAAATGAATCAGTTGAGATCATAAGCATACGAAATGCTCATGCTCAAAAATTTTCTTTACACTTTACATCAAAGATACTGTAACCAACCTTCTTTTCTGTATTTCAGTTGCTTAAAAATAGTATCGTAAAAGTGAAAACAATGCAAAATATTTGTTTCTCCTAAAATTTTGAAAATAAGCAAGGTAATTGTAATAAAAATGAGCAAGGGACATATATAGAATTTCATAATTAACAGAAAATGAGTTTTGTGAATATAGATCTCCGTGGTATGAAAACATATTTTTAGTAATAACTTTTGAATGGAATGAAATGTTGGGGTTTTTATTAAAATAAATTATTTTTTAAGCTATGATAGACTATTTTTAAAAAAATATATTAAAGGAACATTTTTAAAAAAATTAATTTCATCAAAAAAATCAAATCATATTACGCCACACTCAGAAAAAAGCAGCAATGTAAAATTAACGTTTTGTAATGCTTTTTCCAATGTAAATCAGAAAAGGTTGATTTTACGTAAAAAAATGTTAAGTTGACATGTATTATGTTAAAGTGATAAGAAAAATATCAAATTGCTAATTAAATGTTTTACGTTGCAATATCATTTGTTAATGTTAAAATTACATTTAAAATGTTTTCTAGTTTACCAGTGGTTTACTGTAAAATTGATAGTATTTCATATATATTTAACATTATAAATGTTGATATCAATATATGATCCCTTTTAAATTGTTCAAGAATAGAATACAGTTCAAATACGTTTAATACAGCAATTAAAAGCAAGAAAATATTGTTAATTAAAACATATATTTAGTTCCCAGAGAATGTCCAAAATGAAAATTGTTCGCCGAACGTACGAAGATTGATTTATGAGCAGGATGTCTACAAAAGGAGCCGCACTTCATCATCAGCGAGTTTTGGAGTTAAGTTTTTATTTTTTATACCCCAACGCGTTCTGCGTAAGAATAGAAAAGTAAAAAGTATATATATTTTTGATCGTCATGACCACCTGAGTTTTTTTTCATGTATCCGTCTGTGATCTCGATTACAGCGAGTTTTGGAGTTAAGTGTTTATTTATTATGCCCCAACGCGTTCTGCGTAAGGGTTATATTAACTTTGTCATTCCGTTTGCAATGTCAATATGGAGGCATGGCAGGTATAGAAAAGTTTATATATTTTTGGTCAGCATCACCACCTGTTTATTTCCGTGTGTCCGTCTGTCCGTCCGTCTGTGATCACGATTACAGCCGCGAAATAGAATTGTCAATTTTGATGAACACTATCAGTCGTATACCATAGGTTCTAAATTTGAATTTTTTTAAATAATGGACATTAAAGTTTTTACGGGTCCTCCAGTTCATTTATATTATATTCCTGATGGAAGTTCTTTAATTAGAAATAAATTATTTTAAGTTATTTTAAATAAACTATGTACAGTTTAAAGAAAAATTTGAATGAATAAAAATAAATCAAAAGAAAATTTTCAGTGTTTTATTTAACTTTTTCCTCACTAAATTCAACATTAAAACAGGTGAAATCAACATGATCATAATATCAGAATTGCATTTATAAAATATTAATTTTTACATTTTTTCATATCAATTACACATTTTAAATGTATTTACTACATTAATGTTATGACATTTTGTGAAATTTTCAATGTTAAAATAACATTATTATCTTATCAGTTATACATATTTCAACGTAAGTTTCGTAATGTAAAAAGTACATCTGCATAATATCAATTTTAACATTTTCTAATGTCGGACGACTTTTGTCAACTAAAAATGTTAGTTTTACGGTTGTTTAATGTACTTTTTTTTCTGAGTGCATGTAAAAGGGAATTTAAAATGCAATTTTTGATTTAAATTTCTTTTACAACAAAAACAACTTTTATGTAATTTTTTGAGAAACATTCATTATTTTGGAACAATTTTTGTGGAAAAATATTAAAAATATTAATGCACAGTAAATGGTATTCTTGTAGTAGTTCTAATAAAGTAATTTTATTGAACTTTTTGGCAAAAAAGAATTGAGTGAAATATATTTAATACCAGCGGAGATGTTTGCATCGAAAGTCATATCTTTAAATTTGGGATGATTTTTTCTCATTCTTCGGGCAAACAAGTAAGAAGCACACAGTTTGTATGGAAGCACTGTAAAATATCAACATTTCGGATCAAATATCTACACATACGGAAAGTTCGAGAAAAACAAAATTTTTGATACCCATAATGTAGTAGTTAGCTATAACAATATAAAATATTTAATTTTTAAGAAAACTAGTGCATTTTCTAATAAGAAAATTTTAATATAAAAAGGTAAAAGTTAAAAAAAAAAACCAAAAAAAAGGTGACTTTTAGAATCGCTGAAATTAAACATAAGTGAAAATGAAACAATTCCGAGTACGGGCTCTTCATGATATCAACTAAATACTGTTAAAAATTTCAACAACAAAATATATAACATTTGCCAAATGTTCCCCACTATGGGACACATTTGACTTATTCAGGGACACATTTGACAACCATGCTTTCTGTGATATTTTTTCGGCTTAAGTGTTATTTAGCTTTCATTTAAATTAAACTTATATTTTATGATTTGTTTTTGACTATTTTTTTAAAACAACAATCAGTGTATTCATACTTATTCAAGCGTATGATAGAAAAGCATAGCAACGCTACATAACTTGGGAAAACAAGACAAAATTCAATAGTTTTCCAATAGTAGGACTTTTTCTATAGTTGCGAACCAATGCTAAAGAAATACTGAGCATTCGAAAACTCCTTAATGTATTTAACATTAATAAATGTTCAATGGGCTACATTTTGCATTTGTCAAATCTGCCCCTTCTACAAAAGTCAAAGGTGCCCCTTTCTACTTACGTCTCGTTTTTTAATTTTTTGCAAATTGGATTACACTTCAGATAAACTCACTTTTTATTTTCATAACACACATAAACAGAGTAACCAATTTTGAAAGTTGCTTAAGAAAACGCCTTTTATTATTTAAGGGGGAGCATACGACCGAGCTACCGAAAATTACAACTACGTTCGCGAAAATAGACAAACACGTGCAATTTCATTACGCATTAGAATATAATTGTGAAATTTTTTGACGTTTCGTTAAGTGAAATCATGGTACTTTTCACATGTTACATTTTTGATAAAAACCCCTATTCACACTACAGAGAGTGAAGTCAAATGTGCCCCAGCGTCAAATGTACCCCGTCTTACCCTATCTTTGTATGCCATTTTGAAACCCTAAACCATCGATTGAGCACGTATAAAAAAATAGGTCAACCTTAGATTTTTGTCCATATCCGAAAATCATTTAGATCGGCGAGTGACACCTGGGGACCTTTCCTTGTAAGTAATCTTCCTTATTGGATATTGCCGTTTCCTACTGAAAGGCAAATATCACTAGTCTACAGAATTTCGAAGATGAAGGTCTTGGATTTTCCATGTATTCTTCATCTGCCTGCTACTATTGCAGTTGATGGATTTTCATAGACTCTTTCTGTAGTAATGCAGTCAACCAGCCGTAAGGATACTAAGGACACCATAAGCATGTGGACGTCACTTAGGTTTTCTTAAAGAGTTTGCTTATACTAATTTTGTGCCGATGAACCATCGCAACTCTATTTATAGATCAGCTGTTAGTCTCCACTGCAGAGTTTGATTACCACTTTTTGACGTAATTCGCATATCAATTCAATCAGATCTTCGTTGGAATGATCACATTTTCTATGTACTGAAAGAAGGAAGCAATTGCCTTCGTTTTTTAAAACGATTTAGGTAATACTTCACTGCATATGATCTTCGTACGATTTATACCTTACATATTACTCTTTGCATTGCCCGATAGATATGGCATTACCGAGGAGTGTAAATTTAAATTATATCTTCACCAACACTACTCCATCTATTTACGCTCCAATTTATTATCACCCATCTTCAGAATCACCACAATACTCTCTCATTTATATGGGGCATTCCTAGCGTTGGCTGTCTAAAATAAAAAAAAAAAAAAATCAAGTAGGCCATCCAAAAGCGTTTAATAACACTGAAGTTTGAGCGGAATAATATTTATTTTCTTTATTTTTCTTTTGTATTTATTCCGTGAAGCTCTTCAATTTGCCTCACGGAGCACTAGTGTATAGGAGACCATGGGCTTAGCTTACTTAAATAAGCAAAACTTTTAAAAACTTTTTATAAGTATCAAGTCCAAAAAATGTATAGGAATTAGTTTTAAACTAAAATCATATTTACATAATAGCTCTTAGTATTATTATAGATTCAAAACAAAAATTAAATGAAATCTCTGGCCGCACTACTAATGCAACTAAAAATTGTTCGGTCCTTTATCCTAATGTTATACTATCATTTGTAGGAATCGCTAGCCATGACATTTTTCTGCTCTTCTGCTGGTTAAAAGTACTTAAATAAAATTTGAATTTCAATGAGCAAATCAAGGAAATTGCTTAACATTACATAAACTCTATGAAGGACATTTTATGGGACATTTAAAAGTATGTAAATGGTCAACAGCAACTGCATTTATATAATTGGCTATGCAGCTAAAGCAGAAATGCATTCAAGTAATTGAATAGAAAAAAATGTTAAAATGTTCAGTTTTGTGAGCAAAGTATTTAATGAAGAAAATGCTTAGCTCTTATGAAAAGTCAGTTCAAATCTAACAAGCTTAATTAATCTAAACATGTTATTTGTTTCAGTATGAGCAAAGGTCATGTTTTGAGCTTGCAAGCTCTACATGTGTATAGAAATTAACAAATAAATGTCTAACATTAAGTATATAACCACTAACAAGTTCAACAAACAATGTTAATAGTTTTTAGCACTAGCCACATAATTGTACCATGTTCAGGCTCAAAACAAGTTAACAAAACGTAACTATTATTATGTCATTGATTAGCCGCTGGATGTACTTCTATAAATTGAATTTGCACAAGCAAGCATTTTAAATGTTCAGCATTCTTGTCGTGGCACAATTTTATGAATATCAATTCGGATTCGTTAGATAGACTTATAATTCTTCCCTATGCAATCAACTATGAAATAGTCCAAACATCGAACTTGACCGAACTCCGCTGAAAACAGCTACATTGCCGCCATCAGCTGCTGTTGTTACACTTGTGGTATTTTCCGTGTTTTAACCAGGATTTGTGATTCTGTTTTTTGTTTACTTGCTTCAAGCCACGTGTGTGCACAACAATAACAAATCCAACAACATGCAGCACGTGATCAACGAAACATGCGCTCTGACGTAAGCTCTTACTCTGTCCATTCTCCCATCGTTGTTACTTCACTCAAACTAGCGGGGCCAGCACACAGCATGTTGTCAGCATGTCCGCCAAACTTCCACTTCCACTTCAGCTGAGCTAAATACGCTAACAACAAAATGTTTATTTATTAGTTACGAGTAGCTAGTGGCGGCGAAAAACATCCCAGCAATTGGCGAGCTTCTGCAAATAAAAAGGATTCAAGACAAACAATGAGGAAAACCCAACAAAAAACCTCACAATCACAACACTTATAAAAACAATACGAGACACAGAAAAGATAAACACAAGTTTTAAGATATCCGCATCGTCTTGACGACTGCCAAAAATATGCACAAAATGCAGTTCAAATCAAGATAGAATCAAAAGAGCTTCAGTGTTTGAGTGTTTTTTGTTTTGTTTGATTTTGTTTTTTTTTTTTTTGTAAACCGGTCACGTTGTATAGTATTGCTGTGACGCGCCTTTCGCCAACGTAGTATGTTTTTTGACGTTGAGGTAGGAAGGATAAAAGGGATGTTAGAACGTTGGCAGCCAAGTTGAAATAACGCATGAAATTGGCTAATATGGAAATTGGTTTTTACCGTTGGCTACTATTTTTGCAATGC
The DNA here is from genome assembly GCA_914767935.1 of Coremacera marginata. Classification (NCBI taxonomy): domain Eukaryota; kingdom Metazoa; phylum Arthropoda; class Insecta; order Diptera; family Sciomyzidae; genus Coremacera; species Coremacera marginata. The sequence goes on along the minus strand of OU612045.1, from coordinate 60,638,592 downwards.
CACACGATGTTGAATCAATTCACTGAGTCTATAATCAAAATCTAAATTAGATAGATTATATATTCATTTATTTAAGACGAAGATGTTGCAATAGAAATGAAATTTCTTACTCGCATAAGTTAAAAAAATTTAGCGCTTAAAAAGTTTTAAAAATGTGTTGCTTGTTTGCCGTTTAAGGCATTAGACCGGTAAAAACTTGAAAAAACCTCATAACTGTTATACCCCCCCAACGCGTACTGCGTAAGGCTATATTAACTTTGTTATTACGTTTGTAACGCTAAGAAGGAGGCGTGGCAGGTATAGCAAAATGCATATATTTTTGATCAGCATCACCTCCTGAGTCGATTTCGGTGTGTCCGTCTGTCTGTCCGTCTGTGGACACGATTACAGCCGTAATTTTAAAGCTTACTTACTTACTTAGGTGGCCGTGACAACCCGTGTCCGGATTTCGACCGACCTCATCAGCTCTCGCCAGGCGCCTCTGCTTTGCGCGCGCCTTCTCCAATCGGATACACCAAGTGCGGTTAGGGCTTCCTCAGCCTGGTCCATCCATCGGAGGCATGGTCTCCCTCGTCGTCGTTGACCAGCGACCCTCGCTTCGAGCACCTTTTTCGCTGGAGCTTCGTCGTCCATACGATGGACATGACCCAGCCAGCGTAGTCGCTGCACAGTTATACGCCGAACTACGTCAATGTCTCCGTAGAGCTCATACAGCTCGTGGTTCATTCGGATGCGATAGTCATCGCCGACTCGAACAGGACCGAAGATTTTGCGAAGAACTTTTCTCTCGAACACCCCCAGAGCGGCTGCGTCAGTTTGCGAAACTACCCATGCCTCAGCGCCATAAAGCAGCACAGGTAGAACGAGCGTCTTGTAGAGTGTTAGTTTTGTCGATCGAGAGAGGGCTCTGGAACTTAGTTGCTTACTGAGCCCGTAGTAGCACCTATTAGCAATTATTGTTCTTCGCTTTATCTCCAGGCTGATTTCGTTATTAGTATTAATGGCGGTGCCAAGGTATACAAACTCCTTGACTACTTCAAAGTTATAGCTGCCGGATGAAACGTGGGAGTCTAAACGCCGAGCTCCCTTGTTTGTAGACAGCATATACTTTGTTTTACCCTCATTTATCGTCAAACCCACTTTGGCTGATTCCTTTTCGATAGCGGCGAAAGCAGCGGTAACATCTCTCTTGGTTCTGCCAACAATATCAATATCATCAGCGTAAGCAAGGAGCTGGACACCTTTATAGAAAATGGTGCCATTACGATGCACACCGGCCTTTCGTACGATCCCCTCCATGATGATGTTGAAGAGATCGCAAGACAGTGGATCGCCTTGCCTGAAACCTCTTTCGGTATTGAAGGTTTCGGAGAGGTCATTTCCTACCTTGACGGAGCTGCGTGTGTTGCTCAACGTCATTCTGCAAAGTCTAATCAACTTTGCAGGTATACCGAACTCAGACATTGTTGCGTATAGGCAATCCCTTCTCGGGCTATCGAACGCAGCTTTAAAGTCGACAAAAATATGGTGTGTGTCAATTTGATTTTCGTGGGTTTTCTCCAGGATTTGTCGTAGCGTGAAAATCTGGTCTATGGTGGACTTACCAGGTCGAAAGCCACACTGATAAGGTCCAATCAGTGTTTTTGTAATTGGCTTTAATCTTTCACACAGTACGCTTGAGAGAACCTTATATGCGATGGAAATAAGACTGATACCTCTATAACTTGCGCAGATTGTAGGGTCTCCTTTCTTAAGTATAGGGCACAGTACACTGAGGTTCCAATCGTCGGGCATGCTTTCTGCTAGCCATATTTTGCTGATGAGCTGATGCATGCGCCTTATCAATTCATCGCCGCCGGTTTTAAACAATTCAGCTGACAGGCCGTCAGCACCCGCTGCTTTATTGTTTTTGAGTCGTTGGATAGCAACTCGAACCTCTTCATGGCTAGGTGGTGATACTTCCACTCCGTCATCGTCGATTGGTGGCACTGCACTGTGCTCTCGATGGGCGGCATTGGTGGAATCGTCGCCATTAAGTAAATTGGAGAAGTGCTGTCTCCACAATCTAAGCACACACTGTGTATCCGTATTCAGATCTCCATCGAAATCGATCTCGATCGAAAGCTATCGCGATAAAATTCAAAATATAAGTTTATTTTAAAAAAAGGGGGATCAAGTTCGAAAATGGGCCAAATCAGATGAAAACCACGCCTTCCTCCCATACAAAGTGACTTTATTTTAACCGTAAAATGTCTTTAAAATCCACAAAAATTGAAGAAATGCCTTGAAATTTGGCAAATAAGCTTTGATCTTCAACTCAAATCCTGGCTATGAAATTTGGAAAAATCAAATGAAAACCACGCCTACCTCCCATACAAAGTGGCTTTATTTTAAAAGTAAAGTCTCTTAAAAATCTGCTTAAATCAAAGAAATGTCTTAAATATAATATAAGCCTTCTCTATGATATATGGCAAAATCGGATAAAAACCACACCCACTTCCCACACAAAGTGGCTTTATTTTAAACGTAAAATCTCTTTAAAATCCATAAAAACCAAAGAAATGTCTTGAAATTTTGCACATTCATTTGATATATAATATGAATCATCTCTATGATATTCGGCAAAATCGGAGGAAAACCACACCTACCTCCCATACAAAGTGGCGTCATCAAAATAGGGAAAACTTTCGTTAATATATAAAACTGAATGCCATCGCGTATGTCGTGACTAAAGACTTCGAATATACTTCAATATGGCCGCGGGGGGATATTTTAGCTTCGGAGCCCTGCCGAAGCTCCATCCTTACTAGTTTTTTTTTATAACTTTTCTACAAAAAGTGGGAAGACTGATTTATTAAAAAATGTTGCCCATTAATTAACTAAGTTTGAATAATAGAAAAAAGCTGCATTTAGTAAAAATATTAAATATTTGCAAGCAGCAAAAAAGTTTATGAGGTACAGCTGATCAAACTTTAAATGTATTAGGTTTTTTTTTTAAATCATTTTTTAAGGAAAAAAAATTAAAAAAATATTTGTATTTATTTACTTCTTACCCAGTTTAATACCATAAATAATAAGCTTAATTTAAACCTGATTGGTTTTTTAATGAAAAAGTTATTAACATTTTTACTGGAAGTACATTTTTTGAAGCGAAGCTTTTTACTCCTCGTTCTGTGATTGGCTTGGAGTGAAATTTGAAAAATTTTCGACAGATTTTTTCTTGGAAATTTGATAAAATTTGCTAGCGCTTATAACAACGAGAAAATTTAATACTTTAAAATTAAATACTAAAAATATTTGTTGACCCGCCCGTGGGGATCGAACACGTGTATTCTTAAATGTGAGTCCAATACACTATTCACCAGGCCAAAAAGACTTGTTGGAAACAGTTGTTAATTCAATATTAATTATAACAGAAGCCATGCTGCAGTAGATCGTCACTATCTATCAATAGATAGAGGATTGTGTATTTGCTATGCTACAACTATCAAAAATTTGCTTTTATTTGCCACAAGGTGTCTCCAGCATCGGAGTGTTTGTATTGTGAATGCGTTTGTGGTGTTGTTGGCACGAAAAAAATTAGCAATGCCCACAAGTGCGTTGACAAGTGCGTTTTTAAGTGTCAAAAAATTGATGATATCAATATATATGGAATTAACAAACGCATGCATGACATCGGCACGGTATCTTAAATGTTTGTTAAATTTTGTTTCGTGTGCGTTCTAAGCTTTTGCTATATTAATATATATTAATATATATTTAATATATATTTTTATCCTCGTTCTGTGATTTGTTTGGAGTGAAATCTGAAAAATTTTCGACAGATTTTTACGCTAGGTCCTTTACGCTGTTGAAGGAAAAAATTTGCTCAGTGCAGCCAAGTTCACAACGATGTGTGGAGAGTTAAAATGGAGAGTCGCTGGCATTATATGCCCGTATTACATATATATTGGCGTGGAAATTTCACATTCAACAAATCTTTGTGTTTAAAAATTATTTATTAAAAAGAAAAAATTATTAAGCTATCAAATATATGTAACTGCGAAAAAGCTTCGCTTCTCTCGTGTGTCCAACGACGCACCTGTGTTTTTAACATATTCACTGTATTTTAAATATTTCCACCAAATGAACTTCTGTCGGAACTTTTACATTTTTTCCGTAAGATCCTCTCTGGTTCCAAAAGCTTTGATAGCGTCTCTCAATATCTATCATTTCCTGGTGGAACTTATCGCCATGCTCATCGCTCTCATCGCCAAAATTGCGTGGAAAGTAGTCTAAGTGTCTAAAAAAAAGTGCATTTTGAGTAACATATTCGCTCCTGAAAATAAAAGAATAATGTTTAAAATAAAGTTTAGTTCTCAATATGGTAATATTTACCAATGGCAGAATATTTTTCAATAAAAGTGTTTACAATTTTGAGGTCTTTCGCTTCCCAGAAAGCCGTGAACCACATTTTTAAAGTCCTTCCATGCTTATAATACAGCTGCATATTCGAATTCAGCGTCGCTAAATGGCATCTTGATTTGAGGACCAATAAACACACTTAATATAATTTTTTGAAGGAACAGTTTCGGGAACACATTTTTAAGTGTTCGAAAGCAGAAACGTCTTGTGAACTAAACCTAGACTCTAAAGTAGGTTTAGTATAAAAATAAGTCAGAAGTTTTCTGGACTCCCGCCCTTCGCGAAAACTTTTTCTCACTCTTAATATTTTCTTACACCTGATTTGCAAATTTGCTTTAAAATTCAGCAGACACACAACAAGGGTTAGAAGGGTGTTTTTGGATATTCTTGACAAGATGTTTTGTTAATAATAATAATGAAAATAATGTCAATCAAGCAATGTACGCAAATACTTCGCCATTCTTAACATACCTCTTATTTTCAACATAGTCTACTTTTTCACTTTTTTAACAATTAAAAATAATAAAAAAAGCACAAAATAGTTAATTAACAAATAATAACTAGTCACAACTATGTCTACCAAATGCACGTAGAGTAAAGTGCTTTTCGTTAATCAAAAACAAAATTTTGTGCTGAAATTTTGCACTATACACTCTTGAATATGGCGTATGGGGGCGAGAGGTCACCAAAAATTTCTGTTTAGAGGGATATAGAGCAAAATGGACATGAAATATCTCAGTTTCTGGAAGCGATAGCCAAAGCGGATCGCAGATTTGAAAAATTTGTTATTAAAAACTCGGGATGGTACCATTAACTCATAATTGTCAAAATAGCGCATGGATCACATGAATCCCCGGATCACGATGTATATATATATATATGTATATTAAAAGCAATATTAAATAAAAAAATATTGTTGCTTTTATTAATTTTTCTTACAAAATATTACGAGTTACGACCCCCAAAAATTCTTAAAAAATAAAAAAAAAAATGTTCACAAATAATTACTACATTTTTTAGGAAATACATACATACTTAGCTAAATTTTTTTTACACAGTTCAAGCCAATTTAATAAGGTACCCAAAATATGAAATAAGTTTAATCTTTAAGGGGTCACGTGTGGAAAAGAAGCGGTGAAACAATGACCAGAACAGAAAAGGCATTCTCCTAAAAAGTTTTAAAAATGTGGGTTACGACAGTTTGTTACGCAAGCGACGATATATTCCCTGTAGGAAAATCAACTAATTTAAAAGTTGTTGATAAAGTAGTTTTTTGTCAACCACAACTAGTTGAAATTCTGACTTTTTTCCATAGAACGAACTAACATATTTTGTATGGTGATGTCCGCTAAATAAGTCAATTGAGTTTCGGCTGCATATATTTTCAACTACTTGTTAAATTAGTTATATTTAAATTATTTTTAATGACTTTAAAATAACCAATTGAAAACTATTACTGATGGCCTAAAGTTAATAATATTTGATGAAATGACATGGTTAAATATATATAAACTTGTAATCTAATAAAAATTTGCAATTAAAACATGTCAAAATCAGAGTAGTTGCCGCCTTAATATAATTCAAAGTAGTTCATATACTGGTTTATTTTAAATTAGTTTTTTAATTAGTTGTTTTTAAAAATAAGTTAGTTTGTTCCTATAGAGTTCTTAACAAGTCGATTTTGCCTTAAGGGGGTCTTCTCATTGAGCAACTTTTTTTTTGCATTTATTTATAGCTTGGGTAGTTGTGAATATGCCCCTAAAAGGATTTTTAGAAATTCGAAATACTTTAGAAGATACAGCCTTTTTTGTGAAGCAAGGTCTTCGTCAAAATGAGCTATTTTTTTTCGACTCATTTTCGAACGAAGCGGCATAAAGTAACCACCGAATTCCGTTGAAAATGTTTATTGTTAGGTAAAAACGTGTTTGCACACATATTCATACAAACATACGAATACACATTTCTGCTTATTTTAGGGGTTGAAGCATTTTTTGAGTCCAGGTGTTCAACTGAAAGCATCATTTAGTTCAGTTTGTATCGAGTTGAGTAACAGACGCGTGCGCTTCAGTGAACGGAAAAGTAAATTTTTCGTAAATTTATTGTGATTTTTGTAAAATGGATCGGAAAAGTAATAAAAAAAAAAAAAACGCCCAAGTGAGCGTCAGAATCGTGCTAAAAAACGCGGGTTTAGTGGAAATCAGCATCTTAGACCAGAGGATTCTGAATATACCAGTACATCGGCCAAGAAATTCAAGAATAACGAAGACGACGAAGTATCAATCAAAAACAATTTGAAGTATTGCATTCTCGAGTTCTGTTCTGTGTTTACCACGTTGTCAGCGTTGGTAATTTGTGCCTCAAGCAAGCAAAAAATTGAGTTCTCAGAAGCCTCACCAAATGGAGTTGGATTTAAAATCGCTTTGAACTGCGCCTGCCCACGCACAACATATATTCCTTCGTCACCTATGATCGGAAAATCATATGAAATTAATCGACGCTTGGTTGTTGCCATGCGGCTTTTAGGGATTGGGCCAAAAGGTATAACCATGTTTTGTGGCCTCATGGACCTCGGACAAAGTTTGTCCAACAATCTGTACTATACTATCCTACAAAATTTGTACGTTGCTGGAAAAGCCATGTACGAACATATCATTTCAAAAGCTATTGGAGAAGAAAAAGAGGCTATGATCGAAGCGAATCCAGAGTGCGATCCCACTTTATTTACTGTGTCGGGGGATGGGACTTGGAAGAAGCGTGGCTTTGCTTCCCTTTATGGTGTCACAACTTTGATTGCCAAGCATACCAAAAAAATTGTTGACACTGTCGTAAAATCTCGTCTGTGTAACAGCTGCAAATATTGGGAAGCCAAGAAGGAAGAAGAGCCAGAGGCTTACCAAATTTGGCTTGATACTCATGACGAAGAATGCACCATAAACCCTGAAGGAAGCTCTGGGAAAATGGAGGTGGACGCTGTAATAGAGATGTTCTCCAGGTCGTTTGAAACACACGGCATAAAATATGTAAAGTATATCGGCGATGGTGATTCGCAGACCTTCAAAGGTGTATTAGATGTCGACCCCTATGACGGTGACCCTATAGTGGAAAAGAAAGAATGCATTGGGCATGTGCAGAAGCGAATGGGCACGCGACTTCGAAAAATAAAAAAAGAAAATAAGGGCATTGGAGGCAAAGGTGCGGGCAAGCTCACCGACAAATTAATATCCGAGTTGACCACATATTATGGCCTTGCGATCCGCCGTCATCCTGACTCCGTGGAGGATATGAAAAAGGAAATTTGGGCCACTTTTTACCATAAGTGCTCCACCGATGATAAACCGCAACACCAAAATTGCCCCACCGGTGCGTCAAGCTGGTGCGCATGGCAGAAAGCAGCTGCTGAAGGTACGTTAGATAGTTTTCACCACACGTATGCACCTCTCGACAAGAAGGTGATGGAGGTAATAAAACCAGCTTACGAAGCGCTGTCGGCAGATAATTTGCTTGAAAGATGCCTTGGATCTGAAACTCAGAACTCCAATGAGTCCTACAATTCTGTTCTTTGGTCACTTTCGCCCAAACACATCAACTCAGGCGCACGCACCATCGAAGTGGCCAATTTCATTGCAACGTGCCTCTTCAACGACGGTTTTATACCCATACTTAAAATTACGGGTTTGATGGGTATTGCGATTGGCAAAAACGCATACGAATACGCACTATCTCGCAATGAAGACATATTGAACCGATCAGAGACTCGAGCTGCGGCATCATCAAAAGCTGGCAGAACGGCTCGCAGAGCAGAGAGGGCAGCAGAAAGCAGTTTCTACGAAAAAGAGGAAGGTGGCCTGTATGGAGCTGGCATCGCCGACTAATATTTGTATGTAAAAATTGTCAGCTCTTTAAAACTGCATTTAAACATTTTTGATTTTTTTTTTTTCCCCAAAAAAATTACTTCAAACTTTAAACGCGTTTATCTCTAACCCACGTTTTTCGAACTGGCGGCCATGATATCTCCAGTTCAACTGAACCAATTTTCATGAAACAAAGTGGAATCGACGCAGAATTGTCACCATTCTCGGGTGAACCTCGACCATAATTTTAAAAAATTTTTTACTATTTTTTTTTACACTAAACTACAAAAAAAAAACCCGAAATTGAAATTTTTTTTTTGAATGGCCGCCATTTTGTCAAAAAAAATCACAAAATTAAGCTTGAGGTTCACCCGAGAATTACATCTATACTGATTATAACCCCGTTTTTTTTTTCATTTCAGACGCTCCGGAGACCCGGAATCGTGGCCGCCGTGACGACACCTTTTTTTTCACCACCAACTTTGAAGTCTCATTACTTTTTGAACAGCCCACGTATCGAGGCAAAATAAATTTTTTTATTTACTTTGAACCTTTTGTAATACAATAAATAAAAAAAGTTTTCAATTATTCTTTGCGTCTTCAAATAAGAATTTTTTTAAAAAGGGTCAAAAAAACGGGTTTTGAATGAGAAGACCGCCTTAACTGTCTATATATCCTTATGCCTGTCTGTTGCATGTCTGTGTGGCTATGGACACAATTATAACAATTTTTTTTTTAAGCTATCGTAATGAAATTTGATATATAGGCTTGAGTTCGCAAAAAAAGTGATTAAGTTTAAAAATGAACTAAATCTGATAAACATGAGCATTGATCTCTTAAATTCACTGTTTGGTTAAGATTCGACAAAATCATATGAAAATCTCGCCTTTTCCCCATACTAAATGTATTTTATCAAAATTATAAAACCTTAACTCAATACACACAGAGCATTTGCCTTAAGGGGATGGTTTTTGGGACATTTTTTTTTATTTTTTCTGAATATAAAACATTTCAAGAGTATTTTGTAAAAAATTCAAGTAAATCGTGCTAAATCTAACGAAGATGCAGCGTTTCAAGTGAGCGAACCTCACTTAAAATCGAGACATTAAATCGATTTTCTGGAAAAAAACATTTTTGAAGTCGGTGAACACGATGCCGCAAAATCTACTCGACCGATCGTTTTGAAATTTTTTACACTTTGGTATTTCTACACATAAATCAACAGGTAATGCCGAAGCGTTTTGCCCCCCTATTTTAATATAATAAAATAACCTAAATTTTTCAGCAAAAATCGGTTTTTTGACTTCAAAACGCTACAAAAAAAAAAAAAAACATTTAAATAACAACTCTTCGGTATTACCTCGGGAAACATAACACCGTTTAAACTAATTTTAAATTTTTTCCCGATGATCCGCTAACCTCTAATCGAGTTCACCGCAAAACAACTTTTTTTCGAGGCGTCTCCAGGGAATCGCTGCCACGGATTTATTTATCGAAATTTCGTCAAACATCATGAAAACATACCCTTTTATCGGCTTTAAAACAGTACTATCCCCTTAAGATTTACTAATTGAGTATTTATCTCTGATATATTCATTTTAAAGATAAGTTTAATACGAGTAAAGAAATACATCCAGCTCCCATAGAAAATTATTCACGTATGAGTTTTATTCAGTATGTAATTTAACTTAACAAAAGTTTAATATTTTGCTCAATGAAACTATACTAATAAGCAGGGCTCAGATTTTGATGCTCCTAAAAACATCCAAAAATAGCCTTAAAAAAAAATTACCTAATGTCCTACAAAAGCATTAAAAAGGCCCTGAAAACCAATAAAAATGCTCTTCAAATTAATATAAATTAATATAATATATATTAATATATTATATATAATTATTAATATATATTAATAATATATTAATATATAATATATATATATCTATATATAAATATAACTAAAAATTTGAGTTAAAGAATATTTTATTGTTTTTAATAAAAATGTTTGGAGCTGCATAACGTTGCAATAAATTAAAATGAACATTTTTGAATTATCAACAGCCATCAACAACCATCTTTTGTCGGTATAAACTTCTTTCCACTTCATCACAGACAAGGGCGCATATTTAAAAGATAAAATAACGTTTACATCCGAATGTCATTTTAGTTGCATGTCTCCATTTTTTTTCACTTAATATTTTACCTTCATACCCAGAGTTTTTATTGAATACTTGATTAAAATATCTAAACACATTCTCAAAAGCTTCTAACCAGCATTGGAAAGTTTCTAATAAAAAAAAAATTACTAATATAAAATTTTTTTTTTTTTTTTTTCTTGTTTATTGGAAAACAATGTCTGAGCTTCTTGAACTTCTTTGACTTGAAGACTTCAAACGTACCTACGAAATATTTTACTGCACCTAATAATCTTAAACTCACTAAAAATGATAAAAAATTATGTAAAAATTAATAAAAAAATAACTCAAAAGATGACCTAAATCTATGGAAAAAGACCTAAAAACATAACTAGTTAAAAATAACAAAAAAATACCCTTAAAAATTTTTGGCCTCTGTACCTGGGAATATGAACGGTATTTTTGCATCATCAGAAACTTTCTGATGTTAAAGCAGACCAAAGTTGACATGTCAACAAAATCCGAACCCTGCTAATAAGATTTTGTTTAAAAAATAAAATGTTCATCAACTTTCTAAAGTTTAGGAGATCAAAGAAAATTTTTGAAAATACATGATAAAACAAAAACAATTACAAGCTTTTTTAAATTAATATTATGCAAAACTTATAATTTTTCACACTTAAAAGAAAAGTGTCTTAAAATTATGCAGATAACAACATAAGACAATTCAATTATATCTTCAGAAATTTAAACGCCTCAGATTTTTAATGTTTTCAAAATATTTATAGATAATCAAAATCGTTCAATGAGTTAAAAAGATATGGTAAAATTATCAGGAAAATATCCGTTTTCAAATTTTTTTCCCTGGAAAAGTGTGTTTTCCCGTTTGTTCTGTATTCTGTACATCTGTATTTATCAAAAATTTATCAAAAATTGATAATAAGTACAACCTTTTCACTGTTCCTCTGTGTAATTATTCAAATGTTTTTCTCTGTAAAATTGTAGCAAATTTCTTCATTACTATAACTATTACAATCGGTATATTTTTCAAAATATCCCACAAACACCTGCACATAGTTAATTGCAGTACAATTTTTAACAAAAAACTTAATAGTTCAGCAACAATCAGTAACCACGACTGCAATAACAACGTGGAACACCAACGACAAATACAAACAATGGCTATTTAGTGTGCAACAAACAAACACAACACCTGAGAGTATGGGGGAAACTCTGGTTTCTTCTACCAAAATTTCCCAAAATAGAACCAAGTTCACTGCGAGAGAGAATGCAACATACAAAGAGAGGGGCCGAGATAAAGCGAGAAAGAAACTCAGAGTGGGAGAGCTGCAAATAATCTGCGTATTTTATGGTCACAGAACCGAAGTCAACTACTACAACACGACGTGATACACGACTACAACGCCGATTTAGACGACGAATACTACAACACGGACGAGGCAGTTTTTCGTACAACGATGGCATCCAAGAAAACGAGATCTTGGAGTGGAGCCAGTTGTTTGCGAATTGCTTGCCAGTGCAGTGCATCAGTGTGCCGCCGCGCTTCTGGCACTTGCTCGCTGGCTGACTAACTGCCTGTCTGGCTGCCGAGTGACGGTAGCCGGTGGCACCGGCCAAGTCACTGCCAAAGCCGGGTCCATGCCTGGCAACACGATGCAATTTCGTGTCGTGCCAGTCATCAGTTGGCTAACAAAGCGGCGAGCCAGCCAACGTGTGGTGCACGCTCGAGCTGTTTGGCTGCCACCAATGGTGCCCACGGGCACCACTTGGATTGAGACGCATCCAAGAAACTAGCCAGCCACATACTGTCGACATCTCAACTCAACTGAAATGAACTCAATTCAACTCATCACTATCAACAACATCAACAAAAAAAAAAAAGAAAAAAAAACAAAAAACAACTAAGGAATCACAGCCAAAAAAATAAACTGGCTGAAATAGTGTTCGCAAGAATATGATGGCAACGTGAAGGAAGAAATAAAAACAAATAAAAATTTTTGGCCATCCATCCAAAAAGTCATCAGTAATGTCATCAACGGCCAACTGAAGAAGATGCGGATGCAAGCCAATCCAACAGCAACATTTGCTCTAAGCCAAGAAACAAAGTGCCAAAAGTGCTGTTATCGGCCAAGTTAATCAAGCCAAGCATAAAAGAAAAAACAAATCTTAAGAATAACAATAAAATGCAGGCCAGCAGCAGCAGCCAACTAGTGTGGTCAATCCACATTTGGCAAAAGATGCCTCGACCTTGCTCAACATACTCTGAGTGGCTCCAAGGGAAGTCATTTAAATGGCGCGGCGCTAATTATGGCCTTATTGATAGCCACAGCGATGCATCAATGAGAACTCCAACGATAACAACAACATCAACAGCAAACAAAAAACATACGTCCGTCTCAATCATACAGCTGACAGCAACGCCAACCAAGAACACATGCGTTGCTGGATTTTGCATTGATGCTTATGATTTGTGTGCTATTAACAGGGCTATTAAACGACAGCCAATGATCAGCCACCCGAGTGCAGTCCAGTGCCAAACAGTTAAGCATCTGGCTTAAGCCCAAGAACATCACAGCTCGTACTACATCGAGTTTCAAGCCAAGTTGGCAGGCAGTGGCAGAAGTTTCTGATTAAAGAAAATCCCGACAACTGGCCACAGTCAGTCAATCTTGAGTTCAAACAGTTAGTTCGCGAAGCTCAACGGCATCAACAAGCAAGAAATTGTTATGATTTCTCAGAAGTGAAAAATAGTTTATTCAGTTATAAAATAATCACTTTATCTGATAAAAGATAAACTCTTAAATAAAAGTAGACTTAAAAGCAATATTTAAAATAGTTTCAAAATAAATCTTAGTGCTTAGTTTAGAAGCAAGAAAAATAAAAGTAATCAGTAGAAGTTGCTTCAAAGTAGTTTATTAATAACAGTTTTAATATAACTAACTATATAAATTATCGCAGAATACTCCAAATAAAACAAGAATTCATAATAAAATAACAAACAAAAAAAAAAAAATAATAATTCAAAAACAAAAAATAGCCAGTATCAAGGATGCTGTCAACATTGCAAAATCTGTGCGTCCAATAGCTGAAACTCACACGAGAAACAACATCATAGGAAGTTTTCATTCGAATCCAATTTCAACCCTAAATATTTTGGTAAGTTATAAAGCTTCCGATTTGCATTTAGTGTAAATTTATTCCAATATTACCATTTGGGAGATGGCTTAAATAGGTTTAAGCATGGTTTGAAATCTATATCATAAAAATGCTGCAATTTTTGTTTACACTCCATTCAATCTATGCCCTGCTCTACAATATGTAACAAAAAAAGCATTGTGTTGAAAGGCCTAAGTTTTCCAGCATAAATTTATTTCAATTTATTTTATATGTGCAAAATTATGAAAACTTTACTCAAACAAGTAAAAACAACAACTTCGGCTTAATTGAAAAAGCTTCACGGAAGTGGAATATATCTCCCTTAGCAAAATTGCTTTTCCAATCCAGACCAATAACTTATAATAAAAAAAGTGGTAAATGACCAATCTAAATAATAATAAATAGATATAAAGTAGAACATAAAAATAATGATCACTATTAAAAAAAAGTTTGTTGCTTAGAACATTTATCCCAAAATATTTGTAATAATTTTCCGGCACCATGAAAAAAAAAAATCAAAAATCATCAAATAATTGTTTATACAAAAATAATTGGGCGATTTTGCATTTTCGTTGGATAACATTTCGTTTTTGTTTTTAAGGGATTTTTCATATGAAAAATCACCCAAATATTTTGGGTTAAATTGCACTTTTTGGGTGATTTTTAATTTTTTTTTTTTTTGGTGTTTTTGGCTTTTTTTATATTTGGCAAAAAAAAACGTGAATCACTTCTTGAAAACAACGGTATTTAAAGTAAAAGCAGCGGGTTTCTTTTTTTTTTTTTTTTTTTTTTTGCCGCGCGATTTTATATAAAAATTTTTTGCCTGCGTCGCACTCATTTGACAGTGCACCCTTTTACGAAATACACAAAACAGTAAAAAATTTTTTTTGAAAAGTGACTGCGCTTTATCTTTTTATTTGTTTTTATTTATTTGGTTTTACAAAATAACCAAAAATGAAAAATTTCATAAAAACTGCGAGAATTTTTATCAAAATTGTTCGTATTTTTTGCTTTATTGGACGGTTCACCCTTTTACGGAATAAAACTACGAATTTCTTTTTTTGTTTTTAACCAAATCAAATAATTCAAAGGGAACAACAAATACTTCAAAGGGACATACAAAATTGGTAATGTCTCAAATGTTCAAAATATCTTCAAAACTAATGGATGCATTTTTTATGGTTATGGTGATGTTATGCTGGCGGTCAAATGAGCTCTGGTCACGTCACTTTTTGTGCTCTTTTTTCGTTTGATATGCTCAGTGCCCAAAGTATGTTATGCTTACTGTCATATGATCCCCAAAGATCAGTACACTTTTTGCTACTTTTAGTACTTTATCTCAAAAAAGTATCATCTTTGATCATGGTTGAGTGTTGCTTAATAGCAGGTTTCTTTACTGCTTTCATACATTTTGTACTGAAATTGTACTATTTGAATGCTAAAACACAAATGTTGTGACTAATTCCACAACACAACATTGTTTTGATCCCGTGGTTTCATATTTTTAAGGGTGGTGTGATGCTGGCGGTCAAATGATCCCTGGTCACGTCACTTTTTGCGCTCTTTTTTCGTTTGATGAGCTCTGTGCCTAAAGTATGTTATGCTGACGGTCATATGATCCCCAAACATTAGTATACTTGTTGCTACTTTTAATGCTTTATCCGAAAAAAGTATCATCGTTGAGCATGGTTGAGTGTTGCTACTAAGCAGGATTCATTACTGCTTTCATATATTTCGCACTGAAATTGTACTATTTTAATGCGAAAACACAAATGTTGTGAATAATTCCACAACGCAACACTGTTTTGATCCCGTGATTTCATATTTTTATCGAATCATTTGGTGACCGTGGTGGGCAAAATTTATTCTCTTTCTCTCGCTCTCAATTTTTCAATTTGCATTGAAACAACAACAATGCATGCCATGACGTGCCCATGACCGCCAGCATAACATAGCCCTAACGAATCATTTGGTAACCGGGGTGGGCAAAATTTATTCTGTCGCTATAACTCTCAATTTTTCAATTTACATTGAAACAACAACAATGCGTGCCCAAGACGTGACCATGACAGCCAGCATAACATAGCTCTTAATAGCTCGTTGAGTAGGTTATAGCATAGCCTTTTTTTTATATCTAAATCGCAATACGCTTACTTCAATAGAAAACTAAAAACTAAATCACAAGTTTGTAGGTCCATTTCACCAACTATAACCAAATATCTATAACTAAATGAATTTTTTCACCATTAGTTTTACTAGCTCCAAATGCACGTTTTTGGAAAAAAGTAAAGAGGCCATTTTAGCTAAAATTAATTGCTCCTACGAAATTTTTTTTTTTATATATTTTTGAGCAAAATTTATGGAATTAAAATTGGCCTTGCAAAAATTATAAAATAGGCCTTGAAAACTCTGCTCATTTCGTACAAGGCAAACTTATCTACTGGGAACAATGCGAAAAATTAAGCAAATTTGCATTTTGTTTTTTTTTTTCTTTTGGGTGAATTATCGTTTTTTCTTTTTGGGACATTTTTTCAAAAATTGTTGGGTTTTTTTCGTTTTAGTTGGGTGAAATTTCGTTAGGCCATTTTCCATTAATTTTTGACTATTTTTCATTTAGGTGATTTTTAATATTTTTTTTTTTGCGATTTTTCTTTTTGGTGATTTTTCATAACGCCTAATTTTCCTACTAATTCAATAAATTTAATGTTTTTTACTAAACCAACTAATGAAAATTTGTCAATGCAACTATTTATAAGAAAAAATACAAAGGCGTGGATAAACTATCTATGTTATTTATATTATACTAGCTGAATACCTGGCTTAACTCGGGAGTTGATATAAATAATTTTCGATTTCATTCGTCGATTTGAAAAAACTTTTCACAAACTTTAGATGGTATTTTGTGTGCATCTTTCAAACCGGTAACTTTGGCGAAATGAGAAAATGTAGCTTTAAAATTTGAAAATTATGAAAAAAAGTTAGGGAAATCGTGATTTGTGTGTGCGTGCCACCGATCGCTTGCAAAAATATATTTTCAAGTTTTATATTGTATTCGGTAGATTTCACATTTTTGAAAAAATCAGAGCAAAAACGAATTTTTGGCAATTCGAGAGGAAACTGGACAAAAATTAAATAAGCATTGAAAATAGAAATTAAAATGTCAAAACAACGCCAACTTACGACATAACTGACTTGCACAAGTGTTGATGCGTACTCAATTGTGATTTGCGAAAAGAGAAAGTGGAATATAAATACACATAAGGAAAAAGAGAAGATATTTATCACCCTTCGCGCTTTGCTACGCCTCACTATATTTTGTAGTACAGCGCCCTCTGTGGATCAAGATATTACAAAATACATAGCGCCAAAAGACTCACCGCACCCGAAAACCACTTATAAAAATCATACTTATCGGGTGAATTGTTCTGAGTTTTTTGCGGACAACAGTGCCCTCTGGTTTTCGAGATAGAATAAAAAAATAACGCCAAAGCCCTTTCTATACTCGATAATCAAATCCTATATATCCGATATACAAATTTTTATCTAAATCGGATGAGCGATTTTTTAGTGTTTCACGATTTCTTAAGTGATTTGTACTACAGCACCATCTGGTGTTTAAGATAGCGCAGAAAAAAAGTCTAAGATACCCACTGTATCCGAAAACTCCTATATACAAATGTTCACGCAAATCGGATAAAACATTTGTACTGCAGTGCCCTCTGGTGTTCAATATAGAAAAAAAATAGATAAATCATAAAAACAACCGTACCCGAAAACCCCTAAATACCAATTTTCATGTCAATTGGATGAATGGTTTCGGAGGCAAACTATAATGACAGAATTCGTGGAACCCGATTGCAGCGCCACCTACCGGGTCCAATCACGAATCAGGGATCCACCTAGACACACACAAAAAATTTGATCAAATTCGGTGCAGCCGTTTAGGAACAGTTTAATAACATACACACGTACAAATTGTATAACAGCGCCCTCTACTTTTCGAGACGGAGCAAAAAAGATAACGCCAAAACAGTTGCCCTACACGAAAATCTTTTAATAAAATTGTTCAACCAAATCGGATGAGCGGCTTTCTACTTTGTCACGATTTCTTAAGATATTTGTACTACAGTGCCCTCTGGTGTTCGATATAGTACAAAAAAGATAAGTCCAAAACAGTCACCATGTTACAAAACCCCTATATAACAATTTTCATGAAAATCGGATAAGCAGCTTAGAAGTTTTTTTAAATATTTGTACACAGCGCCCTATGGTGTTCAAGATAGAACAGAGGAGATAAGCCATAAAAGCTCACCGTATCCGAAAACCTCTAAATACAAATTTTCATGGAAATCGGATGAACGGTTTCGGAGATAAACTATAAAAACAAAATGCCTTAAACACGATCGCAGCGCCACCTACCGGTTCCAATTGTGAATCTGAACCATTCCGGGATCCACTCAAACACACAAAAAAAATTTCATCAAAATCAGTGCAACCGTTAAGGAACAGTTTAATAACATACACACGTACAAATTGGACAACAGCGCCCTCTAGTTTCGAGAAAGAGCAAAAAAGATAGCACCAAACCCCTTGCCGTACTCAAAAATTGCTATTTACAAATTTTCATCCAAATCGGATGAGCAGTTTTGGAGTTTTTCACGATTTCCTAAGATTTGTACTATAGCGCCCTCTGGTGTTCAAGATAGCACAAAAAAGATAATTTCAAAACACTCACCGTATCAGAAAACCCCTATTTTCCAATTTTCATGCAATTCGGATGGACGGCTTAGGAGCTTTTCGAGGGTTTTCAAAATATTTGTACTACAGCGCCCTCTGGTGTTCAAAAGAGAAAAAATTAGATAAATAAAAAAACTCAGCGTGTTCGAAAACCTCCACATGCTAAATTTCATGCAAATCGGATGAACGGTTTTAGACTTTTTCGACTTTTTGGAAATATTTGTACAACAGCGTCCTCTGGTGTTCAAGATAGAACCTAGTTTATAAGTCATAAAAACTCACCGTTTTCGAAAACCCCTATATACCAACTTTCATACAAATTGTATAAGCGACTAAGGAGTTTTTTGACGTTTTTTAAAATATTTGTACTACAGCGCCTTCTGGTGTTAAAGATAGAATAGAGTAGATAAGTCATGAAAATTCACCGTATTCAAAAACCTCTATATACCAATTTTCATTTAAATCGGATGCACGGCTTAGGAGTTTTTCGAGGTTTTTCAAAATATTTGTAGTACAGCGCCCTCTGGTGTTGAAGATAGAACAATGTAGATAAGTCAAAAAAACTCACCATATCCGAGAACTTCTACACACAAATTTTCATGCAAATCGGATGAACGGTTTCGGAGATAAGCTAAAAAAAAGAATGCCTAGAATCCGATCGTAGCGCCCCTACCGGGTCCAACCTTTTTTTCTGGATAAAAAGTAGCCTATATGTTGACCGGGGACATAAGGAACCTAGATGTCAAATTTCATTCAAATCCATCGAGTGGTTTTCACGTGATGCTTTAACAGACAGACAGACAGACAGACATAAATTTTAAAAATGCGATTTTCGGGCTCAGTGTCATTGAAAATGTCCATCGCAAAAGGAATTTCAAAAAAATATTTCATGTAAAGATTTTTTTTTACAATATTGTATATATATAGATTTGGTGCTTAGTTACCAACTGCGTAGTATGAACCGTTTTCTTGGAGTAAACAGTCAAAATCGAAGTCTTTTATTGGACCTTTTAGGGCCCATAGCTCTAAAAGCCATCATGAAAAATGGCCCAAAAAAAATCACAAAAAAAAAATTAATACTCACCCAATAATTTTTCATGTAAATTTGGGTGCATTTTCATATGAAAGATATGAAAAAGAAATATGTAAAAAAAAAAGATTTGGGTGATTTTGCAGTCTTGTTTGGTAAAATTCCGGTTTGTTTTTGGGGGATTTTTTACATGAAATTTTGAATATTTGGAGCGAAATTGTACTTTTTGTGTTTGCGTGATCCTTCATTTTTATTTGGTGATTTTTCATTTTCAATATTTGGCAAAGAACCTGAATCAGTTCTTAGAGATAATGGTATTCAAAGTAAAAGCAGGGTTTGTTCTTCTTTTTAATTTTTTTATAATTTTTTATAGTTTTCTTAAAAATTTTTCGCTGGCTCCGTTTTTTCTTTAGAGTGTTCGAAATAACCAAAACATGAAGAATTTATTTTTAAAAAATCGCGCAATTTTTTAAGAAATAAATCACAAGGGCTTAACCCATTTCACCTACTATAACCAAATAAATATACCTTCTAAACTGCATGAGAGCGAACTGAAATTTTACCACCATTTTATGTAGCTAAAAATGCACATTTTAAAAAAAGGCCATATTGGCTAAAAGTAAATTGCTCCTACGAAATATTCTTAAAATTTTTCAGCATGATTCATGGAATTATAATTAACCATGAAAAAAATGGAAAAATTTAACTTTTCGTACAAGGCAAATTTATATCCTTTGGGCGATTTTGATTTTTATTTTTTGTTTGGATGAATTTTCGTTTGTTTGTTTTTGGGTCAACGTGGCGGCCGTAGCGTAGTGGGTAGAGTGTGTGGCTCATACGGCAGAGAACCCAGGTTCGAGTCCTCCATCTGACACAGAAAATTTTTTCAATTGAATTAATTTTTCTGTTCGGCCGTCACCTCTCTGCAGACAATGGCAAGCCTCAGAGAGTAAAAACTGTCATAAAAAGTTTCTTGAGAACATAAGCCCTTCGGATTCTGCATAAAGCTGGTAGGTCCAATGCTCGATCATTTTTGTTCAAACATTTCACAACACAATTGATCATAAGAAGCTCGGTCAAAGTCCTTTCAAGGGCTGAAATGGCCATTACGTTTTTTTTTTTTTTGTTTTTAGGTAATTTTTAAAAACTTTTGGACTTTTTTCTATGTTTTGGGTGAAATTTTATTGGGTCCTTAATTCTTTTTTGGGCCATTTTTCATTTGGGTGACTTTTCTTTTTTTTATATTTTTTATAGTGCTCTAAAAAGAGACCAGCCAGTACATATATTTGTAGGACAACTTCCCTTTGGATTGATTATGAAAAAATAATTACAAAATTTAGTTATCTAACCGATGCTTATGTTGCACTGTGTTACTGAAAAATTTCGTTATGGCTTCTTATAATTAATTACACCGCTAAACTAAACTTTAACTTTGTCGTGCCACACTAATTTTTTTGATATTTTTCACTGTAATTGGTTAGGAAGTTGTTAGCAAAAATAAAATTAAAATAAAATTTGTTAGCAAAGAGTTTTATTCCTTTCAGTTATTTAAAATATTTCAAAAACAATGTCTTCCTAAAACAATAATGTGAAAAGATTCATTATGAAGTTGCGATCTAACATTTTCTATCAAATTTAGCACCTGGTTGGTCTCTTTTGATTGTCCAGCAGTAATCTGCCAACATACTTTGGCTCCATTTGCCCTAGTAACACTTTACCATCTTTGAAATGTACTGATGGAACTTTTCTTCGTGCTATCGCTCACAGCCCCCAAATTCTCAGCAAAAAAATAGAAGTGTGAGTCTTAATTAATTAATCTTGAGCTACATGTTACAACCCGATGCTTATAAACCAACATTAGCTCCCTTACCACCTCTGTGTAGCCGTCACTCTTATGGATACCAAAAAAATGTGCAACAATATCCTTAACCCTTAAATGCCTCGTAGTACCGCAAGTAACCAACCACTTCTATTATTTTTTTTGCATCTTTTCCATTACATTTTTTTAATTTTGTTGTATGTTATTGTTCAATGATCTAAGCGCCACCATTTTTGGTCTGAAGACAGGTGTTTTTAACTCGTTTGACAAGTGTTTTAGTTGGTCAAGAGATAACACCTCAAAAAAACGAAATTTTAGTAAATTATAAATTTTCGGGACATTGTTTCTTTTTAAAATTTGGCGTTATCGCGATCGAAAAATTAATTTACTTTGTAGATGTTGAATATATAAATTAAATAAATTTTCTAAAAAAAATTATCAAAAAAAAATTTTATAAAAAAGTGTATGACCAGGTAATTTGTACGCACAGGGAGTAAGACGCACCTGTTAATAAAGTCGTAGAACAAGAGTTGAGAATTCAAAGTTACATAATATATATTTATTTCCTGCCAATCAAAAAACTTGGGCATTTAAAGGCTAAACGAATTCCATGCTGGTTTTTCTTAATAGCTCAGTTTTCCTTTATATACCGGATCTACCATTAACTCCCTGATTTCAGGTTCTACGAAAATACCTTTTTATTTTTTTTTTTCTTTTAGACACAAAATATTCACTGCCCTAGCGATCTGTACAAAATTTTTGATCAATCCTAATTTGATGTGCAGTGGTGGAAGAAGTATCGGTAGTTTCATTTCAAATGTCGGATTTTAAAGAGTTAAGAAAACTCAATTTTTTCCAGACGAAATGTGTTTATTCCTGAAAATATTCACCGTTTACATCTATGGTGCGTTACCAACGTGTTGGTAAATCAGAATTTCCATTTTGATAAAACTCGGATTTTTTGCTTCAAAAATTCTTAAAAAGACTTTACTGTATTTTGGTTGAAGTAGCGCTATTCTTGTAAATAGTTCCCCAGACTCCGGAAAAGATAATAATATGTTGGTGACAGGTCTAGAGAATATGGATAATATGGAGGTGAGCCAAAACTGCATACTGCAACTCCTGCAGTTTTTGCATGGTCAATCGTGCGTTATCTTGTAACAGAATTGGTCCATGCCTATTCACCAGAGAGGTCTGTTTTAAACGCAATTTCTCATGCATTTCGTCCAATTGTGCACAGTAGGTCTCCGGAGTTATCGTTTCACCAGGATTCAAAAAGAAATAGTGAATGACGCCTTCAGAAGTCCAACTAACATTTACCATGACCTTCTTAGGGTGCAGTCCTAGGTTGGGAGGCCTGGCGGTTGGAAGCTTCTCCGCGATCCAACCATTGTCCTGAATGTTTCCTATTATCATATAAGATCCGATTTTCAATTTAAATTAAATGTGGATGGCTTATTTGGTCTCAGTTTGAATGCAAATAAAAGCTCTGTTTCATTTTTTTCCGAAGTTAAGGTAGTTATTTTCCACCTTCCATCCATTTTTTGTCACAAGTAATAATTCTCTTCAAAAACAGCAATGAAGAGGCTACCTGAAGTCTGAGAATTTTTTGACGTAGAATTACGTCTTACAGCGCAGTTTGTATGGGGCTATATTCAAAAATTTTTTCAAGGCCATGCTAGCGTTTCCTGGGGAACACTTTTTAGAGCCTTATATAGCCTTTAATATTCATCGTACAAAGATAAAATTTATGCCAAAATATCAGTTATTTTGTGCATAAAAGGAATATCTGACTTTGGATTTTGTCACTTCTTTAATAAAGCCACACGATAGCAAAACACGATAGAAAAGAAGAAAAATTCACAGTTTTGTATGAGAACAATGCATTGATGATTCAGTTGCTGCTGACGTGCATATGCTTGTTGCTTTAGTTTGTGCCGAAATCTCGAACGCAACATCGTGTTGTTTGTTGAATAGAATCGTTTTATGAATTTCTCAGAGCTTTACAAGCAATGCATACGTATATAAATGCTTGCGCCGCTAAGAAGCTTTCAGTCTGCTGGAAGACTCCAATCCGTAGAGGTAGCGTCGCTTTGTCCGCCTGATGCCTGAGAAAATAAGACGTTGCAATATGAAGAAGCGATGCATAGCTCATTATATTAGTTTAAATTTGGTATTTTAAAAACGCAGCGCTACTGCATATAAACCATTATATAAATCAAGAACCGTAACTGTTTGTGTTGTTGTTGTTATTAATTCGTGTGTATGAAATATTTGAATACATATATTTCTTTCGATTTCATATTTTTTTATTGTTTTTGTCAATTTTCAGCAAGATAAATACAATGAATATTGCATAAACAATACAAAAAATTATATTACTACTATGCTGGTTTACATATACGGAGACTGGAGGCCGACATGGTAGTAATGCTATTAAAAACTTCATTTATTTTTAATATATAATAAATTCGAATTAAAAATTTATTTTGTTCGTTAAAATTTAAATATTCAACTAAATTTAAAAGATGTATAAATTTTTTACTGCAGGAAAAATAATAAACTCATAGTATTCCGAAATATTTATTCCAATTTTTTAAAGAAAAGATTGCATTGTATTTAGTTTTAACCAACATAAAAATGAACAAGAACAACAAATTCTTCAACAAATATATCAAACAAAAATTCTACGTCCACAATTACGATGCTATCGAAACTGTGTCTTTTTTCTTTTTCCAATGACCATAATTTTAAGCTTATGCGTGCTATTTCCGTTTGTACAGTCAAGAAAAGTTACTCCATCTTTCGGCGTTTTTTTTCCCTGGAGCAATTCTTTCTGTAGCAGACACCAACGTACGATCAAGAAGTAATTTCCAATATAATGCAAAATTTAACCGCTGTATATATTTGGGTCGGCAATATATTCAGCTCATTTATTTTTTAGGAGATTTTTCGTAGAAAGTGATGAATCGTTAGACAGCTTCTCTCTGACCGCTTAAAGGTGGCGAAAAAAAGTACTTTTTTAAATCTATTATCGCATACTCCAGTAAATACCATAACATAACATAACATAACATAACATAACATAACATAACATAACATAACATAACATAACATAACATAACATAACATAACATAACATAACATAACATAACATAACATAACATAACATAACATAACATAACATAACATAACATAACATAACATAACATAACATAACATAACATAACATAACATAACATAACATAACATAACATAACATAACATAACATAACATAACATAACATAACATAACATAACATAACATAACATAACATAACATAACATAACATAACATAACATAACATAACATAACATAACATAACATAACATAACATAACATAACATAACATAACATAACATAACATAACATAACATAACATAACATAGCATAACATAACATAACATAACATAACATAACATAACATAACATAACATAACATAACATAACATAACATAACATAACATAACATAACATAACATAACATAACATAACATAACATAACATAACATAACATAACATAACATAACATAACATAACATAACATAACATAACATAACATAACATAACATAACATAACATAACATAACATAACATAACATAACATAACATAACATAACATAACATAACATAACATAACATAACATAACATAACATAACATAACATAACATAACATAACATAACATAACATAACATAACATAACATAACATAACATAACATAACATAACATAACATAACATAACATAACATAACATAACATAACATAACATAACATAACATAACATAACATAACATAACATAACATAACATAACATAACATAACATAACATAACATAACATAACATAACATAACATAACATAACATAACATAACATAACATAACATAACATAACATAACATAACATAACATAACATAACATAACATAACATAACATAACATAACATAACATAACATAACATAACATAACATAACATAACATAACATAACATAACATAACATAACATAACATAACATAACATAACATAATATAACATAACATAGCATGACATATAAAATGTTATATAACATGATATAATAAAACATTTAGAGTAAATTTGAGTAGCCTATTCCGGTACAATATTCGTTTTCAACGTAAAAGACCTTTCTCGTTGCTGAAAAAACCATCTATACCAGTTTTTCTCCATTTCTGAATATTCTGGTTCCCGCTCGACTTTTCTTCCTTTTGGAGTTACGACACAATTTGCAATGCAGCTAAAAAAGCCATTATAAAATTACCGATGCACATATGAAGACGAAAATATACATACCTCGTTATTTTTTCTTTATATCAGAAATTGTAGATGTACCGATACCGATACCCTTGTTCAGTTGAATTAAAATACTTTCTTTTTTCTCGAGAGTTAACGTTTTATGCGACCTTCTGGTGCCCAGAACTTGTTATGTTATGGTGTCATTTTGTTGAAAAACTCACAAGAAAACATTCCTTTAGTTGCATTTCGTACCTATTCGGGGGCTCGCCCTTATACAAGAATGGCATAAAGTACATAGAAATATGCGGCATAAGGTGTATGAACTAATATCAAATAAAGCGTGTCAGAAAATACAGCATTCATCACGTGTTTCCTTTTACTGTATTATTGATCATTGTACTATATAACATACGATCCGGATTAGTGAAACTGTAGTCGGTTCAGAATACAAGAGACATAATGGAAATGTCTAATTTTTTCACTATGTCTGGATTATAAAAGGATCCGGACAAGGCCATATCTGAATCAACGAGACTCTACTGCATTTATAAAAATATATTTTTATATTTTTTTTTTTTAATTTAATCAAATGTTTGTATACATTTTTCAGGTTTCCATAGTAAACGCCAAACTTTGATAAAATATCAAAGATAATGTTTAATATTTTCTCCATATGTCACTGTTACTTACTTACTTACTTAGATGGCCGTGACAACCCGTGTCCGGATTTCGACCGACCTCATCAGCTCTCGCCAGGCGCCTCTGCTTTGCGCGCGCCTTCTCCAATCGGATACACCAAGTGCGGTTAGGGCTTCCTCAGCCTGGTCCATCCATCGGAGCCATGGTCTCCCTCGTCGTCGTTGACCAGCGACCCTCGCCTCGAGCACCTTTTTCGCTGGAGCTTCGTCGTCCATACGATGGACATGACCCAGCCAGCGTAGTCGCTGCACAGTTATACGCCGAACTACGTCAATGTCTCCGTAGAGCTCATACAGCTCGTGGTTCATTCGGATGCGATAGTCATCGCCGACTCGAACAGGACCGAAGATTTTGCGAAGAACTTTTCTCTCAAACACCCCCAGAGCGGCTGCGTCAGAAACTACCCATGCCTCAGCGCCATAAAGCAGCACAGGTAGAACGAGCGTCTTGTAGAGTGTTAGTTTTGTCGATCGAGAGAGGGCTCTGGAACTTAGTTGCTTACTGAGCCCGTAGTAGCACCTATTAGCAATTATTGTTCTTCGCTTTATCTCCAGGCTGATTTCGTTGTTAGTGTTAATGGCGGTGCCAAGGTAAACGAACTCCTTGACTACTTCAAAGTTATAGCTGCCGGATGAAACGTGGGAGTCTAAACGCCGCGCTCCCTTGTTTGTAGACAGCATATACTTTGTTTTACCCTCATTTATCGTCAAACCCACTTTGGCTGATTCCTTTTCGATAGCGGCGAAAGCAGCGGTAACATCTCTCTTGGTTCTGCCAACAATATCAATATCATCAGCGTACGCAAGGAGCTGGAAACCTTTATAGAAAATGGTGCCATTACGATGCACACCGGCCTTTCGTACGATCCCCTCCATGATGATGTTGAAGAGATCGCAAGACAGTGGATCGCCTTGCCTGAAACCTCTTTCGGTATTGAAGGTTTCGGAGAGGTCATTTCCTACCCTGACGGAGCTGCGTGTGTTGCTCAACGTCATTCTGCAAAGTCTAATCAACTTTGCAGGTATACCGAACTCAGACATTGTTGCGTATAGGCAATCCCTTCTCGGGCTATCGAACGCAGCTTTAAAATCGACAAAGAGATGGTGTGTGTCAATTTTATTTTCGTGGGTTTTCTCCAGGATTTGTCGTAGCGTGAAAATCTGGTCTATGGTGGACTTACCAGGTCGAAAGCCACACTGATAAGGTCCAATCAGTGTTTTTGTAATCGGCTTTAATCTTTCACACAGTACGCTTGAGGGAACCTTATATGCGATGGAAATAAGACTGATACCTCTATAACTAGCGCAGATTGTAGGGTCTCCTTTCTTAAGTATAGGGCACAGTACACTGAGGTTCCAATCGTCGGGCATGCTTTCTGCTAGCCATATTTTGCTGGTGAGCTGATGCATGCGCCTTACCAATTCATCGCCGCCGGTTTTAAACAATTCAGCTGACAGGCCGTCAGCACCCGCTGCTTTATTGTTTTTGAGTCGTTGGATAGCAACTCGAACCTCTTCATGGCTAGGTGGTGATACTTCCACTCCGTCATCGTCGATTGGTGGCACTGCACTGCGCTCTTGATTGGCGGCATTGGTGGAATCGTCTCCAGTAAGTTGATTGGAGAAGTGCTGTCTCCACAATCTAAGCACACACTGTGTATCCGTATTCAGATCTCCATTTTCGTCTCTGCAAGTGGATGCTCCGGGCTTGAAACCTTGGGTTAGACGCTCTAGTTCCTCACGCTCACGCTTTTCCTGCTCTCTTTTCTTGCGTCTGAAAAGGCGCCTCTCTTCCTTCCTCTTTTCGCGGTAGTTTTCTCACTGTTAATATGTGTTAATATGTTAACACTGTTAGTATGGTAGCATTGAGGGTGAAGCTAAGAATGCAGAAAGTCTTCATTTTTTTTTTAGTTATGAAGGTAATATTTTCAAAAAACGTGCATTTTATGGAAAAATACTGAGTTCTCAAAGAGGGCAAGGAAATTGGGAATTTTTTTCGTTAAGTTTTGATTTTTAATTTATAAAAAAGTTATCTTTAAAATTTTAAACTAAAACAGAACCTTGCCCCAACAACATTGGGAAACCATGTCAAATAAATAAAATTTGCAAGAATTAGACAAACAAGTCATAAATCCTACTTTATTCTGGTAAGCCATGCAAGACAAAAAAAAAGTAAAACAGGAAAATCTTTGAGGCCAACAAATATTATTCATAACTTCCTATTTATAAAGGAAATTCTATCGATATTCGTGTGTGCATCAATGCACAAAGTTCTACATAAATATGTTGTCGTTCTGTTTTGCATACTATATTCAATATTTAAGCCAAGAAATGCACAGGAAGAGTAAAAACCAAAAACCAACTAAGGTGTTATAGAGCACAGTAGAGGTCAAAATAGAAACTATGATATTAAGAGAATTGCAAATGTGGTGTAAACAATGTTGACAGCAACCATTTATATAGAATTTATGATGCCTTTGTAGCCGAATAAATTTAAGTGGTCATAAAATTTCAACATTTTCGAGAGATTTTCTTATAATTTTCCGACAAAGAACACATTGTGGGTGAAATCGTGCTTGCAGCTTAATGGGAAATTTTTAATGCTCTATATTAAAAATAAATAATTTCTTAATTTTTAAAGTTGTTATGTTGTTTTTTTAAATGCTTAGGAAATTAGTAGCGCGTGTGGGTGTTAAAATATTAAATGACGTCTCTGATGCTTTGTCTTGTGAATTTTGGAAAAATGTTTATAAAATATCATCTGGAAAAAAATTGTCATATAATGAAATGCAAAAATGCCATCTATTGAAATTTATTTGAAATTCATTGGCTCAGCTTGAAAATTAAAAGCATTGCCAACAATTTATCTTCACAATTCAATGCGTTCGATAGCAGTTATAGAGAAAAAAATTAAGCATTTAAAAATAAAAATGTGCTAGTGTGAACTGCAAATAAAGGACACTGACCAGCTTTGAGTCGTCCTTCGCTTAAAAACTGTGAATTGTTTGCAGCAATAAAAAACCGTAAAGAAAACATATGAATCAAGTCAGGCAGTAGAATGAGTTTAAGTTTGGAAAAAAAAAATATAAAAAAGGTCTTTTGCCAATTTTTGTGTGCCTGCATTTTTATACGCTGTTCTTTTTGGCTAGCAGCCTGCAAAATGCATAGCATTGTTTTTTTCTAAAGTTATCCTTGCTGTTGCTGTTGTTGTTGTTGTTAGTCTTACACAAATTTCTGGACATTTGTTACGAAGGAATTCCTACATTTTCAAACGTTTGTCGCACATTTCCGATTTCCGGCTTGTCGGACTTCTCTGAGCTTGCGGAAATGTGTCGACGCCTGTGTGTTAAAACAAATTCGAAAAATATGTTCTTTAAAAAATTCGATTTCGATTTTTTTATTTTTTTATTTTTTCATTTCATTCCAATGCATTTTGCAAATTCTTATGCAATTAAATTTAATTTTCTATTTTCTTTTTGTTGCTTTGCACTGCTGTTTATCACTTGAATAGTTATTCAAATCCTTTTGTACGATGTTTGCTTAATTTACGGGAAATTATTTGTTTTTATTTTTCACCCAACCCCCACAAGAACACATACAATAAAAAACTTTCAGGCAAGTTGAAGCTAAATTTTCTTCTTGTTGTTCTCGCCAATGCCAAAGGATGCTGCTAATTAACATGAGTTTGCTCGTTCCGGTTTTGCTAGGATTGTTAATTGTTTTAATGGGTCATAAATTTTCAGGCGACAACTTATTCTGCGTTGTAGTGTAATTTAAAGTGAGCCAGTAAAGATGTTTTTCAAAAATAGAAAAAAATTAAAAATTAAAGGTGTAATTTTTCCATACTAATAAAATAAATATTTAATTTAAGAATTCTAGGAGTAGTAACAAAACTGCCCAAAATATTAAAAAATGTTGTAAACTTTTATTTATATATCTTTTAAATTTCCAATTTTATAATTTTTCTAATCGTGCTTATGATAATATCAAAGTTATTGTTAATGTTCTCTGTGTGTTATAATCTGAAGCTAATTTATGAATTTTAATGCTCAAAGTTTTGGAACAGAAAACTTTGAAACAGAAAAACCGCACAGAACTCAAATTTTGGAAATAAATGTTCATGATTTTTAATTTTTTCCGTTGTAAGTTTTTGCATGGTAAATTGCCAAAGTATACTGAGCATATATATGAAACACATATATTTGACAGCTGTCCTCTTAAAAAAAACACTCTTTATAATAATAATGAAGTCGAATAGGCTTAATGATGATCGGATATGGGTTATATTTATCAAACTCAGTCTTAACGCACACGAGGGCAGGTTAATGAGTAGTACTCTACACCCTTAAACATTTTTGTGATATGAGAGCTGTTTGGTCCGTATATGACTCCAGTGCAGTTTTTTATCGTGTTTCGAAGTAAGTCAGCAGGCAAGTAAGCAGGTTTCGAAACGGTACCTGCTACAATATTAAAGAACGCAACGTTAAATCAAAAATATCAGTTATATCTAGGGACATAACTGTTATGCAACTTTTTTGGAATTGATTAAAAGTAATGACTATAATCGATTAAAATGCATTTCAGTTTTAAATAACTGTTATTTTTAAGAAATTGTTTTTTTCTTGGTTGTCACATAACTTTCATTTTTGAGGAATAAATTTTTGGGTTGAAATTTTGCACATGGCAGCATTAGTCAGTCGCTGATTTCGAATTTGATGTTATCTATATCTATACAGGGTGTTCCGCAATTGAGTGCAGATATTTTCGGAGCTGAAAGGTTATGTCGAGCTGAGCAAAAAATCGTATGGGAGGGGGAGGGGTCTCTTTTCACTTTCTTAGGAGCTACAGGGTTAATTAATATTTCACGACTTTGATTCAAGTTATTGTTTCTAGCAGAAAAACTAACTTACATAAAATTTATTTTGATAGCTCATTTTAAAGGCAATGAAATCACCTTTCCAACGGTATATTAACAAACCCCACCAACTTAACCGTTACCAAGTTTTCCGTAACTTAGTTTTTGTGCTGGGAACAATAACGTGAATCAAAGTCGTGAAATATTAATTAACCCTGTATCTCCTAAGAATGGGAAAATAGACCCCCCTCCCATACGATTTTTTTCTCAGCTCGACATAACCTTTCACCTCCGAAAATAGTTGCACTCAATTGCGGGGCACCCTGTATATATATAAAATTGTAAAAAAAAATCTGTACATGCAATATTTTTTCGAAATTCTTTTTGCGTTCGACATTTTGAGTGACGAAGAGTCCGAAAATCGCATTTTTAAAATTTTTGTCTTTCTGTCTGTCTGTTAAAGCATCACGCGAAAACCACTGGATGGATTTAAATGAAACTTGACATCTAAGTTCCTTATATGCCCGGTCAACATAAAGGCTACTTTTTATCCAGAAAAAAAGGTTGGACCCGGTAGGGGGCGCTGCGATCGGGTTCCAAGTATTCTTTTTTTAGCTGATCTCCTAAACCATTAATAAGATTTGCATGAAAATTTGTATGTAGAGGTTTTCGTATACGGTGAATTTTTATAACTTATCTAATCTGTTCTATTTTGAACACCAGAGGGCGCTGTAGTAAAAATATTTTAAAAAACTTCGAAAAACTCCTAAGTCGGTTATCCGATTTGCATGAAAATTGGTATGTAAAGGTTTTCGGATACGGTGAGTTTTCATGACTTAACTACTCTGTTATATCTTGAACACCAGAGGGACCTGTAGTAAGTAGTCCCTGATGATTTAGCTTCACAATTGCACCCCCGGTAGGTGGCGCTGCGATTGTGTTTAAGGCATTTTGTTATTATAGTTTATCTCCAAAACCGTTCATCCGATTTGCATGAAAATTTGTAAATAAGGGTTTTCGGATATGGTGAGATTTTATGACTTATCTACTATGTTCTATCTTGAACACCAGAGGGCACTGTGTACAAATATTTTAAAAAACTTCCAAGCTGTTTATCCGATTTTCATGAAAATTGGTGTATAGGGGTTTTCTAATATGGTGACTGTTTTGGACTTACTTTTTTGTACTATATCGAACACCAGAGGGTGTTGTAGTACAAATCTCTTAAGAAATCGTGAAAAAGTAGGAAGCCGCTCATCCGATTTGGATGAAAAATTTTATTAAAGGATTTTCGTGTACGGCAACTGTTTTGTCGTTACCTCTTTTGCTCTGTCTCGAATAGTAGTGGGCGCTATTGAACAATTTGTACGTGTGTGAGTTTTTAAACTGTTCCTAAACGGCTGCACCGATTTTGATGAAAATTTTTGTGTGTGTTTAAGTGGATCCCTGAATGGTTCATATTCGCGAATTTTGTTATTATAGTTTATCTCCGAAACCGTTCATCCGATTTACATGAAAATTTACTTTTAGGGGTTTTCTTGTACGGTAGTTTTTATGACTTATCTATTTTGTTCTATATTGAACACCAGAGGGCACTGCCAAATACAAATGCTGCAGTTTAAAAATCTCGAAAAACTCCTAGCTGTACATCCGATTTGCGTGATTATTTGTACATAGGAGTTTTCGGATACAGTTGATATTTTGAACTTTTTTTTCTGCGCTATCTTAAACACCAGATGGTGCTGTAGTACAAATCACTTAAGAAATCGTGAAACACTCAAAAACCGCTCATGCGATTTAGATAAAAATTTGTTTTTCGGATATATAGGATTTGATATCGAGTATGGAAAGGGCTTTGGCGTTATTTTATTATTCTATCTCGAAAACCAGAGGGCGCTGTTGTACAAATAGCACAAAAAAACTCAGAACAATTCACCCGATAAGTATGATTTTTATAAGTGGTTTTCGGGTGCGGTGAGTCTTTTGACGCTTAGTATTTTGCTATATCTTAAGCCCCAGAGAGCGCTGTACTACAATATACAGTAAGGCGTAGCAAAGCGCGAAGGGTGGTAAATACTATTTTTTTTCTTCTCTATGTGTATTTATATTCAACTTTCTTTTTTCGCAAATCACGACAGCTGATGCCGAATTCTGTGGTATTTGAGTACGCATCAACACATACGCAAGTCATTTGCGTCGCGAATTGGCTTTGTTTTGACATTTCAATTTATATTTTCAATGCTTAATTTTTTTCAAAAAATTTAGCTTTTTTTCAAAAATGTGCAATCTATCGAATACAATATAAAACTTGAAAATATATTTTTACACACAAATCACGATTCCCCAACTTTTTCTCATAATTTTCAGATGTTGAAGTTACATTTTGTTTATTTCGCCGAAGTTACCGGTTTGAAAGATGCAAACAAAATTCCTTCAAAAGTTTGTGAAAAGTTTTTTCAAATCGACGAATGAAATCGAAAATTGTTTATATCAACTCCCGAGTTAAGCCGGGTATTCAGCTAGTAATTTTATAAATTTTTTGGGACAGTAGGGTGGACCCTGAAAATTTTTTTTTTGTCTTACACATTTTGTACATTAGGTGGCAGAATTAGAGAGTCGCTGATTTTGAATTTGATGTTCAAATTCAAAAACTTTTTGACACTAGGGTAGACTCCGAAAATGTTTTGTTTTGTAAACATTTCGTACATGCGTTTGCAGAATTTGAGGGTCGCTGATTACGAATCTGGTGTTGGAATTTTAATAATTTCATGTGCAACTAGGGTGGACCCTGAAAATGTTTTTTTGTTTTACACACTTTGTACATGCGGTGGCAGCATTAGAGAGTCGCTGATTTTGAATTTGATAGAATTTCATAAATTTTATAGTGACACTAGGATGGACCCTGAACATGTTTTTTTTTTTTGTTTATGTTTTAAAAATGTTTTACACATTTTTACATGCGGTGGCAGAATTAGGAAGTCGGTGATTTTGAATTTGTTGTTAAATTTGATGTAAAACAAAAACACATTTCTAGGTCCACCCTAGTGTCACATACAATTTTTTAAATTCTAATATCGGGTTGTAAATCAGCGAAATTCTAGTTCTGCCAGCGCATGTAAAAAATGTTTAAAAAACAAAACATTTTCGAGGTACACCTAGAGTCAAAAAGTTTCTGAAATGTTGACATCAAATTCAAAATCAGCGACTGTCTAATTCTGCCACTGCATGTACAAAATGTGTAAAACTAAAAACCATTCTCAGGGTCCAACCTAGTGTCACATAAAATTTATGGAATTCTGACATCAAATTCAAAATCAGCGACTGTCTAATACTGCCACGTGCAAAATGTAGTAAGCAAAAACACTTTCAGGGTACACCCAGTGCCAAAAAATTTTTCAAATTTTATATCAGCAATCCTCTAATTCTGCCAGCGCATGCACCCCCCATATCGTGTGAGCTTATCCCAAAACAAAATGTCAACTTTTTCATGATTTTAGACACTAATAACTGAAAAATTTTCGTTTCAGAAAATAACTGTTATTAGTCAACCTAAAAGTTTATTCCTAAAAATTAAAAGTTATGCGGCAACTAAAAAAATTTTTTCTCAAAAATAAAAGTTATTCATAACGTATATTTTTTATGGGCTAAAATTGCCCAACTTTTTCTGCTGTGATATATAGAATAACAATTATTTTCGGTTCCTGGTTACTTCTGGATCTATGCATTTCCATTTAAATACCAAAATCTTCATATAATTCACATGTATTTTGAGCTCACATTTTTGTCTTGATTAAAAAAACTTCACATGCTGTGAGATTTGAGCCTACAACCTCGCGGTAACAATTGTTTTCTTTTCCAACTGATGCCAGCATGGTTAAAAGTCGAACGTTACCTTCTGGTTGCTAAAATATTGTGCCGAAAATGAACTTTTCAGTGTTTAAAATAATAGTTCAATTTTTGAGAATTTTTTTGAGTTTCCTTTATACATAAACTTGTCTGCATTACTTATCATAGCATTGAATACCGTCGCAAATGTAACATAAAATACGAATAAGGCAAGGATTTTTTAAAATTCGACACAAGGCTTTTATCTTATTCATTCAAAGTCTCATCAGTAGAAAAGACGGTAATTTAAAGCCTCAAAACGAAAAACGCATGCAAGTTTTCAATTGCATCAATAAGAAAACCCAATTCTTTTTCTCAAAAACTTACAATTTTTTTGCACTCAAAGTGCCTCAAGGATCAGTACTTGGCTCGCTTCTTTGCTTAATACAGGACAGGAATCTTAAAATATTAAATAATGTAAAATAAAATATCCTGTGCCTTGATATTCACATTATCTCGTCCTTAACATTAACTGATCATATCAATAGCTAATCTGCAGCTTATAATATGTTCTGTGAATTTTAAAAATGTAAGCCCAGCTTACTTCTGTTGGTACTAGGCGTAATTACATTCAGTACATCATCTCGTATACGCAACTATTATTTAAAATGTTACGCATACGCTACCGAGACCAATTAAAATAAACTCAGTCGTTTCCTTTGAAATTGCTTTTAAAAATTAAGCAAGTTTAAACCATCTCTTGGCATAAATTTTAAAAATCTTTTATGTTAATTAATTGAGCACAAAGCCTGAAAAAAAAGAAAAAATAAAGTCAAGACAAAAAATTCGCATAATCGAATGCCGCGTTGAAAACAAATAAATTATCGGGGAAAAAACGCTTTTTACAGAAAACTTTGACCAAAGTCCAGTCAAAATGAAATCCCAAAAACAAATGCACAAGCCATACAAAGTCAAAGAATAATATTTATGCTCCTTCCCCTTTCCTTAACTCATCGCTTCCCATTACATTACAAGAACCACAAACAAATGCACTGCTAGGCTGAAGATAGAAAGAAAAAGTGCTGCATTTTTACCGGAAAATGAAAAATCGTTTGTGCTAAAATTTTTAGCGTAAAAATATGTAAATAACGTAAATCATTACATTAACATTAAGAGCGGCCAAAAACAAATGAAAGTTGAAGGCGCTCATTTTCATTGCGTCTCGCCGCAGCGGTACCAGCGCGGGTGCGGGAGGCATTCAGAGAAGTTTTTGGGCGACTTTGTCTAAAATTATTAAGAGGACAAACAAAGATGTGAACGATGCAATTGAAAAGAACATAAAACAGGTCGACTTTGTCCAAAGGCATAAAATTACTTCATAGGAATTGAGTCGAGGGTGCGATTATTTTGCGCATTGTATGCAAGTGACAAATTATAGTAAATAATTCTTTAACATTTTCTTATGAACAGACCTTTTAAGCGGTTCATTTGTGATTTTGTGCATATTTTTGAGCATATTTAATATGGGTTT
This sequence comes from Coremacera marginata, assembly GCA_914767935.1. Classification (NCBI taxonomy): domain Eukaryota; kingdom Metazoa; phylum Arthropoda; class Insecta; order Diptera; family Sciomyzidae; genus Coremacera; species Coremacera marginata. Next base: position 60,602,240 of record OU612045.1, on the reverse strand, counting down.
GATATTTTTATTGTCTGTGATGTCAAATACAATCAACTTTAGCATTAATTATTTGCTTCACTTGCAAATAAAAATGGGACAAAGTAAGTGATAGCTGTAAAAATAAATTATATGATGTCAATAAATCTGCAAGGAATTTTGTACCATTGGTTTAAAAAATCAAGACATTTTTGCCGGCTTGCTTACAAACATTTAAGCTTTGTCTTTTAAAAGAAGCTTTAGTATTACCAAAAAATATAATTAAAAAAATTTCATCTCCCTTAGTTTACACAAAACTTAAAATTTTGTAAAGTTTATTTTGTATGCCAGTTACCAAGCTCTCTACCTGGCTATATACACCAAATGTAGCCCGTATATAAAGACGAGTTCAGATTCAAAGAAACTAGAACAAATGAGTAGTTAATATGTATGTTTCGAAGGCTCTGTTAATGTTTTGGGTCAAAATGTGAATTCAAACAGCCAAAGAAATAAAAAATATCATAGAATATTTTTTTTTTTTTTGATATTGAAAGTGATCGGTCGTTTCAAACATAAAGTTTGATACACCTCTTTTGATTTGCATGAAATTGGTATTTCTCCAAAGAAATGAAAAATAAAAATACATTTTCTTGTAATCATTACTAGAGAGTTAAAATATTCTAGAACTTCAATATGCATCATATTTTATGTCGGTATGTAAGCATTAAGTTACTTTGACATTTACACAGTACAACATTTTTCAGCTCATTGATTTGGGACTCAATTCTGAGAACTGCACGTGAAAGTTGCCCCAAAACGAAGAAGTTATGCATCATTCGTTTTGTCAAGTTACATGCCATAATAATTTAATATCGATTTCAAGTTAGTAAGTATCGTATAGGGGAATTTGTCACTTTTTAGGCTCTTTTGTTTGACATAACTCGAGAACCACTAATCCGATTTAGCTGAAACAAATTTAAGAATTCAAAAAAATTAAGAATTATAATTCCTTTAATCTGTTCATACGTTCAACGTTTCCCTACACAAGCAACAGTTTCGCAGTTATAAATAAATGTATGAAGAAAAAAATATTTTTTGCCTGAAAATTAAAATTTTTTTTTTTCTTAAATTCATAAAAAATCCAAACCGGAAAAAAGTTTCAAGTCCTATTACTTTCACGTAAAGTCACATAACCTATAAACAAAATGAGACATAAATCATGAAAATCGATGTACGCGCTTCGATTTTATTCACAATTAAGTAAAGGTATGAATTACAAAAATTTGCTCGAGATATGTACAAAATTCTTTGGAAAACACGTTGATGACTTTTTTATGATTCTCACAATTACAAAAGAAATAAGTAATAAACAAAAGGTTATTTCATTTTAATTCTCTGGACGCTGAATTCCCGTTCTTGTTTTTTATGGTAGGTACTCCGTTTAGTCAATTAAAGGGAAAAAAGGGACGTGCACTTTTTTAATGATGTGTGTTTTTCCGTTGGATACCTGGATGCGTCCATTCATAAGTACCTATCAGTAAAATATTGAAAGTACGTTTATAGGTTTATAGGTGTTTATAGGTGTTCACTGATCGATTTTAGTCATTCAATAAGTGTCGAAGAACGCGAAAAGTGCAAGTGAATTTTTCTCCGGTTTTTAAAAGTGAATAAGAACAAAATATATTATATATTTCTTTATAATATATTTATAACAAGTGCCCGAAATTGGATTATTTTTGTTACGTTACAAACAGGATCGAAAAAAATTGTTTACTGAGAAATTCAAAATAGCGTATTGTCATTATTTTGATGAAGCAGATTTAAGTGGTGCAAATTATACGCCGAACACAGTGTGCAAAAGTTGTTATAATACCCTTATAGTGTGGATACATGGAAAAGGTGCAAAGTTGTCTTTTATGAAGACAGTAATTTGGGTAGAAGACCTTACTGGACATGATGAATCCAGGTACTACGCATGCATAAATTATCGTCATGGATTAAACAGAAAACAATTGAAAACAAAAGTATACATTGCTGCTTTTACTGCCACACTTCCAGTTAAACGCGCTGCTGATACCGATACACCTAAACCTCCGGGTCTGGATACTGTGTCTCTGCAAGCCGAAACCGTTTTCACCAATCCGACCAATTTGAATGATGCTGATTGGACACCCGATATTGAAAATAATGCACCACAACCGCTGACGAAGCAAATACGTTGAGCAAAAAATGAAGTAAAATGAATGGGCGCATATTTTAAGGGTGGCTATATACCTGATTCAGGTGTGCTTTGTAAATTTTTCGAAACGTTCGAAACTCATAAATGTGGGTGGAATTTTTTTATATCTCAGAATCGCATTTATTAGAGTTTATTACTTTGGTACCGCAATCATAAAAATCAAATAACCTTTTGTTTATTCCTTTTTTTAATTCTGAGAATCATAAAAAAAAGTCATCAATGTTTTTTCCAAAGAATTTTGAGCAAATTTTTGAAATTCATGCCTTTACTTAATTGTGAATAAAATCGAAACGCGTACATTGATTTTCAGGGTCTATGTCTCATTTTGTTCACAGGTTATGTGACTTTACGTAAAAGTGATATGACTAAACACTTTTTGTAGTTTTGGATTTTTTACGAATAAAAAAAAAAAATTTTAATTTTCAGCAAAAAATTTTTTTTTACTCATACATTTATTTATAACTGCGAAACTGTTGCTGTGAACAGATAAAAGGAATTGTAATTCTTAACTTTTTCAAATTTGTTTCAGCTAAATCGGAGTAGTAGTTCTCGAGTTATGTCAAACAAAAGAGCCTAAAAAGTGACAAATTCCCCTTTACGATACTTACTAACTTGAAATCGATATTAAATTATTATAGCATGTAACTTGACAAAACGAATGATGCAGAACTTCTTCTTTTCGGGGCTACTTTCACGTGCAGTTCTCAGAATTGAGTCCCAAAGTCATGTGTTGTACTGTGTTATCAGATGATTAGCTAGTAAAGTCAGTTTTTTAAAACATTAATTCAGTATAGTTTTAATTATTAATCGCTTTAGACGCTGGACATTGAAAATAGTCGTTTAGTTGTGCTAACTCAGCGTGCATGTCTTTGAAAATATTGTGGCCAACAAGCACCGTCTGACAACATTATTCGTTGAAGGATGATTTGCATTTGTTTCCATATGGAGTGCAATCGACTCAATGAATATTGGGAACAGACCGTCCACGTCGCTTGGAATACGGCGAAGCTTACAGCAGTAAACTAAACAAAGAGCCGAGGTTGGTTGAGTGGTACTAATCCTACTAGTCGCTCCTGATGTGGCATTTCCTAACCTATTTAAATACTTGGCGTTATGAACCTATTGTGAATTTTATGTCAGTAGATGTTTAAATTATGCATTTTTGTCAGTATGTAGTGTTGTTGTTATTGTTGTTGTTTACATTTTCTTAGTTTCTACTGATAATTGTTACTTATAAATATATTTCTGGGTGTCACGGTTCAATCACCACAACTGCCCAAATGAACATTTTGAATAATTATAGTTTTAACACATTTTTATTCCTTTTTTTAGATTATTTCAAATGATAATTGATAAGAAAATGGGAAACTATAAGTTTCAAAATAGTTTAATTCTTTAATTCAAAATTGTCACTTTTATAACCAAAATATGAATGTTTTGGATTTAACCCATTATGTACTAGCCCATGTTCCCGTTGAGCTAGAATGATGAAACTTTCCAAAAATATTTTGTTTGGTCTAACTTAGGGAAAAAAATCAAAAAATTAACAAAACAGAAAAACTTATATGTAAAAATCGAATTGGCACCTCAACATTTTTCATTTTCAAATATAGGCATCCATCGTCCCAAAATTCCCAAGTACCCCAAGCTTGGAAATGTAAGTAAACGTCATTGTTCAGCCTTGAGCAAAAACAGGTCGATTAGATAAGTTCTTAAAATGTTATATTCTTTTTGGAGATCATGAAAATCTATCACTGTATGACCTCCAGGTTAAGAAAAGTATACCGTTGCGTTGACGCAATGCTTGACAAAAATGGGTTAAGGAACAAAGTACAAAAAAAAGTTATTTAAAGAAGTAAAAAGTAGTTCTAATATAGACTCAATAACAAATAGTTTTAAAATTTGTAACGTGCCGTTACATATTGTTATTGACCACACTCTACGGTCGTCAAATGACATCTGGCAAATGTCATGCAACGAAAAACGCACCTGTATAACTAGTAGTGTAGAGTAGTCCTGAATGGACTGTTAATAAATTACTAAAATAACAAGTTGACTTAATTAAAGAAAATATTTCTTAAAGTAAAAATTCAATCCCATGCCTTAATTGCAATATGTTATTCATCGCGCTTAACTTATTTGCCTATCTAACGCTGCCAATACACTTTTCTCTTTTTCACCTATCAATCATTCGTTCAATAAAATTTAAAACATTTTATATGAATGCAAATTTTACTCCCTCAACAAAAATCAACTTGTTGCAATTTTAAAAAAACAAGTATCAACAACAGTTGCCAAAAAAGAAAATTTTTGATATGTTGCCATTCAGTCAACAAACATTGACTTTGCTAAACGAAAGTTAGAGAAATCCAAGCAAATCTAAAAGATGTGAACGGCCTCTAATGACCTTGACCGACGATCAGACACTCATGCACATGATAATAAAGAATTAATTAATATTAACTATCAACCACCACCTGTTCGTTAGAACAAGAGCCAAATTTCCGTAACCCAAACAATTACGAATTGGCCAAGTAGGAAATTCCGTTTGCTGGCCAAAAATGCGACCAGCCAATAAACGTCAAACGAACAGAATTGAGAACCAAACAAACGGCCAGATGGTACAGAAAACTGGGCAGCACATCAAAAATGTGCGTCAGGCCGCCAGCCAATTAATAAGTCATACATAAGTGCGCCGAGCCACGAGCCAGATTCCAAGCCAAGTGTGGCGCTACCGATCAAACGTGGGAAACGATCGTAGTGGATCATCTAAAATCAGCGCCAAAAGGACGAAATTATTGCCAAGAAAAATTCAAGAATAGATAGAAATAAACATATATTTAGTGTAGAAAAATGAATCAAAATTTATAAAGAAAAAAACAATGCATATAAACAACGCGTGCCAAAAAAAAAAATCGAAGCGTCCAAAATGTCATTTAGTCAAGTTTGCAAAGGAGCCAAAAACAACGCAGCGAGGCGCTAAGAATTCCAGTGCCAAGTCAAAGACTCGCACATAAATCTAGAAGATGCACAGATTTTCATATAATGCTCACAACGGCGGGAGGGTGACGGTGCTGGTGCTGGTGCTGGTGCTGCTGCTGCTGTTGGTAATGGTTCAACTGTTGTTTATATTGTGCTGGCCAACAATTGAAAAACAACAACACAGCAATACGAACAAATTTTGGCTCAAAAACAATACAAAATTACAATAAAAAAACAAATTTCACGAATTTTTAACGCCAAGAAACAAATAAATTGTTAGCAGGAAGAAAAGACAAATGTAGAAAATCTTTTTAAATATGTGAAAATATTTATTTTTACTCACTGATTGTAGGCAAAAATTTGAAAATTTGCTATGTGTTGGCAGCACTGTTTATGAACAAAAATATGGGAATAGGCAAAAAAAAATATCAACATCAACATCTTAGTGCGCGTAGAAAACAAGTAAAGGAAAAGGATTTTGCATGCAAGATGAACGCCAAGAAGCAGACTTTTAGGCGCTTCAAATTGCAGACTTTGCTGCGGTAATAGAAGATTTCAAAGGACGTTCCAACAAAGAGGCTGGCTGACTGACTAACTGTATTGTAGGCTGACTGACTAGATGGCTGAATGGGTGGATGTGTGTCTAAGTTAACCATAAATTGCAACAATTTTGGCGTTTAAACACTGCGTCATTTTTATGCCACATAAACAGTTATCTGCACTTTTTCTTACATTCTTAAGTATCGCGATTTGTAGTGTGTGTGTGTGGGTTTGCGTGTGTTTGAGTATGTTCGTGCGTATAAAGCCATAGTACTCATAAATATTGTTTGCTTAAGCATTCACTGTAACTAGTTATCAGGCTATGGATTTATAAATTTACAAATAAAAGTTAGTTTTTAAAAGTAAAAAGAATTAATCCGCTCTAAGCCTGACTTTTTTGTTTTTGTTTTATTGGTTCGGACAAAAAATAAATTAAATGCTTCATATAATTTTAAAATTTAAATAAGGTTTGCAAAAATGGGTCACAAATAGTATTTTGATAATTATTTTTTTTTTCTTTTTTAAATGGGACACTGATATGAAATATGAGTTTCTGACCGTGGCGATGATACGTTTGAACCGCCGAATCTATATATTTTTTATCGTTCTTTCATATTGGGCGAACAATGTTATTAACATTAAAGATATTACAAATATTTTAAATAAAAAAATTGAGTAGGTATTCCTGGTTGGAAGGCTGTTTTTGGACTCTTTTTAAAAAACTTCTCATTTGAATATGCAAGGAGTTATTCAAATTCTAGTTTTTATTGTATTAAGAACATATTAAATTAAATAAAAAATTTTTTCCTTTGCACGAGGGCTGTTCAAATAGTTGTCGGCCTTCAAAGTTGGGCGTCGAACAAAAAGGTATGCTGCTTGCGGTCCGGATAACTCGACTTCGGATCATCTGAAATGGAAAAAGTAAACGGCGTTAGATTAAATATAAATGTTATTCTGATCCCTATTTCAATCATAACTTTGCGATTAATTTTTACAAAATGGCGGTCATTAAAAAATTAAAAACCGGTCTTTTTGGTGTAATTTAGTGGAAAAAAAAATAGTAAAAAATTGTTTAAATTGTGATTAAGATAGAAACTAAAATGATGACAATTCTGCGTCAATTGCACTTTGTTTCATCAAAATCGGTTCAGAACTATGGGCGCAATCTGGGCCGCAAGCTCTAAAAACTTGGTTTCGATATGAATGCGTTTAAGAGTGAAGTTATTTTTTGCATCAAAACATACTTGAAATGAAAAATTTGAGCATGCAGTTTTTTTTCAGACAATTCTGCGTCGATTGCACTTGGTTTCATCAAAATCGGTTTAGTAGTACCGGAGAAAAGTGACTTCGAAGTTCAAAAACATGATTTTGAAAAAACTCAAAGAAAATTTTAGACTATAAAACATTTTTTTTTTTTTTTGTGAAATACTTACATATATCAATCTGCAATGCCAGCCCAATAAAGAACTTCTTCCTCTTCTTCAAAAAATGAGTACTCAGCGGCTCTTTGTGCTCTTCGGGCAGTTCTACCTTCTTTTGATGCGGCCAGAGCTCTGGCTTCGGACCTTTTCAAGCGTTCTTCGTTCCGAGACATGGCGAAATCATATGTGACGTTGCCAATCGGGATGCCCATTAGGTTCATAATTTGAAGTATTCGCATAAAACCTTCGTTAAATATGACAGTTGCAATCTCAATAGTGCGTGCGCCGGTGTGCATAAGCTTCGGTGCGAATGACCACAGCACTGCGTTCAAAGATTCGTTGCTGTTTTGAGTTTCGGAGCCAAGGCATCTGTTCAACAAATCATCGGCTGACAGTGCTTCGTAAATAGGTTTGGTTGCTTCCTGGACTCTCTGATTTAGTGGTGCATACATATTCCGGTACGCGTCCGGTTTATAACTCAATTCAAAGTGAACTCAACGCTGCCATCATTCGAATAACTAAGCTCTAAAATGTGTATTCATTTATTTTTAAAATGCGTATACAAACAAGCTATAACCTACTAAAGAACGCGTTGATCGAAATTCGGTGGTTGCTTCAAGCCGTTGCATTCAAAAGGTAGCCAAATTCAGCAAATTGGAATTTGGCGAAAACATTGCTGGACAAAAGAGACCATTGTTTTTTTTTCTCATCATTGATTGAAAAACTCCTTTTCTTTTTTATCGGTACATTTTTGATGACAAAAGAAAGTCTGATGCTTATAGTAAGCAAAAAATCACACTTTTCAGTAAAATCCGCAAGATCTTCTTCTATATGACAAACGCACACTTCTTTTATGTTTATGGATTGCTTCTAATTAAGGGTAATTATTTTCCGACAGCGATTAAACGGTTGGCTATTGCCAATTGTGCTCAATTTGGCTTGCCATTTTTTTGTAAATAGATTAACAGAAGAACAATGCTTGCAAATTGTGCAAATTTATTTCGAAAATCATAGTTCCGTTCGGGATTGGTTCTGTGATACATTCATTTTACGTTCGACAAAATCGTACATTAGAGTAACAAATATGATTAACTATAGATCTTCTTCGAAGAAAAAACAATTTCATCACCGAAAAAACCAATTTTGAGGACCTAAATGACTCGATTCATCATCGTGCGCATCAATTGGAGTTGTGTGTATAAGATCCAGCTGGTGTAAGAACTAGAGACGAAGGACCATCGTTTGCACCGAACATTCAGTCAGTGGGCTGGAAATCAACTTAAAGTCAACCCACTGTTTTATCGCAATTTTCTGTTCAGTGATAAGGCTCCTATTTGACCCAATAGGCATGTCAATAAACTAAATTGCTGCATTCAGAGTCAAGAAAATCCCCGACATAATCTCGAGGCACCATTATATCCACGAAAAATAAAACCGATAACGTTTTCCAACCGAATTGGAGGCTATATTGCTTGGAAAAGTTTGGAATAAAATAGAAGGAAGCGTTGAAGACCAATCAAATTCGGTGTATAAATTGAAATTAGCTCTATTAGAACACATGCAACAAATATTTTGAAAGCCGTCCACAACAACGCCTACCTCCCATATAATATCCCTCCAAAACATACCTCCAATAAATGTGATAAGCTTCTATCTAATATATAAAGATGTTCGAGAATAAGCCAAATCGTATAAAAACCACTCCTACCTCCCATGCAAAACGACTTCATCATAACAAGAATAAAAACTTAAGTTCACCGAAATTAATCTGTTCACTTAAGATTTCACTTATAAGTTTTGATACTACTTACTATAAATGTACTCAAAATGTATTATTTGGAAAAATAAAATTAAATTCAAGCCAACTGCAGTACAATTTTGATTTTACTTATATTATAATATATATATTCAGCTTTCGTTACATAACAATAACGTTGTAAACTTTTACATTTGCTCGATCTAAGTCATTAAGAATATGTAATTCTTTTATTATTTTTGTAATTCTTTTTTTTTTAATTGGTTGCTACAATCCTAAATTTTAAGATTTGTGTACCTAGAAACCAACATAGGCTTTTGAAGCGTAAGCTTCTTTAGCGAAACTATTAATGGGAGTGAAATGAAAACTTTACAAAATCGTCAGTTGCGATTTTTTTTTCTATGAAAAAAAAATACGCATTTACGCTTAGTGCAAAAACAAAACATGTACAAAAAGCAACAACACCAGCCACTCTCGATGGTCAGCAGATTTTCAAACCCACTTAAGCAACAACAAATGCATGCAAACGCAATAAAACATAAACCTCACTCGAAAAATACTGATGCAAATAAAATCGCTATTGTGTGTGTTTGCTTAGAATTGTTTTTGCATGTGTATTTTGTTGGTGGACTAGAAATTTGAACACAATAAATGTTATTCTTTTTTATTAAAACACTTGTATGCATATAAACATTTTTTGTTGAAACAAAACCACCGTTCATAATCTTCAGGTACCGATTTTTAGCCATTGTGTGTTAAGTTCTTTTGCCATAGTTTTAGGTTTTTTTTGAATCATTTTTTTAGATTTATACATAATATTTTTATCAGTTTAAGTGATTTTAGCTATTATTAAGGACAGTAAAATATACCGTAGATATTTTCGAAAGTCTTAAGCTCAAAGCAGTTGAGAGGTTCATACATTGTTTTCCAACAATTAAAGAATGGGTATAATTTTAAAAATTTAAAAGAAAAAATTGTAATTTATCACTAGCCATAGAAACTTGACAATGCTGGTGAGAATGTATTTAGAAAGTTGTATTAAGTATTGAACAAAAATTCCGGGTATGGAGTGAAATATTAAGTGATGTAAATGATCTTTTAAATATGCGCTGTTGTCTGTGCTGAAGTAGATAGAAGTTTTTTGATATAGACGATATGTTATACCGTCTATACCGCTTACCGAAGCGATTGACGAATCAATTACCGATTACCGAAGTGATTTCCAACCGATTACCGAATACCGAATCGATTACCAATCGATTACCGAAGCGATTACCAACCGGTTACCAATAACCGAAGCGATTACTAATCGATTACCAAAATCAATTACCGATTACCGAAGCGACTACGAACCAATAACCGATCACCAACCGATTGCCGAACCAATTACCGAAGCGATTATAACCCATTACCGATAACCGAAGCGATTACCAATAGATCACCAATTACCAAAGCGACTAACAACCGATTATCGAAGCGATTACCAATCAATTACCGAAGAGATTACCAACCCATTACCCATTACCGAAGCGATTACCAATTGCGGTAGCGATTACCATCTGATTACTGAATCAATTACGAACCGAATACCATTCAACAACTGATTACCGAAGCGATTACCAACCAATTACTGAAGTGATTACCAACCGATTACCCAAGCGATTACTAACCGATAACCGAACCAATTACAAAAGCGATTACCAACCGATTAGCGAACCAATTATCGATTACCGAAGCAATTACTAACCGATTACCGAACCAATTACCGATTACCGAAGCGATTACCAAAGCGATTTCCAACCGATTACCGAAGTGATTACTAACCGATTACCGAAGCGATTTCCAACTGATTACCGAAGCGATTACCAACCGATTACCAATCACCGAAGTGATTACCAACCGATTACTGAAGCGATTACCAATTAGGGATATATTAAATCAAAAAAATAAATCCAAATTTATTTTGATAATTCAAATTGTACATTGTTATTTATTGTAAGGTTGGTCCAAACATTTGAATTAAAAATAATTCATTAATTTAAGGTTTCATGGTATTTTTGAGTTTTCTGGTGCATTTTTAATGCTTTTATAGGGCATTAAGTCATTTTTAGGTCATTTTTGTATATTTTTTAATGCGTCAAAATGCGAGCACTGGTCATCTCTAATAAACTGCGTACTTTCATTAAGATTCATAAAAATTTTCATTGAGATTCATAAGTTTTGCGCATATCAAAAACATTTTTTTTGCTAGCAATTTTATGAATAAACTTCATTCATTTATTTTCAAATTATTACTATATTTAATTTTTGATCTAATGCTTAGAAGTTAGCGATTCCGTCGGCAGTCCTGACGACTGCACCCCGGTTTTTATATAGCTATAGGAGGTGAATGCAGCTCATTTTGTTCGGGTCCAACTTTATAAACTGGAAAAAAACATGGTCTTAATAAAATTGCCAAAAACAATAAAAAATAAAATTTATTATTAAAAAAAATTTATTCAAGATACATCACAAAATTGTATTTAAAGAGAATTTAGTGAATACAAGCAGTATCTACCGGAAAGCGGCACAAGATTATGGCTTGTTTTAATAGAAAAAAATGTAGCGACATTCACTGCTCGTCCACAAAAATTGAGAAGACTTGTAAACCTTTTTGAAAAATATGCTATTGAAAACATTTTTAAACTTAAATCTTAAAAAAAAAAGAGCAACAATTTCAACATGAAAGAATATTTAATTCCACTTTGAAACAACTGTACGGCGCACACGCCCAAAATCATTTTTAAGCACTACAAGCATAAAAATATCGTTCCAAAAGCCAATTTTCAGTTCAAAATTATGGAATCTCTGTATTTTATTTAAATTTCAAATTCTTCACCTCTAAAACACACCCTGCACCTTTTTAGAAAAAGATATTTAGAAAATCCCGATTGAAATAAGAGTCGTATGCGTAAATTTGGGTAATTTTTGTTAATGATATCATTCTCTATTTCCAAAGGAATATTTTGAAATATTTGTCGTCAACAATTGCTTAAATAAATACCTGAATATTTTTAAAACTCATTCCACCTCGTTGTTGAAAACTTTACTCAAAATTAATAATGAATTTTTATGAGTTCATCATCGCAGAAGTTCCGCAGAAGTTCCGTGGTAACTTCGATGTGGCATAATGATATACAAGCATTATAAGACCTAAAAATTCACAAAAATTTAAATTAAATTAAAAAAACACGCATTGGCCATTTCAAATGGAAATATTTTCCATTAGCACCGTAGTGCTAAGAAAAGACACTAAAATTTTGTCGATTTTTAATAAAAATATTTGTATATAAATAAGTACCTAAGTATATTAGTACTTATTGATACTTATTGATATTTTAGAAATCTTTAGAAAACATTCTCTGTTCAAACAAACAGACACAACTTTGGGATGTTTTGATGTTGGATTTTAGATATTTCAAGGTCACCAAAAAAAAATCACTTTTTGCACAATATAATTGAATTACTTTCTGCTGCACGCTCGTTCGTATTGAAGATACGAATATGGAAACAAAATAACTTCTTAAGACTGTTATGCTAATATGCTAAAACGATATTCTTCAAAGCACTAACGGTTCCTAAGTAGGTGTTCATACATCAGTCAAATGATTGAAGTATATCGCGATTTTTTACTCTCTTTAACTCTCTCTGAAAATATTGATTGACGCTTGTTCACACACGATTTTTTGATTGAAGCTCCGACGCAGGCATTTGTTACTTTTCTGCTACCTACTATTTTGTGAATTCATATGCTGTGCATTATGTTATTTGGGTGTTTCTTTTATTAAGTTGTTTTGTGTGCATAATACTTTTACAAAATGGAAAACAATAGCGGAAATATAGTTGATCTTTTAGGATTAAAATTGATCACATTAGGAAATCAATACGCCGGAAATTATACCTATTTGAATGACCATCGCATGCAAGTCATAAAAAAAGAAAAGAATTAATGAAATTATGGCAGGAACTAAAGAAACAACACCTCTTTTTCACTTCAAAAAACTACCTTTGTTTTCAGTTAACTACTTTTCTTGATATAATTGCCTACTAAAAAGCAGACAAGTAAAATAATGCAACCCTTTGACTGATTGATGCAGGTCTGGAGCTCAATCAAAATTTTGACTGACGAGAGAAGATTTTGGAGTTCATTTTCGCTCTGAGATAAAGTTCATTTTTTTCTTACATAGGAAAACAACAACAAATTTTGTTTGATTCAATCATTTGACTGATGTATGAACACCTACTAAGTATTTTCACTGTCTCTATGAATAATTGCACAAGACAGTGTAGCCATCATGACCATACGTATCAGCAGAATGACATCATGCACAGTTGTTTCGAGGTAGAACATTTTTTACAGAGTCATATATGAGTACAATTATCTCATAAACAGGAACATGAAGCCAGTTTAAGAGAACATGATCGTATGTATGAATACACTAAGCCCATCAATAAATACTCCGAGAAATTTTGCCACGCATTGCTTGATCGTTTTCTTTTCACGCGTTTGTTTTGCGAGAGTTTCAATAAGCTCCATGTTACTCTCTGCTCTTCTCCTTATCTGCTCAGCTATCACAGCAAAAAAAAAACAAAAACAGATGAGCCTTGAGGAAGGTGAAAAGTGAATACATACATTTAATAATAGGAGAAGGTAGATGTAATTGTAATTGTAATTGTCACAAAAAAAAAGCAAAGGAACACTGAGCGGAGACTTAGTTTGGCAAGTGACAGAAAATTATTTGTATACATTTTTACAATTGGGTTTTTTTGGTTTTTACAGTTGAGAAAGAGAGCATGATACACATGCAGTGCTGACCTGCAAAAAAAAACGAAACAACACTAAAAAATAAATTTTTTTTATTTCGTTTGACATGCATTGTCTTAGGCGATTCACTGACTGCTTTCAGCGTGGATGGATTTTTTTTTTATATAAAGTTCTTGCGCTCTATCTCTCTCCAAACTTATTCAAAGAGTAATAAAAACGTGTTAGCGCGCTTTATTGATAAAATGAAAACATTTGGGGCAAAGGCGTGGACGTTTATTTCTTCATTGTTCGGTTCATTTTGTTTCGTGTAATCAAATAGTGATTTTTAGTATTTGCAAAAAATCAATATATTTCAAAAAAGTGTAAAAGGTAGTGATGTTTTTCTGCTTTTCTGATAGATTAAAGTGCATATGTTTACATTAAAAAAAGTGATCTCAAAGTTAGTTAGATTTTTTTTTTACCCAGAAAAAATTGTATAAGCCGAAAAGAATCTGAACATTTTTGTACGGACTTACTCTGTAATAATGCAAATTTCAGAAAAGTGTAAAAATTCTTTAAGAACTGTTGCTAAGAAAGGTTTTTAAGAATAACATTTTAACTTTTTAAAACTAAATAAATAACTTTTTTGTATTTGGCTTACTTAAAAGTCAAAAATATGTACGAATGTCTTCATTTTTTAACACTTCTAATTTTAATGGTTTGAGACAGGATGTCATATTTATAACATATGATTAAAACATTGCTTTGTCGATATTCAATAATAGCTAAAGTCTGCTTTCTATGTTTCGAGAAATCTTGCTTCAAAGTTTTCAATCGCTTATTTCGTTTAAGACTCACAACTCAAAATTGAGAATTTGAGAGTAAGGTACAAAGGAATACTGATTTTGGTTACCACCGTTACATTGAGGTGCGAGGCTTGCATGCGATAGAACCCAGGTTCGAATCCAACTTGACACAGAAAGTTTTTTCAATTAAATTAATTTTTCTGTTCGGCCGTCACCTCTCTGCAGACTATGGCAAACCTCAAAGAGTAAAATTTACCATGAAAAGCTTCTTGAGAACAAAAGCCGTTCGGAGTCGGAATAAAGCTTGTAGGTTCAGTTATCGATCATTTGTGTTTAGCTCGGTTAAAGTGCTTTCAAGGGCTGAAATGGCCATTTGGTTTTTTTACCATCGTTTACAAAATCAAAGTTATAAATAATAGAACTATAATATCTAACATTAATTCTTTTTATAGCACAACTTTTCTTCTATTATTCGAGATATGAAATTTATAAAACCGTTTTCTTTGAAATTTCAAACTCTAATATGAGTTCTAAAAAAACTTCTTTGGTTTTTGTGTCATAGCTTTCAAGGTTACTCAGTTATGTCTTATGTCGACTTAAACGAATTTTGCTTCTGACCAAAGATTTATTATCGAAATTGAACGTTAAAAAGTGCTTGAAAAAAGCTTGAACATTTTAGAAACTTTATATTTTTTCAGAATTTTTTTTTTTCAGAATAAACATTTCTGTGTAACAGCAACTATCAGAGTATTTTTAATTAAAAATTAATTAAGAATAGATAGCTATATTCTGTCAAATAAAAAACGAAAAGTTAAAATTTTATAGTATAACTTGAATATTTTTTAGTAAGATGTTAAACAAACATTCAATAACTTTTCTTGTGCGTCCTCAGAGTCAAAGATAAAGCAATATTTTCCATCTATGCCAGTGCTTCTTCTGTATTTTGCGAAAAGTTTTGCTTGTGCAACCTTAATTAAAATCAGAACGCTTGAAGAAAACAGCAACAATTTTCTTTTTCATTTTAATTTTGTTTTGTTGCTGCTGTTTTGAAAATGGTTTGCCTTTTGAAACGTATATATTTACGAAACATATTTTATGTACTTCAGCGTATTTTTAGCGTCAATTACGCGAGTACAATTTAATTCTTTATTTATTTGTTTTTTTTCCTGTGACTGGCATCGACGGATGCGCTGCATTATCTAATAAATGCACAAGCAAAAAGATACATCGAGAGACATGTACATATATCAGTGTAGAAAATAGCTCCTTGCACCCTTTACCAGAGCACGTAGTCATAGATAATTTAGTTTAGTTTTTTATTTTTTATTTATGTAACGCTCAGAAACCCGAATTTTTGGAAAAGATAAATTTTGCAGTTGTGCAAATTTTTCAAAATATGTCTATTTACTATTAAGATGGCGCATTTAGAGAAACGAAAATAAACAGAAGAAAAAAAAAACTAGCAGAAACAAAAACAACAATGACATATATAAAACTACGAAGAGACGAATTTTTCAACGCCTCAAGTCGAACGAACGTCATCGCATTTTCATCGCACTAGTATCGGCTGTATCTAGCAGAAACTCGCTGTAGCTTTAGCTATATCTGTAGATTCAAGGGGACCTTTGAAGACGACAAAATCGTGGCGATCGCGTCTTTTTTTTTTTTTTTTGTAGCATTACAAATTTATATATTTACATATACTCGTGTATACCATAGATATTTTTGTTATTTTTATTCTTTCCTAGTTTTCTGAAGGTGCATAAAAATAGCAACAAAAAGAAAGCATTAAGTTTTCTACAAATTCAACAACAACACCAACAATAACATCATTAATAAAGAATAGAAAACGCAAAAAAAAGGAACCCATTAAAAACATGACAGTGCAACGTTTAGACTAACAGACGGAATGTGCACGACTATACGACCGACCGCCAGCTGCTTCTTCGATTTAGTTTATTTTTAATTTAAAATATCTGCGCCTTTAAGTTTTGTGGACCTAAAATCGGCGCATGTAGCTAGATACAAATTAATTGTCGAACATGTATGTAGAGCGACGTTCTCGCTGTGGGAATTCATAAAAGCCAACAAGATGTGTTGTTGTCTTCCTATGTCTAGCGAGCAGTGTGTCGCTTATAATGTGCGGATTAGATAATTTTTGTTGTTTTACACACACAGTTTATATTTAGCCTATCGCAGAAATTGTTCAAGATGAAAAGTGTTCTTTATTATGAAATTAAAAAAAAAATACCAAAATTTTTGTTTGCCGAAATTTCTGTCGCAACTAATTACCCTTAAATTTATTGCTAGGTATGCAGATATAATTTTTTATATATATTTAAATAATGCGCGTAGGTTAGGTTAAGTTCTTACTTCGGCAATAAAATAAAATGGAAAGCAACCTGTATGTAATTTTAAATTATAAAACTAAACTTTTTTATAATATAAACTTTATATTTATAATAATACTTCAATAACGTAACTATAACAAGGCTGAATGCAATTTCTACTTATATCGCAACGATCACTAAGATTTCGATATTGTTACAATATCACAACTATATCGAGTTTTAAGAAAACTTCGTTTTAATAAAGAAGTTTGAATATAAAATGAGTTTAAATAAAACTTCGATATAGCAACAATCAAAACTTTGAAGGATTATGTAATAAAGCAGTAGCAGTAGTTAAATTCAAATACACTTCATATAATTTTGAAGTATAGGTCTTATCATGTACTTGAAAACGACTTATCCTGAAATTAAGTTTTTATTGAAAATGTTGAGCCATCATCCAATTGTTGAGCCATAATTCATATATGAGCATATATTCCATTGTGACTATTGGGACATTTGTCATCATAACTTATTGATCAGGAAATATTATTTTAAAAAGAGATAAATAACTATAGTATAATATTCCACTAAAAAATCCAAACAGTTTTTATGTTTCGTGTAAATATTACTTGAATAAATGTGACTACTGGGACACTGAAAAATCCCACCCAACTAGCTTTGAACACTCAAAAAAGAATTTTAGCCAAACCATTTAATATTCAAGTCAGCTGCTTCTGGGATGTACAACATAACGCTTCAATTTTAATATAAAATTAGTATGCTTATCTTTGTAAAAAAAGGAAAAAAGAAATATTACGAATTGTGACTACTGGGAAAGGTCCTTGTGACTTGCGGGACAAATAAAAATATTTGGAAATAATGAATTATTTTTATCAGATTTATTTTTTTTAACCCAATTAATGTAGTAATTTATATTTTTTTTTTTTGTCAAACATCAAAAAGAAATCAGAAGCTACAAAAAAATCAACTCCTACTCCATTATTCAAAGAAAATTTTGATTTTTTCTCCGAATTGGTTAAATTTGGCCTCTCTGCATCACTGCCCCAAAAAACTGCCCAAACCTCTGCTTCATTGCCCCAAGTCGATCTTAAAGACACGACTTTTATTTTTTGTCTTCCTCTTTATCATTTTGATATTTTCTTTACATAATACACTTTGGGTAGAACTTGCAATATCTAAATTGGCTTTTGCGATTATACTTGGCCCAGCCATTCTCATTTTGCTCACAATCATGATACAATCTCTACAAAGTAGCCTTGACAACTACCTATTTTCTTGGAGGACATTTTTTAAAATTTGGATAAAAGAATATTCATTAATATAGCAAACAATAAGTCATTTCGTGAAACACCTAAAATATGTGGTGTTTTATATAATCGATAGCACAATATTTCGGAGCTCTTTCTAAAAAAAAAAAGTAATTTAGGTTCTGCCAACACTTTTGTTTGCTATTTATCGAAGAATTCAGAAAAGTTTTGATTTTTTATCTATGTTTTATTATTTTTATAGCTTTTTAATAAAATAACTCGTCATAAAATCAACGTTGGTGAGTTAAGTAAAAAGTAACTATAAAAAAAAAATAAAATGTTGCAGCAAATTTTCAAAAGTATCTAAGATAGCCCATTGAAATTCTAGCTTGCAGGTTGCCACCCCTTGAAAAATTGTTAAAAATGTAGAAAAACTCAAGCAAAGTTTAGAAAATTCATAAAAATTTATGGAACTTTACATAAATTTTGTAGTGCTCCTTCTCGATTTAGTGTTAACTTTGATTGCTTTAATTGAGTCGAGCATTGCATTAATAATCCTTACTACAGCGGCTGGATTTTCTTAGTATGCGCTAAACAAAAATCACCGAAAATATCACTATAATTAAATACAACTTCACTTTTGACTCAATGAATCTGGTAAGCATGTAAAGGTAAGCACACGGTATAAAAAAGCAAAGTGCAAAAGAGAGGTAGCAACATGCAAGTCAGCAATGCTGCCAACCTGCACTTTGACGCCATTTTAGAATGAACATAATATGTCTATTTCTACACACATTATCGAGTAAAAGTCGAGTAAAGTTCAATATGAGAGAGTAAAATTAAATTTTTTCGAAACGACTTCTAGCTAGTTTCAAGCCCAAAAACAGCAGATTGCCTATCAGACGTAGACAGCGCCTATTTTAACATCTTAGAAACGTTAACAGCGCCAAGTTTAACTTGTTACAAACGCAAATGGCACCAATTTTAGCTCAATATTTTATATTTATTTATATGTTTTTATATTTATTGAAATTTAACAATTTGTAAATTTATTTTTTATCGCACGACATAAGCAAACAACAAACGACAAATTGATATTTGCTTGTTCTTTTTGATGCTTATTCTTCTTGATGCTTGTTCTTATGTAGCTGGAACAAACTTCTATTAGCACACTTCGAGTAACTTTCGAGCTCGAGAGGGCGGTTATATGCTAATTCTTCTAGCTAGAAAAAGTACGGAAACACGTTCTAGCACATTGCAAGTTACTACAATCGAGTACGGAAACAGACCTAATATAAAATTGCCAATCACAATATCTTTGAAATTCCGTTTGAATTATGGAAAGCAACACATCAAAAATATTTACACTCAATTTTTATTTCTTAATGTTATTTTACACTTTCTTAAGCAAAAACTATGTTGTTGCGTCTGTCCGCTCCAAAAGTAGAATAAAAGTAACAACTACTTTTTTGATGTAAATTTCAGTCAAAGTTTAGATAACGAGACTGCTGGAATGGCAAAATACAGCAGTGGCGGCAATCTGCAAACACTGGAACCTACAAGCTTCTCCCTTAGATATTTTAAGTACCAATTTTGGACTTAAAAATAACGTAAATTTCCTTAATTGCTAAAATTTATCGTTGATATTCGGCGTCATGACGATATGACAAAAATCAATTCTAAAAAAACACGTTAACATTGAAAATTGATATTCAGAATTGATACTGAGGTTTGCCATTGCCTGCAGAGACAAAAAGCTAATTTCAATTGAAAAAATGTTCTGTCAGATGGAACTCAAACGCGGTATCAGCCAGCTTATTGGCATTGAATGACCCACGTATGCGAACGCCATGGCCACTACTAAATAAATTTTATTTTTAATCATACCAAAATATACTTCACTTAAATTAGTTTCAGCCAATAAGTGCGTTATAGAGACGTAAATGTTCCTTAAATTAACTTAAATAAAATCAAATCAAACAATTTAATTGAATCCGACACATTTTTATAAAGTTCATTATGACCCTTTAGGAACAAACTAACTTGTTTTTAAAAACAACTAATTAAAAAACTAATTTAAAATAAACCAGTATATGAACTACTTTTAATTATATTAAGGCGGCAACTACTCTGATGTTGACATGTTTTAATTGCAAATTTTTATTAGATTACAAGTTTATATATATTTAACCATGTTATTTCATCAAATATTTTTAACTTTAGGCCATCAGTAATAGTTTTCAATTGGTTATTTAAAAGCAATTAAAAAAATAATTTAAATGTAACTAATTTAACAAGTAGTTGAAAATATACAGGGTTGTCAATATTCGAAGCGCCCATCTGGCAAGACTGTAACTTTCCGCAGTGATGCCAAATCGACTAATGACATACCGCGTTTGAAGCGTCATTCCAAGCAAATGCTTACAATGGAACAATACACGCCACGCAAACGCTCTAAAATTGTTGAAATTTACATTCAACAAAACAAGTCAATAGTGAAAACTCAACGTGCTTTCAAAAAAATAAATAAAGTGAAAAGTGCGCCTTCCAAGAAAACAATTTATCGTTTGTATGAAACTGAAAATCCACAAGAGATTCAAAAGGTACCTCTTCACGATGCAAAAGTCACTGTTTGGTGCGGCGTTTGTGCTAAAATGCTCATTGGGCCGTTCTTTTTCGAAGATGATAATGGCCACAGAGTTACTGTCAATCAGGAGCGTTATCGCGATATGATAAACAATTTTTTCATGCCAATCGTTCGTCGAAAGCGTATCAGGCACTACTGGTTTCAACAAGACGGCGCGCCACCACACACAAGCCGCACTACAATCGATTTTTTGAAGCAATTGTTCCCTGGCCGTTTGATGTCAAAAAATGGTGATTTCGATTGGCCGCCAAGATCACCAGATTTAACGCCTCCAGACTTCTTTTTGTGGGGTTATTTGAAATCAAAGGTTTACGTCAACAAGCCAAAGACCCTAGAAGAGCTGAAAACCAACATCCGTCAAGAAATAACCGCCATTCCCATCGAAATGTTGAAGAAAACCATGGAAAATGCTGCAAAACGGGCACAATATGTCGTAGAGGCCAATGGCGACCATTTACGAGATATCATATTCAAGAAATGATGTAAGCAAATTTACTTGAACCCAATTAAATGATATTTATAACGAACAGACAAAAAATTGTGTGTTCTTTGATTTATTTAAAAATAAAATGGGCGCTTCGAATATGGACAACCCTGTATGCAGACGAAAGTCAATTGACTTATTTAGCGGACATCACCATACAAAATAAGTTAGTTCGTTCTATGGAAAAAAGTCAGAATTTCAACTAGTTGTGGTTGACAAAAAACTACTTTATCAACTACTTTTAAATTAGTTGATTTTCCTACAGGGGAGTTACTTGTAGTTCTTGGAGCTTTTTTGCATATATTGACCCAAAATTGGTTATATATGGCAAAATCTTTTAGTATTGAACTCGTTTTACTTAACTTCAATATTATGCAAACTTCTTAGATATATTTAAACCAACACCACTTGAACTAACTTAGGTCAAATTTGGTTCATGACAATTACTCACATGTGTGTGCTATAAATTTACAACTTAGCCACAAAACTGTTTGAAATGCACACACACACAAACACATATGGTTCTTCTTACAGTCCAAAAGATTGCTATATCTAGCTGGGTGCTAAATCACATAATACTTAACTCATAATTAACACTTGTGAGCTCCACTTAATTTGCGCCAACACAGGATTTTACATAATTAATCACAACTTCTGGAAGAACATTTTCACATTTTCACACGACACCGCAAGGCAATTTATTTGTAGGCAATGACGTCATAAGGGGATTCCGACCTTATTAAGCTATTAGCCAAAAACAACAACAATAAGCAATAAAATCGAATTTCATTGAATTTTCATTTGAGTTTCCACTCTAGCGGTGGTGCCTGCTGCACTGGCAAAGAGGAAAGGAAGTATAGTTAGCAGCCAAAGTTTACGTTTACGTTTTTGGCGTGTGGTTAAATGGGAATGAGTCCAGAAACTTATTGGCACAACTCCATGTTCATAAATTAGACAACAACAGTAGAAGACATGGTGAGATTCAGCCAAGTTGTTTCTTTCAACTACTCACAGCTCCCCCTTACCACAAGTGGGCGCGTGCGAAAAATGTTTTTGTTCTTTACTGAAGCAACAAAAAAAAACAGAGATCGAGGGTATGTCTATGTTATGAATACCTTTGCCAAGTCACGCCCACTTTTGAGTGATTGTTACTTGCAGTCAGTTTCTTTGATGAATACGTCATAAATGTGCAATTTTTAGTGTTTGTTGTTTTATCACAAAAATGTTGCTATTTTAATTTTTTTTTTGCATTTATTATATAATTAGTACATAAGAAAGAGTTAGTTTTTTGCGTACAATAAAATAGTATACTATATATCTGGAACAAGCATAAAATCATAATGAGAAAGAAACAAAGTTATTACATTTATATTTAAAAATTACTTAAGCTTAATTCTAAAATCAATTTAAATTAATTAAAATAATGAAATCAACACGAACTTATATATACTGAAGTGAAGTATTAAAGAAAAAATGTGAAATGTAGAAAAAAAAAAGCGAGAAAGTAAAAGAGAAACGAGAATTTAAGAAAAATGTGCAGATATTAATTGCTTGAAGTATTGTGCATTTGAAATAGATTTAAGATACCTCGGCAAGGAGTTCCACAGTCTAATGGTGCTTACGAAAAAAAGTCTTGAGGAGTTCAGATATTTAAAGCGAGGAACTACAAGATTTAAGATTCTAGATGATAAACAAAACTGAAGTTTAGAATATAGATAGTTTGAAGTTCTTGAGTGTATCAGCTTATGCAGAAATATACAATTTCTTGCTTTTAAATAATTTTCTATATTGCATCCTAGTATACGGTTGCTTAGACCAGTAACATGGCTAAATCTTCTGAGTCCATACACAAAACGGGCCGCATAGTTTAACGCTACTTGCAGTTTATGTAACGAATGTGAATCTAGATTACTAAAAACCACTTCAAAATAATTTATAAAAGGCATAATCAACTGTATTACTAGTTTACGGCGAGTTTCTGTTGGTGTGATCTGAGCAGTCATTCGCAGATTTCTTAAGACAAAGTAGATTTTACTTACAACATAGTTAATATGGTCTACACATGAAAGTGATGTGTTAATCCGATACCCAAGGTTGGTTATTTTTCAACAGACTTCAGTGGTGTAGTACTTATATATACAGCTGGGATATCTTCATCTGAGTAACGACTTTTTGAAATTGGCAACACAAAAGATTTTAACGGATTTAGTTTTAGCTTGTTACTTAACGCCCACTTATTAATGGAATCTAGGTCTTCATTAACTCTGAAGCAAAGATCTTCGCTGAGACCAATAGGACGAGACATATAAAGCTGGAGATCATCCGCATATGCATGCATTATTACATTTTTCGGAATGGTAAAGATATCATTAATACCCAAGAACTGAGCCCTGTGGCACTCCGCTGTTAAGGTATTTATAATTCGAGTAACTACTGCCAATCTTTACTCTTTGGGATCTCCCATTTAGATAATTTTTAATAAGTTTGACTGCAGTCGAAGAAAAGCTAAAGAATGACTCAAGCTTTGAACATAAAAGATAATGATCTACAGTATCAAATGCTTTGGTAAAATCCAAAAGGCAGAGTAAGGTAAGATGTTCTTTATCAAAGGATATTCGAATGTCGTCTAAGATTTTAGCAACTGCAGTTGAGCAACTATGTCCAGAACGAAAACCAAACTGAAAGGGAGACAGGAGCTTATTAACGCAAAGGTAATGCGAGATCTGATCTGCCTGGCTACTTCATATTCCGATACGTTAGAAAACTCAAAACCGCTTATATTATTGACAGGATTCGTTCTGATTTGATTACAGTTTACAACGGGCAGTGTTTCAGAGACAAAAAAGTTATTAAGAGCATCTGGATCAATTTGACACTTTGGCAACTGTTTGTTGCACACTCCAATTTGTTTTAAATATTTCCAAAGTTGCTTAGAGGAAAGTGTCACATCAAGTTTTGACTTGTAAAAATTTTGCTTGGCAGCCTTAACAACCGAATTGGCCTCATTTCGAGCTGTCTTATATGCATCCCAGTACAGAACAATCGGAAACCTTTTCCATTTAGTGTAGGCCTGGTTTAAGCATAAAGATATTTGAGGTATAACAATCACATCGTTATGAAACATGCCAAACAATGCCAATTTTTCACAAAATGGATTTTAAAGATTTTTTTTTTGACTCTTAAAATTACTCAACTTTGTTTATGCTACTAACTCTTAAGGTTACATTTGGATATTAGACAGATTTGGTTAAATTATAGTAAAATCACTAAATATTCAAATAATTAAAAAAAAAGCACTTTGTGCATTTCCGATTTTCCCGTTCCGGAAAAGAGCTTTTGCCTCTTTTAGGACTTCAACAATGGTTAAATTTGTTGGGTTGGGTTTATTATACCACAATTGCTGCCAAAACTCGATTTCATTTTTTATGTTCGGCAAATCATACAATTGGGCGATAGTTTTGCAAGTTTGGTTGCATTTGCACTGGGTGTAAATTTGTATAATTCGAAAGATTGAGTGTTTTCTCCAGTAAAACGTACTTCAAGAGATGTAAGAATGGAGTCCAAGTAAAGTAATATTAATGACCTCTTCCAAAAATTCTGAATGGGTTTCTCCTGGGTGGTTGTTTCGATGACCTTGTTACCCAATAATGAGCGACATCAATGGGATGCCCTGCTCTAGTCCAACTTTCTCCGCAATAACAGTAGCATCGTTTATAATTATGCGGTGGCCCACGAATAAGAAACATGTAGTTTGCGAGTGAGTGATATAAAATAGCTATATCAGTAGGTTCAGATCTCCGGCTCACTAGCTCAGTTCCGAGTTGAATGTGTCAGTATATCTTTTAGCTCACTCACTCTAGCAAAGCAAGTGCCGGGATTAAGTGAAAAAAAACTAACTGCGGAGCGACGCAATCTACAGGGTTGTCAATATTCGAAGTGCCCATCTGGCAATACTGTAACTTTCCGCAGTGATGCCAAATCGACTAATGACATACCGCGTTTGAAGCGTCATTCTAAGCAAATGCTTACAATGGAACAGTACACGCCACGCAAACGCTCTAAATTTGTTGAAATTTACATTCAACAAAACAAGTCAATAGTGAAAACTCAACGTGCTTTCAAAAATATAAATAAAGTGAAAAGTGCGCCTTTCAAGAAAACAATTTATCGTTTGTATGAAACTGAAAATCCACAAGAGATTCAAAAGATACCTCTTCACGATGCAAAAGTCACTGTTTGGTGCGGCGTTTGTGCTAAAATGCTCATTGGGCCGTTCTTTTTCGAAGATGATAATGGCCACAGAGTTACTGTCAATCAGGAGCGTTATCGCGATACGATAAACAATTGTTTCATGCCAATCGTTCGTCGAAAGCGTATCAGGCACTACTGGTTTCAACAAGACGGCGCACCACCACACATAAGCCGCACTACAATCGATTTTTTGAAATGGGCGCTTCGAAAATGGACAACCCTGTATTCTTCCTTGTCTATGCCTTGCCAACGCATTTACTTTTCTGATAATATTGTTTTATTAGTGTTTGTACAACAGTAACTGAACTCGTTATGCTACATTTTAAAACAAAGGTGAAATTTTAAGCCGTAATGTATGCTTCACTATGATATGTGAGCGAGTAAATGAAGTGCAATGAATCAGATAAACCATTGAGACATAATGGAGCTACTGAGTAGTACTGAGCTAAAAGAGCTAGTAAGTTAAAACAGTGATCAGTGGTGTCACTTGAAAATTTTGAATAGAGGTCGATTCAGTCTAAAATGAGTGGTAGAATTAAAAAAGTGGTAGTAGGTTTTTACTCCTTACAAAAAAATTGGAATTAAGTCCTACAGCAAGACAGAAAAAGTTTAAAAGAAGTATAACATAAAGTTATTTCTTCAAGCATAACACAGTGTGAAGAAAAACAAAAAAATGTTGATTATAAAAACCATTTGTGACCTCTCTAGTGTGACCTCTCAATGTCATCACAAAAAATATTTTATGTGTTTCTTTTAATTTTATTTAAACAATGTGCCATGGAGTTCATTTGCTTTTTCACGGAACTAATCTGCACCATAAAAGACCTTCCCGTTGAATTCAATAACATGGATATCGGTCTCAATCCGAATCAATACAAATTCAACTAGCTATCGATTTCTTTTTATTTTTGTCGATAATATAAAAGCAAAACAAACAAAAAAAGTCGATAGCTAGAGGAATTTATATTGAAAATTCATTACTACTACACGTTTTACACTATAACTTCTGAACCGTTCAAGAACACACCTTAATTTTATGTACATCGTTGAAAAGGTAATGAAACGTAAAAAAAATGAAAATAATGAAAAAGAAAAAAAAAATAAAGCACCTCTTGCTGGCATAGTATTAAACTTTGAAATTAAGAATGAGTCATTTTACTGCAATTGTTTCAAAAGTTTTTTATTTTTTCCTCAAAATAGAGAAAATAACCTTTACAATGATATTTTATTTATGGAAATCGGATTTAAATTGTTTGTTATACGTTGTCTCAAAATAGACCCTAGTTTGGCATTCGCATAGCTGTGGATCCGCGAAAAAAAAAGGTTTGAAATCTCAAACCCGGATTGGTCAGAGATGGTCAGTGCATCTTATATTACACTTCAATGTGAAATGGGCGAGATGCAAATATTTTTGCATTGCTCTTATTTTTATTATACTTCTATTCAGGCCCGTAGCCAGGATTTTACTTAGGGGGATGGGGCGGGGGGGGGGGGGAGGGTTTTGATAAAAAATCTATTAGTAGATAGCAGTAATAACTGAAAGAAAATTTATGATAATTCTTAAGCATATCCGTTTTCTTTTAGGACTGAATATGCCTGTTTTTAAATGACCATAAAAGAGATGAGAATAGTTTATTTAAATTTTGTTTTTACAAATCAATTTTGAGTACTAAGTTTTTTGATTTTTGCCTATGGTTTGTTGAAAAATGGTTCAAATTGAGAATTTTTAATTTCTTTTAAAAAGTATTATTCCGAAAATTAGCACAAAAAGAAAAAAATGTGTGTGACGGTGAACGGTAAAAAAAGATTAGATTTCTTGCAGTTTATTAAAATCAAAATTAAAATCGGCTAGGAAAAATGCAAAAATTTTTTAATAAGTTCATCTGGTGAAGTTGTTTTACGATGTGTCTTTATGATTTCGTAACAAAATCGGATTCCGAAATTGGAAAGATTGCGAAATGTTTGTTAAGATTTCGTTAAGAATATTTCAAAATCTTTCCGATTTCGAAAACCGATTTCGTTGCGAAATCGCATTTCGCAAGAAAGGAAATTTTACTCTGTTAGCATTATAATGTATCGTACAAACAGTCGCCTAACGAAATTTTATATAAATTCGTATAAAAGGTGAAACTGTTCCGATATTTCCGTAACGAAATTGTAGCGATTTCTTTAAAACAGCTCTAAATGGTTACGAATTAGTCGAAATTTCGACATAGTCGTCAACTATGGTTTGCTGGGTAGATATGGCATAAAAAATGTCAAGCTAATTTTCTTCAATTTACAAAATTGTATTCGTTCTAGGTATAATTTCATATATATATTTTACTGGATATCAGGGACTTTTTGAGCATTGAAACTGATTTTTATAAGCTTTTATTTAACTTGCTTCATTCGTGTATATGTATGTATGTATGTCCGCAAATCTTGCAAACAATTTTTCGACAGTTTGTGGATCTCCGATTAAGCTGAAATTTAGCATACATTTGTAAGCCCAGTGACAATGCAATATTATGAGAAAATGTTTTGCCACACCCCCTTTTACCGCCCTCAAATCAATAGAAATGCTATATCACCAAAACTACTAGGCCAATTCAGATGGAATTTTGGTAGTAAATTTCCTTCAAGTAGAAAATGGGGTTTAAGAAAAAAATTTCACCACACACCACAAAAGATGTTCATAATAAACCTTTAAGACTAAAAAGTAAAAAAATTAAAAAATATAAAAAAAAAATTTTAGTTCACGTTTTGGTGTTAAATAAAAGCTTTTTTTTTAAATTTTTTTATATTTTTTAATATACAAACACCTTGGAGATGAATTCCAGTATAATGATCATGACTCTTATAAGAAAAGATAATCTTTCAATTGACCAAAAAAATTTTTCAATAATTAAGTGAATTTTTCAAGAAAATTAACATCATTATCACAGTTTATCTTAAAACAAAAAAAATCTTATTATTAGTTATTAGTTATTTCTTTGTACTTTCTGGACCCTAAGGGGGGAAGGTTTGAACACCTAAAATCCCCATTGTCTACGGGCCTGCTTCTATTACAAATGAAATACAGAAAAGTAAGTTTGTTACAGTATCTTT
Source organism: Coremacera marginata (assembly GCA_914767935.1). Lineage (NCBI taxonomy): Eukaryota > Metazoa > Arthropoda > Insecta > Diptera > Sciomyzidae > Coremacera > Coremacera marginata. The sequence goes on along the minus strand of OU612045.1, from coordinate 60,573,682 downwards.
AGAGATATTTTTTCAATTTGTGGTATTACGAGTAGGAGTATAGTCTCAAAGTGTAAAGAGAAGTTTTATCGTTGGAGCAAAATATTAGAGTCATATCGTCATTGCACAAAGAATCAATACATAAGCAAAATTTCCGATGCAGTTGAAAAAGAAAATGTATATATTTAAAAAACAAGAGAATAAAATTGTCCATGGATATTGCGCACAAAAAAAATCTTATTAAAAGTTAGTTTTAAGTTTTCGTATTTAATAAATATATATACATATTGTTTTATATGTATAAATATTCATTGTATTTACTGAAAATACCAAACAATAGCATTTTATATTTTTTGCTTCTGGCAATTCAGCTTTTGTACGGTATTCAAAGATTCATTGAAGCCTAATAAAACAAAGAAAATTATAAAAACAAAAAATATTTTTGCTTTTGAAAAACCGTTGTCCTAAGCAAAGTAAGCAAAAGAAAGCAAGTTGAAAAGCAAGTACAGCAAATGCGTTCTCTTGTAAAAGTGATAAATAAATATCTTTAATAAAATTGTGGCGGCCGTGGCGTAGTGGGTAGAGTGTGTAGCCCATACGACAGAGAACTCTGACACACCTGACAGAAAGTTCTTTCAATTGAATTAATTTTTCTTTTCGGCCATCACCTCACTGCAGACAATGGCAAACCTCAGAGAGTAAAAACTGTCATGAAAAGCTCTTCTTGAGAACATAAGCCGTTCGGAGTTGGCATAAAACTTGTAGGTCCAGTTCTCCATCATTTGTGTTCAAATATTTCACAACACGAACAACACAACTGATCATAAGAAGCTCGGTCAAAGTCCTTTCAAGGGCTGAAATGGCCATATCGTTTTTTTTTTATTGTTTGCCGTAAAATAATTATGCGTACAAAATTTTATTAATCTGTGATGAGTTTTTGGGGCAATATACAAGAATACCCATTTCGATTGTATGGCAGCAGCGTGTCATCCGATTTGAAAAAAAAATTTTGTGCAAAAATGTCTTCATCGTAAAACGGCTTTAACGTAAAACGTTATCGGCAACTCCTATTTTTCCCATAGCTACATGGCCACTCCGACACAAAAAAAAACGTAAAAAACAAAAGTTTTTCTGAATATAATCTTAACGATATAAGAGATCTTTTAATTGAAAAATAAAAAAAAACAGCAAGAAGTTCTGTAAATATGGGTATTATGAGTCTAAAAAATTTTTAAAAATAATATATTTAAGATTTGCATGTCCTTAAGCAAAATTGGTATTTTTATTGAGCAAAATTAAAATATTTGTTTTTTTAATAAATTTTACAAGAAATTTGAATTTAGCCTTATCAACTACATTTTTATAGCAAAAAAACTGCTAATAAGTAGATCATTAAAAAATAAAAATATATAAAGTCATGTTTGCAACCACTCATCAAGTAACCAAAAAATGTTTTTTGTTTTTATTTGATTACTATAAAGTACCAGGTTGAAAAATATTAAAAGTTATATTTTTATAACAAAGAGCGAGCGTAGACACGGGCACGATCTTACGTTCGGTGCGTTTCCCGCAAGCACCGTAATTATTTGTGGTGAATACGGAAAGTGTCCATCTACAACACGATAATTCGTTAATCCGGGTGGCTAGAAAAAAACTGGTTATTCGGTGTAAAATGGCTTCAGTTTCAGCAAGTTAGATTTTTTTACTAGAAAACAGTTTATTGAGAATAAAAATATTGAAAAATTTAAAAAAAACCGCGAATTTTAATATCTTTTTTCAAGTATTGTCCGCACGATATTGCGGGCAAAATTAACCGTGTTTGATTTTTAAACAATGCGTGCGTTGCGACGTAAAAAAGATTGTGATAATAATATTTTTTTAAGTTTTTATCTGCCCATACCAGATTTTGAACATGTTTGTTTAGCATTAATTTTTGATTTACAAATTCCATTGCTAGTAAAAACTCGATCTATTGACTTAATTTCTTGGAAATTTTAACACATAATAATACAAGAATTGTAAACATGTCCGTGCTTAATTTTTTGTTTGCTTACTTCCTCCATTTCACTGCGGGAACTAATTCAGTGTGACAAGAGTTTCACTGAACCATAGGCGCTGGAAGCTCATTTCAACTGGGGGAAATACAACTAAGGGCACAACATTTGTTCACAATAAAAAAATTTGTATTTATTAAAACAAATTATATAATTACAATATTATATTAAAAATGTCATTATGATGAAAAAAAACAGACGCCAATGTGTGAGATTATATACAAATCGACCAAAGAATACAACCACCGCTCATATATCCTGAAATGAAAATTTTCCATAGAGTCCATTAAAAGCAATTAATAACAATACATTTTAGTACAGATGTTTGTGTTAGCAGCGAAAATTACTTCGTAAAAAAATTTTTAGGTCGGTCAAAGGACACGCCCACCGCACTTATAAAAAATTTTAATTTATTATCTTCACTTCTGTTAAGCAATTCCTATATATATTTGTGTAGGTTTATAATACAGAAAAAAATTCAAAGATACGGTTTCAATTCGGCGAAATATGAGCCACCTGCCACGCAAATTAAGAAATATTACCTTTGACATAAAGGTTTTTAGCCTTTCAAAAACTATTGCCATTAATTTAAATAAACAAAAAATTAAGAATTAACTTTGTTTATCAAATACGGTTAATAACATTTTGATAACATATTGAATCCAAAGGGTGATCCAATAAGATTTGTTTTCTAAATAAAATGCATACAAATCAATGTATATGGTTCATTCTGTGGGTCCCATTTTCGACAATATCGGGCGGTATTCTTTGAATAACAAGCGTTATGTTAATTTCCAAAGCGTCAATAGTTTCGAGTTTGTCGGCATAAACAAGTGATTTAACATATTGCCAAGGAAAGTTGACCAATGGCGTCAAATCCCATGATCTTGGTGGCATTTTGTACTTTTCAATAAAATAATGGATCAATTTAAAGTTGTTGTAGAGCCCATAAACCGAAATTAAAACGTACACCAAGATCAGCCGCTTTCAATTCTTGTACGAGCTGTATTTTATAGGACTTCGGACGAAGATCACGCCTCAAGATACGTTACAATGATCCATAAGAGATGCCTTAAGATCGGCCTGAGATCGGCTATGAATCGATTGTTCACGGTTTTTACTAGCACTGCAGCCACACGTGATAGTACTGGCAGGCCAGCAAAGAAAATGTATAAACTACGAAAATATTTCGAAATAATCTACAAATCTACGCTGCGGCCACACGTGATAGTAAACTTTCATTTGGTTTTCAAAGGTTTTCAAAGGTTCGACCACTTTATTATTTCGGTTGTTTTTATTCAGTGATGCTTTATATGCCAACACAGCACCAAACTTAAATGGGATAAAATGGGGAATTAATTATTTTGTAAAATCTGTTTATCAATATTTTCCAAAATTAAATGCAACTTATTCATATGATATTTTATGTGTCAAATAAGGGCAATTAAAGTGTCAGCCGTAAATGTATGTTGTCTGTTTATTTATATACTAAACTACCATATTATCAGTAAATTGTGCCAAATACTCATATTTTATTTTGAGCCTACCATGCCGCATTTCACTGGAAACGAAAAAAAAAGACGAAATGGCCATTTCAGCCTTTGGAAGGACTTTGACCGAGCTTCTTATGATCAATTGTGTTGTGTGTGTTGTGAAATGTTTGAAAGCAAATTATCGAGAACTGGGCCTACATGTTTTATGCCGACTCCGAATGGTTTATGTCCTCAAGAAGCTTTTCATGCCAGTTTTTACTCTCTGAAGTTTGCCGTTGTCTGCAGAGAGGTGACGGCCGAACAGAAAAATTAGTTCAATTGAAAAAACTTTCAATTCATTACCTAACTAATATTACCTAACATATAAATATTACTCAGTGAAACACCCAGCACTCAGCACTCCAAATTGAAATTTGATAATTTCAATCGATTGATTTCATCTTCACACGAGCACAGCTCGGTAACGGTTAAGTTGGTGGGGTTTGTTGATATGCCGTTAGAAAGATGATTTTGATGCCTTTGTAATGAGTTATCAAAATAAGATTTATGTAAGTTAGTTTTAATGACAGAAACAATAACGTTAACCAAAGTCGTGAAATATTAAAAAAATAATATAACACTGTATAACACCGTAGCTCCTAAAAATGTGAAAATAGACCCCCCTCTCATATGATTTTTTGCTCAGCTCGACATAACCTATCAGCTCCGTAAATAGCTGCACTCAATTGCGGGACACCCTGTATATTTGTAACATTTTAATGCACTGTGTTAACCTTCGGTTGGATACCACAATCACACAAACAAAATAAAAGCAATTAATATTCTAACAAGTTATAAAGGAACAATTTTTTGCGTTTTTAAAATTGTTTGCTTGTTGTCATCAATATCTAAGGTTTGTGAGTCTATAATGGCGGAGCATATCTCCAACCACATATGCTCATTTGGTCTTATGTCAGATCATCAGTCTGGTTTTCGTCCTGACCATAGCTGTTCTACTGCTATGGTAAAAATAATGGATGATGTTAGAATACCATTCGATAAGGGACATGTGACTCTGCTCTGTCAACTAGACTTTTCCAAAGCTTTCGACACCGTGAACCACAACATACTATGTAAGAAACTTAAGCATAACTTTGGATTTTCTAACAATTCAGTCTGGCTTTTAAATAGTTATCTTTGCGGTAGAACACAGAGAGTGAAAGTGGGCACCAATTTTTCATCATAAAGGCATACTTATAATGGAGTTGCTCAAGGCTAGGTTCTTGGCCCACTTCTTTTCTCTATGTTCATCAACAACATTCAACAAGTGCAGTAACGTGGCAATGCATGTATATGCTGACGACCTTCAGCTGTATTTGTCCAGACCTGTCGGGTTAATCGAAGATCTTTGTATCAGAATGAATGATGACTTAATTATTGTGGCAGAATGGGCTAAAGCAAACCAACTTAAGCTAAATCCACTAAAGACTTACGTCTTACCGATCTCAAAAATCCCCCTATCAAATATCGATCTTCCTCAAATATTTCTCAGCAATGTTGAATTAAAAGTTGTAAGTAAGGTTAAAAATCTCGGCTTCCACATAAATACTTCTCTGTCTTGTGTATATTAAGTCAATTCTTGCGTAAGTAAGGTCTTCTTTGTACTAAGAAACCTGAGAATGACTGCAGCATTTGTTCCCGTTGAAACGAGACGAAAACTATTTTTGCAGCTGCTGATGCCTGTAATCACTTATTCTGAAGTTGTTTATAGCAATCTTGACTCTCGGCCATCTCACAAGCTCCTAGTTGCTCTGAATAATGCTGCCCGTTATGTTTATGGACTGAAGAAGTTCGACCATGTCTCATTTTTCCGCACAAAACTACTTGGCCGTTGCTTATTTCGTTATCTTGAATCGAAAAATTGCATATTCCTACATAAAATTATTTACTCGCGCTCCCCACATTACCTTTATGAAAAACTTCAGTTCTGTAGGCCAACTCGTAGCATGAACCTTTTGTTACCAAGTCATTATTACAAAAACTCTAGCAGACTTTTTTTCATCAGTGCAATTATACCCTAGAGCCTTCAAGCGTTTAATTTTTGAATACTTCTCAAAGTTTTAATCTATCTTCTTGCTTACTATCTTCTCCTACCCTTTCTTCTGTACTGCTTTATTTTGATTTGATAAACGTATCACATTATACATTTGTTATCAATAGCTTTTATCTCAATTGTCTCTTTCACATTAAGTACTTATTTTGTTTACATTCTAATATTGCTAAAATTTTCTGTTGATCTTCTCACTTTTAAATATTTAATTAAATTTGTAATTTATAATTTGGATTAATATAACTAAACCAAATTGTAATGTACCTTATTTGCGGCACTCAAAAGACTTGTCTTATATGCCAACTTATCTGTTCAATAAATGAAAAAAAAAAAAAATGAAATAAAAAAAAATTTATTTTTAGTATCCATTTTTTTAATTAACTATTTTTTTATTATCTATATATATATATATATATAAAATTGTAAAAAAAAATTTCTGTACATGAAATATTTTTTCGAAATTCTTTTTGCGATGGACATTTTGAACGACGCTGAGTCCAAAAAACGCATTTTTAAAATTTTTGTCTGTCTGTCTGTCTGTCTGTCTGTTAAAGCATCACGCGAAAACCACTGAATGGATTTAAATTAAACTTGACACCTTATACCCCCGGTCAATATATAGGCTACTTTTTATTCAGTAAAAAAGGTTAGACTCGGTAGGGGGCTCTGCGATCAGGTTCCAGGCATTCTTTTCTTAGATTATTTCCGAAACCCTTCATCCGATTTGCATGAAAATTTGTATGTAAAGGTTTTCGGATATGGTGAGTTTTTATGACTTATCTACTCTGTTCTATCTTGAACACCAGAGGGCGCTGAAGTACAAATATTTTAAAAAACTTCGAAAAACTCCTAAGCCGTGCATCCTATTTGCATGAAAATTGGAAAATAGAGGTTTTCGGATACTGTGAGTTTTTATGATTTATCTTCTCTATTCTATCTTGAACACCAGAGGGCGCTGTAGTACAAATACTTTAAAAAACGTCAAAAAACTCCTAAGTCGCTTATCCGGTGAGTTTTTATGACTTATAAACTAGGTTCTTTCTATCTTGAATACCAGACGGCGCTGTGTACAAATATTTTAAAAAACGTCGAAAAAGTCCAAAACCGTTCATCAGATTTGTATGAAAATTTATATGTAGAGGTTTTCGGACACGCTGAGTTTTTTGACTTATCTACTTTATTCTACCTCGAACACCAGAGGGCGCTGTAGTACAAATATGTTAAAAAACCTCGAAAAACTCCTAAACCGTGCATCCAGTTTGCATGGAAATTGGAAAATAGAGGTTTTCTGAAACGGTGAGTGTTTTGAACTTATATTTTATTTGTAATCTTAGGAAATCGTGAAAACTCCAAAACTGCTCATCTGATTTGGATGAAAATTTGTATATGGGATATAAAGGATGGCTTTGGCGTTATTTTTTATTCTATCTCTAAAACCAGAGGGCGCTGTTGTACAAATACCGCAAAAAACTCAAAATAACTCATCCGGTAAGTATGAGTTTTATAAGTGGTTTTCGGGTGCGATGAGTCTTTTGGCGCTATGTATTTTGCTATATCTTGAACCCCAGAGGGCGCTGTACTACAAAATACAGTAAGGCGTAGCAAAGCGCGAAGGGTGATAAATATCTTATATTCTCTTTATGTGTATTTATATTCCACTTTCTTTTTTCGCAAATCAGGATAGCTGATGCTGAAATTCTGTGGTGTTTGAGTACGCATCAACACATGCGCAAGTCAGTTGCGTTGTAAGTTGGCGTTGTTTTGACATTTCAATTTCTATTTTCAATGCTTATTTAATTTTTGCTCAGTTTCCTCGCGAAATGCCAAAAATTCGTTTTTGCTCTGATTTTTTTCAAAAATGTGCAATCTTTCGAATACAATATAAAACTTGAAAATATAATTTTGCAATCGATCGGCGGCACGCATACTCAAAAAACGATTTCCCTAACTTTTTCTAATAATTTTCAGATGTCGAAGCTACATTTTGCTCATTTCGCCGAAGTTGCCGGTTTGAAAGAAGCACACGAAAAATTCCTTCTAAAGTTTGTGAAAAGTATTTTCAAATTGACGAATGAAATCGAAAATTATTTATATTAACCTCCGAGTTAAGCCGGGTATTCAGCTAGTCTACTTCTACTATATAAAGGGTCCGCCATCTAACGTTTTTTTTTTTATTAGCACATGTCTGATTTGACAGATAATTAGTCTTATCCTTCCGCTGAACGAATATCGTTGTGTATACGCTTAAACAACGCTGGGAAATATTGCGACATTACTTTGAAAATCATGGTAATGTTGCAGAATGTGTGCGAAAATTGCGTACGGATTTTGGAAGAACAGAAGCACCGTCAGCTCAGTATGTTCGTTATCCTGTAAAAAAGTGAAAGAAACCAAAGCGTGAAAAGCCAAAAACAGTGCGTACACTCGAGAATATTGCTGCTGTGGCAGAAAGTGTGCGTGAAGCGGCATCAACATCAATTCACCGTATTTCTCAACAATTGAACATTTCGGAGACATGATTGAGACGAATTTTGCATAAAGATCTTGGTATGACGCCATACAAAGTCCAATTGGTTCAGGAGTTGAAGCCAACTGACCATCCAATGCGTTTTCGCTTCGTTGAGTGGGCCTGCGATCGACTTACAGAAGATGCCGATTTTGCCAAAAAATCATCTTTTCAGATGAAGCTCATTTTGATCTTGGCGGGTATGTAAACAAGCAAAATTGACGCATTTGGGGCACAGAAAACCCGCACGCATACATTGAAAAGCCGATGCACCCAAAACGAGTCACTGTTTGGTGGGGATTTTGGTCCAGAGGCATAATTGAACCATTTTTCTTCGAAAATGAGCAAGGAGTGGTCGTTACAGTCAATGGCCATCGTTATCGGGCCATGTTGAACGAATTTTTGTTCACAAAAATTGAAGAGGAGGATGTTGGCAACATTTGGTTTTAACAGGACGGCGCTACGTGCCACACAGCCGAAGCTACACTCGATGTTTTGCGCCCTGTTTTTGAAGATCGCATTATCAGCCGCAGAGCTGATGTCGTTTGGTCACCTCGGAGCTGTGATTTGACACCGTTGGACTATTATTTGTGGGGTGCCCTCAAAGATAAGTGTTATGCCGACAAGCCAGAGACAATTGACGCTTTAAAGGACAATATTCGTGAAGCCATTGGTGAAATACAGCTGCACACAATCGATAATGTGCTTAAAAATTGGACCGATCGTGTAGGCTACTGCATGGCCAGTCGAGGCAGCCATTTGAATGAAATTATTTTCCATTATTAACAGGAAGAATTGTACATTCAAATAAAAAAGAAATTTGAGAAAATATTCAGTAGTTTTTTTTTTGGATTTTCAAAAAAAAAAGTTATTTGGCGGACCCTTTATTTATTCCTGTAAGGGTCCCCTTATTCCGACAAATCTACAAATGCTACAGTAACACTTGATATATCATTAGAAAGGCATTGAGGTGTAGGTAAGCAGAAAATTATTTAATTTTTGAAAACTGATAGCGCTTAGCAGACATGCGCGTTTAAATTTGAAAAAATGTTGAGAATGAGAAAGTGTGATTTCCAAAGTGAATTAGGCAAGTACGCCCGATTTTCGGGGCGTTATCACTAGTTTATTATTATATTATTAATATTTTAATAATACGCACAAAAAATTTAAAACTAAAAAAAATTAAAAATTTAAAAATTGCAAAATGATAGAGTAAGGGGTGCTAAAAAAAGAGTGCATCCAACTTGACATGATTTCAAGGCTTCTAGTCATCGGAAAAAACAGAATTCTTATGTAAGGATGTAAGAATATTCCGTACTAAGGAAAGAAAAATTATTTTTTTTCGCGAAATGGCAGCTGTTTGAAAAAGAAGTCATTTTTTTTAGCCTTCTTTCAAAGTTTGGAATTTTTAAAAAATATTTAAAAACAAAATTTTTGCATAATTCTGTTCCAGATCGTAGAGGTATATATAACAAAGGTCCACACCAAATTTTAAGTTTATCAGTCCATTAGAACTTGAGATATCATGCTAAACGTGTTGAAAAAAGTAGTTTCGAGAAGAACGCGCTTAAAGATTTGAGTTCCGGTCGTACTGAATTTGATGGCGCATAATCGGAATGTTTAAAAATCCTTTCAAGGGCCTATTCTTGAATGTCTAAGCTTCGAAAATATGGAAAAATTACAAAATCTTCAAAATTCTACACTAGAATACTGCGTTAAGCCGCAAATCAATGCTTAATCCCTGGAGTCCATATTCAGTGATGCGAATTGCACCGTTTATTTTCAATCCTTTATATGTTGTTGCTTGTAATCGTAATTCAAATGAAAAGTGTATCATTTTGGGGTAAATTTCTCGAGGAATACAATAAAAAAATTGAAATGTAAAAAAACATTTATTTTGTCGTTGTAAAATCCATTTTTTCATAACTAGTTTCTTTTTTACTGGGTTGCGACCGCTTCCCCCTTTTACCCCGGCTTCCGGCACCCTTGTACTGAATGATGCTTTATGATACTTTTCTGAAATTTTAATTGCACAAAAACACAAAAATTTCACTAAAAAAATAAATCACAGGCTTGTTCTCGCTAAATCATCTAAAGTCAAAAGTCAGAAAGATTTTCTGGCAACCTGTTTGGTGTGCGTGTTCCTGGCAGTAATACAAAGAAGCATGCTCGACACGCTTCAGTCCGCAGCCACTGTCTGAGCACAGCCACAATTTTTTGTTACACTCAGCATATTGCGTAGAATTCTTTCGGGTTCATTGCTTATTATAGCTTTTGGAACACAGCGTGGGAAAAATTCTTGCCGAAGAAGATGCTTCCCCAAGTTTTATCTAGTTTTTGACCCTGATTTTATGGCAGACTCCCCTGCAAGCTGTTTATAAACAATTTGTGTCGAGTGATTAAGCAGCGGTTATTTTTCAACGTTTTTTTTTTTGTGTTTTTGTAATAACCACGCACATTTAGTGAATGGAATTTTTTGGCACTGATTTGAATAATTTCATTTAACAGGAGCCAAATAATTTGTAGGTCAATCTGCCGATAAGATTGTAATTTTTTCTCTTATGTTTTTTTTTTTTTTGCTTTCTCTCTTTTTTTGGCGGCTTTCCTCAAAATGTTTGTTTTGGGCCACAATAAATTTTGGCAACGATTTTATTGAATGGAATGAATTAGTTGTGTTTTGATTAATGTTTCATTTGAATGGAAGATTTTTTTTAACTATTGCTTAAAGAAGTGTTTATCGGATTCAATTAATTTTTGTGGATTTAAATAATACTCAAAGCTATATATTACTCAATATTCAATTTTAATGCAAATAAGCTGCCTTATTTACTATAGCAATATTTGTTTTTTCTTTCTTATCTTTGCAGTTTATGTATGCAGCAGAACGAGCGCTATTTTCGACTCGCCTCTACCAATGTCTTCAAGAAATCCTGCTATTCGTCAAACGAGCGCAATTTACGACTTTGCCTTGGCCTGACCAACCAATGCTTAGTAGCGTAAAAGTGGCGCCTCCAGCCCAAAACCGGAAATGCACACGACTTGGCAAACAACCAAGACCAACTACAAAGGCACCAACCAACACCAACACACACACACACACACACACACTCACAATACGTACACTCAGACAATAGCAATAATAGCACTGTGCGGCGGATTCACGTGCTATGAGCGCACAAGCAACACTATAGCGCAAAATGTGTTTGCTTTTATGCATCGCTCATACGCCTGGCTGCACTGCATAGTGCTGCATGAGTTACTGTGAGTATGTGTGTGTGTGTGTGTGTGTGCTTAGGTGTTAGTTGGGCTAAAAGTAGTTATCATTGTTTGCAATTCGTGTGTTTTTCACCACGTGGATAAAGCAGTCAAACAACAAAAACCATGCACTTTTGGCGGGATTTTTTTTTTGTTTTGCGTACTGTAGCTAAGCAATGCAACGATTGGCTGCAAGCAACATAAAGGATTCAACCAATCAGCGCTTAAGAATCCTTAGCTACTTGCAGGCAATAAGCATGAAGCAACTTCAGCAAAAACAACTAATACAACAACAAGTATAGGCATCATATAACTAGCCACCAAAGAGGAGGAGCTGCAAGTATTTAGGATCCAAGCCAAAGTTTTTATGTTAATGTCCTTTTCTTATGCACATCTTCCAAAACTATGCAACGCTAGTTTGTCGCCAACAAAAACAACTGCAGCATCCTTGATTTATATAGTTATTGCGCAAGAATATATCTTTAACGGCAATAAATGCAAGCAATTATTTTGTATATAAAGTCTCTTTTTATGCACAACATAATTTTTACTGGAAACATTTTAAAATTTATAAATTAAATTTATCTTCATTTCTAAAAAACTGTAATTAATTAAATTATCTCTTAAACTAGATAAATAAGTTTTGGTTTCCAAGTCCTTGAGAGTCAAACATATTATTAGTTTGCTATTAGTTTGAATGTATTGAAAAGCAAAAAAAAAAAAAAAAACAGTCTTCAATGCTTATTTCGAATAAGAATTCTTAAATGCATAAAAGAAAAACATTTATGCATTTTATAAATACAATTTATATGATAACCATTACTTATATTATTATAACTTATTACTTAATACACACACAATTATAATATAATATTAAAACAAAAAGTATGAAGAAAAATAAATTTGAATAAAAATCGTTTTAGCTCAAGACAGCGGAACAAAGTCAGACGTGTTTCAATTTAAAATTAAAATCACTCTTAAAAACCTAAAAGAAAACTATTGGTGGTTGATTCCAATGGTTTCTAAAACGCAAATTTTCAATCAGAAAAAAAGAAAAATATAAAGACTTTTAAATTAAAAAGTCGTTCATGTACAGACAAAACAAAAATTGTTCATCTGCTTATACCCTGCAATGAATCTAAGTAGCGAAATTACTTGAAAATTTGCCAGTTCAAAAAGTTCCAGTATAGTGCTGTCTATATCCTAGCTTTAATGCCAACTGGTTATTTTTCCATAATGATCCTGGAAAAAACAAGTATCCTGTAAAACAAAAATAAACATGCTTCAGAAAATCGAAAGAAAATCAGATCCATAACCAGAAAATTGACTAAAGTAACTGAAGAATACATGAAAGAGCGAGTTATATATAAAAGAGTTATATTAATTTATACTAGCATTGCCTGTGGCCGAAATTCGAACATACCAAAACCGATTTTTCTTTTGTTTTTTTTTTCCATAGCCTGCATAGAAGGAATGGCGTCAGCTGCGCTCTATGTCGCAGCGTCATCTTCAAAAAAATGACCAAGTATCAGGGCCGTAGCCAAGGGGGAATTTTAGGTGTTCACCCCCCTCTTCTCCCCCTTAGGGTCCAGTAAGTATGAAAAATAACCCAAATGAGAGCATTAAATTCAAAATGTGATTTTATTTAAGATGAACTGAGATTATGATGTTAATTTACTTTGAATTTGAATTTGAAAAACTTCGCTTAATTAATGAACAATTTTTTTTTTGCCAAATAAACTTTGCTTATAAAATTCAAAATCATTATATCGGAATTTAACTGCAAGTAGTTCGTATATTTTTAGGAACCAGTTTCACTTGTGGATTTTGATGCTCAAAAAGCCCCTGATATCCAGAAAAATATATATATTTGAAATTAAACTTAGAACGAATAAAATTTTATAAATTGTAGAAAATAAGATGAGTCATCTTTTTTTTTAAAAAAAACCTTTCACGCCTTCTATGGTTTAATACCAACGAATTGTTGGTGCCAAAGAATGGAATCGTGAAAAGAAGTAAACAAAGAGCGCAACAACAAGTCTTTGCAGAATTAATGTAGTCAATTTTTTTGAACCTTGGCTTTGTGCTAAGAAGTAGAAAAACATTGCTTTTTAAATTGGAAAGCACAGAATTGTAATTCCGCTTTGGTTTTAGCAGAAGGTGTGCTTATAAGATTTTCAAAGTTAATGGACTGCAAGAGCCACAGAAGATTACTGATGAGTTGGTGTAGTGACCAACGAAACAGCTGTCTAGTCTGCTGGTGGTTGTTGTGTAAAGAACATTGTTGTTGTGGCAACCTGTTGCTTCATGAAATCACTTGGCATAAAGCTTACAAGTGCAATTCTTAAAAATTAATTTTTTTAAGAATTGCTAAACACTAAGTAGAAAATTATATTGACTTTTTTATGCAATATCTATGCTTATTGGACCCAAAATTTTTTTTTTTTTAATTTTTAGCCCTAAAATGCACACCCGGGTGCAAACGTACCCATTTCCAACTTTAAACTGCTGTGTCTTTTTAATCAATTCTTATAGCATATTGAAACTTCGGGTCTAGGAAGAAGACATAACTATACTTCATTTGAATCTTAGTTTATTTTCCTGTGGCCAATAGTTGAGGAGCTATAAGCCTCCAAAGTTGACACCTTCGACTTTACACTCCCGGGGCACGTTTGTACCCGCGTGCTGAAACAAAGAGGTTAATTGTGAAATGAAAACATTTTTTATACATTTTTTTTTTTTTATTTTTTTAATAATTGTTGCTTTAATTATTCAATAATAAAAAAGCTTTATCTTAATAAAATTATTGATAATTTTTACAGAAAAAGCACATAGTAGAGTTTCAGCTCAAACACGTGTTTCGAACTACACGTGTTCACGGAAGTTCGAACTCCGTGTAGTTCGCTTTTTGAAACACGAACTTGAACTACACGTGTATTTCATTCACGAACTATTTACAGTTAATTATATATGTATATAGATTTGTTGTGTTTAACGTTGACACCTGCCGTGAAGGCTTAAATCAACGTTGTTCCATAACAATTGGACCGATACAAAGCGTCGGTCAGCGCCCCTTTGAGGATTCAAAGGTACCAAATTACCTCCATGTTGTGATGACACTTCGCAACCCTTGGTGAGGGCGGAGGCCTATCTAAAACCTCTTCCATACTAAGGGGTATGGCACCCGGTTTGAGAGTGCAAACCACACCGAGCTAGATAGCTCTGCCCGCGATATGGGTGGTAAGCCACAGCCACCACGAAGACTCCCCGCAGGGCCAGCCCAATCCAGTCAGCCCAGTATATGCCAGCAGAAGCCAGCCATACACCTGGGGCCGCTGACTGCCCGTGGTACCAGTTTTAAAGTCCTTAGTCAGACCTCGTAGCTTACACCCCAGCTACTCCCAGTTTTAGCCCATCACAGCTCTGCACTGGTCACCAATTATATATGTATATGTTATATATGTAAATATAATAGTGCAGTTCGTATTTACGTGAGTTCTGCATACAGGTGAATAGTATTCACGTATATAAGGCATCAGCCGAACTTTCAAAAGTTCTTTTGTGTTTCTGAGAACAAAAAATGACTATGTTATTAAAAAGACTTTTAGCTGCATCTCTATGATTTTTATGGCTTCTGTGGATTCTAAGTACGTGATTTGACCAGTTTCTGGGTGCGTCACTTGAACTCTACAGGGTTCTATGGGTTCCAAGGACAGAACGAGTAGTATTTGTAGAATTTTTTGGATGTGTCTTTTTGGGTTAAATGCAAAAAATACATGAACCACGAAATTCAACACTTGGTATATAAGAGATTTTTATGCACCAGCAATTTGTTTGGTTTATAATACATCTAAAAATAATTTAGCCCTGTGCAAATTTTTTTCAAAATAACAGGTTTCGGAAATCACCTACAATCTAAGTATGCTTTTTTTCGAAAAAAAATTCTCAAGAAAAAAAAACATTCTTAAAAGATTTTATACAATCCAATTCTAAGTGGATTTGATGATTTTTTTAATTATATTACCAAATTTTCATAACAAAAAATTAACAGTTACATTTTCCTAAACTTTGGCATTTTTAAAATTATTTTTTATTATTGGAAGTTCAACTTTTGGAAGTCATAAAAGTTATAATTTTATTATAATTTTTTTTTAATTTTCTAATTTGCAAATAATTTTAATTTAAATCCACGAATGATTAAATTCTTATGTATCCAAAATGAGCTACTTTTTAATTCTTTTTATAAAATTTATCCAGCCAGATTAATGGTTTTCAATGAAAGTCTTATTTTGATGTGATAACTTAAATAACATATTGTGTATAAGATACTGGTGCTGTGAAAAAAACAGTTTTCGAATTACGAGTTTTGAAAAATAATATAAAATTTAAATATGACTTTTAACGGAGTTGATTCATCTACTCAAAAAATTTTATTGAAAAAAAATATATAAGGGCTGTTCATAATCAGGTGCAAATGGTCTTGCATCATAGCATTTGCAAAATGGTAGAGTATATTTTTACTCTACACTCACAAAATATACAGAGATGCATTTACTACGCTTGTGTAAATATGCAATACTTAAAACCCATAATTTATATTTACTATACATATGCAATACTGAACTCTAAGCTAACAGCTGATTGTCAAAAAAATAATGTCAAAAAAGTAAAAATAAAAAACAAAGATATGGAAAATATGTAAATAAAAAAACAAATTAAACGGGAGAAACCCAACAAAAAATTCATTTAAGAGTCAGTGAGCTATCAGCCGTTAATTTCATTAAAAAAGACAGCTCACGATTGATGGCAAATATTTACAATTGCATAAATTTGCAATGTCAAATAGCCCTATAGTACTTGCCGTTGGGAATTGAATGATTTTGTCAGTCATGATATCAAATTTTAATGAGGAAACGGAACATTAAATTTTGAAAGATTTTAAAATATTTTCTTTTAAATAAAATTGAAATTGTCGAAATCGTTTTCGAGAACAGTAATATTTTGACCTTTAACGATAACTCGTACTAGGGTTCACACAGTTCCAAATACTTGTACACAAGATGGGGATCATTAAAATAAATGCCATAAAGAAACCAAATCTAAAAACTAAAATATTTTGTTATCCCGTTTATGTGAAATGTCCCATAAAAGAAAACGAATTTTTTTTTTTTTGGAAAAATTTCCATATCCTTGCTTATAGTTTTTTACTGGTATCTACTTATAAATTTTTTATCAAAATCCCCCCAAAAGGTAAATCCTGGCTACAGGCCTGCCAAGTATTGAACAAAATCATGGTTGAATTATAAGGTTGTCGCAGGGCTGATCGTACTCTCTTCTCAGTATCGATAATTGTCAAAATCAGCAAATTTTGCAAATGATTACGAAAGAAAAACGGGTAAAAACAGAGAGCATTTGCAGATTTTCTATGAGCTGTCAACTTCGATTTGGCAATTATGTATACTCGCTCTCTCCCTTGTGACAACTTTCTAATTCAACCATGAACAAAATAAACAATTATAAATGTCTTTGCAAGTGTTATAAGAAGCAAGCAGCAGTTTAACAGTTTTTTGACGTTGACGCGGTGGCAAATTCCTTCTGTTCATGCAATCGGTATGTTTGAAGAAAGAGAAATTAAGATAAATCAACAGCAACAACATTGATACACAGCTCCTTTGAAGTGTCTGCGTCACTCTCACATTCTACTCTTACTCGTGTATGCTACAGCAACGATGTTGAACAGAGCTGTGTAGCTATATATTTTGTAGTTGGTTTCTCATTATCCCTTGGTAAAAAGCTTTTTATTTACATTTGCTTAGTTTTACGTATCTTAATGACAACATGCTCCAATAAAAATTATATAGTGTAAATCTACTCGAAAATACCTTTCCATCGACATATGTGTGAATATGTTGAAATTAACACTGGTAAAAAGGAATCATAACCTGATTTGTTTGCGTATTAATATATAAATTAATATATAGATGTAGATAAGGAAATGGCTTAAAACATAGATTTGTGTATATGACTTTGGAGTAGTTTGAAATATTTCATAATTATTTTCACAGAAATTAGTTTTTAAACTGTTGAACTTTTCAAAAAATATAAAAAAAGCATTTTGAAAAATTTCATGTTCATCAAAAAAATCTAGGGGGCTCATGATTTTCAATAATAGAAACACTTAATTGAAGTATGTGTCAAAATGAAGCATTTTTTTCAAATAAATGATTTGTCATATGAAAGAGCATGAAAAAAGAAAATTTATAAAAATAAAAATTACAACAACAGAATGTTTGGCCTATTTTTTGAGCAATAATTAAATATTCTAGAGTTTTTTTGAAAACAGCATAAAAAAGAGATAACGGTAAATCTTTTCTTATTTCTCCAAGTTTATTTGATTGAACTTTTAGACAAGGAAAGTTTAATGGAAATCGATTGAAAAATGGCTGAGATATTTGCTTGCAAAATCAAAACTTAAAATTTCAATTGTTTTTTTATCATTCTGAGGCAATAACCATGCTTTAAGAAAATGCATTGCACTGACAAAATCGACAGTTTTCGAGATATCGCAATCATTTTGATGTCATAATAACGGGAATTTTTTAACATACCCGTGAAAATACCCGTGAAAAATATTACGAAAAAAGTTTTCGTATACCGTTATTTTTCTCTACCAACGACTTTTCATACAAAAATCGGTGTACTGAGAACTTCTATAGTTTTCGAGATATTACAATAATTTGTATGTCAAAATAACGCGAATTTTCAAAATTTATTATTTGTAAGCAATTTTACTATCAATATTAACAGTTATTACATAAAAAAATGCTTATTGTAGGGTAACCGCAAGAGATGGTGAAAAATGACTCAAGTATTTTTTGCACATCTTATCAATGTCTAAAATTCTCTCTTACATCATGTTTTTCTATATCTTACAGTTTAGTTTTTATAATAAATGCTCTTTTTAGGCTCATATTGCAGGTCGAAGGTAACCAATCTAAAATCCAATCATATTGTGCAGCCAGACCTTTCATTCCATACCTCATTCACCATTTTACGTCTTCCTAGTCCTGATATCTCTTATAAACTTTCAAAGTTAATATTTCGGGTTAGAGGTCATAAATTTAAAATCTAACATAATTCGGCACATCTATGGTGCAGTACCTTTCGAATAGTATACGTGTCATTGCTCTTATTCTAAAATAAATATTAAAAAAGTGTACGACAACATTTGATGTTTGCGTATTATATATAAAATATATAGATTCGCCAAACACTTACGGAGAAGTTATAAATTTTAATCAAATTCTCAGTTTGATTTTCACAATACTGAATTACACCATGTTCTCACTATCGTAATTTACAGCTCATTCCTGATTTATTCGTAAATCTGTTCAAATTAAGTAAATTCGCTATGGGGAAATCTGTCAATGAAATTATTTTGAAATTAAATAATTTATCATAAATTACCAACCAAATTAAGATCCAATCGGTGTCAGCACTAATTTTTTCGATAAATAATCGGAAAAATTGTATCACAAGGTGTCATTTCTATAAACAAAACATTTGATCATGGCAGAATTATAAGGTAGGGCCGGTTGTCTCAGTGTCCTCACGCGTATAGTGGATAATGAAAAGGTTCGTTAGTTGTCAAAACTTCGAATTTCGTAGAAATTGCAAATAAAGAAAATATTTTATGTTTCCAAGTTGCAAATAGTGCTGTCGCGTGGGTTAAATTTGTGATAATTTGAGTGAAAATATTATTAAAACAGTGTAATAACAACTATAAAATGTGAAAGATGGGCAAAAAAAAACCTATAAAAATTACAACCTAAAATCAACTGCGAAACATGAACATAAAGAAACTCGAAATGAACAGCTGATTTTGATATCCAGCCCACTTTATTCTGCTTTCTACTTCATTCCTCTCCGAGTCGGCCCTACCTTATAATTCTGTCATGCATTTGATATGGAAAACAATTACAAGAGACGACATTTGTGTGAAAAGAAAAAATAAAAATAAGATCAAAACGAAAAAAAATGACAATAAAAATAAAATAAATTACGAACTGCCAGTATGAACATAAGTAATTTCAGGTAAGTAATTTATGACAGTTCAAGTAATTTATGCCGTAATTTGAACGCAGTATTACTTGGCTTTTGTAATTTTTAAAACAATTAATTCTAAGCAAAGCAATAAAGCAAAACGACAGAAAAGATACAACAAAACAGCACAACACAAACAAATCTACAGTGACTTCCAAAACAGAAAATTAAGTCGTAGTTACATTTAGAACTTATTCCATAACTACTTCATTGAAATGTAAAATGGTTCCACAACCTTCTGGCGATATTAAATTAGAATAAGTTCCCACCTTGCTTCTCCCAGAGTTCAATTGGAATTGGAAAAACAACAAATGTTTAAAATTTAGCAATTCACAAATTCATAGAAAAAATCCATGCTAGAATAAAAGAAGGTAGATGCAATTCGTACTGCGCTCTCTTTCTCATAGTCACAATTGTCAAAATCAATAAAAATAACTTTATTGTTTACATTAAAGCTTTCTCATCGCTTTCAGATTTTCTTTGAGCTGTCAAATTCGTGTTGACAGAAACGGCAGTCTGCCTCTCCGAAATGGTATCTACCCTCTATTATTCTGCCATGAAAAAATCTAAAGGCTTGAAATTCGAGATTCTGTTCAGTTCTGATATTATTTTTCGAGTGAAGAAGTAAGTTAATTTACGCAGTGAAAAACTGGCACTATTAAGTATCGTTGTTTCTATGTCTTTTTTGTTTATGAACCATGTTTCTGATCGTTATTTTTAGAGGCTATCTTAAACTATGAATGAACTGAAGACGTATTTATAATATCTACTATACACACCGTGGATGAATGAAACTTTATATAAAAAAATGAACATAAATTAAAATAAAATATTCAATTTTGTTTTTATAACTGCTCTAATCAATAAAATAGTATAAATCTTGTTAAAAAATGTATTTAAGAAATGTCTTTTTTAACTTCACTTGAATTATGTTCTACTTTTCTCCCTTAAAACGCTATGTAAAATTATTTATAGGTGAACTCCGAAAGAAACAAGAACGGGATAAATTGAAGTTTTACTTCTTTTTCATCTATATAAGAAGTTGTTAATGGTTGGCTCCAATAGAAGTGAAAAGGGAAGTTATTCGTGTTTCGACCGTATATCAGCTGGATTAAAAGTTGTTCTACTTTGGTTTCGATAGAAGCGAGAGTAGAACTACTTTTTTCTGTAGACATTGCCTGCAAAAATAGCATTGGCAGGAATCATAACTGGAATAACTTGCGGTTGCAAAAAAAAATTGTTCCAGAAATTGTTCGGAAGTATTTACTTCTTTTTTCTGCTGGGTTAGAGCGACTCATATACATGAGCATCTTTTACTTTTGCCGCCTAGCAAAAGTAGTACTTTGATTTCCAAGGTATTCGGTTATGTATTTTTTTCTATCTTTTTTTCACGAAGAATTCATAAATCGTAAAAGTCATGCATTCCACACATTTCCCTTGTATAAAAATGTGGACCAAAATTTAGGAATCAATCACTCAAAGAAGTATTTGTTCACATTGACCAATTCCTAGGTCAAGTTGATAAATTTTTTGTCAGTATAGAGTCAACAAAAGCGTTTGTCAATTGGATTGAAGGTGAGAGTTTGTAATCATATTAACAAAATTTTGTTTTGCTTATTTGATAAAAGCCTTTATCATGAATGTCGCGTTTGCATTGCACATTTGATAAAAGAGTTTGTCAAAATGAATAAACAATATTTCCACCCGAAAAAATGGTTTGTTGAATAGAAAACTGCTTTTATGTTGAAAATATATTTTTTTATCAATCATACAAAAATTATTTGTTGTTTTGATAAAATATTTTATTATATCAAGCAATCATAAATATTACAAAATCAAATTAATGCCCTTATTATGATTAATAACTCAGCTATGCTGACTATGTAGATTTAACTCAATTTTTTTCGTGTAGCGTTTAGATTTACATATATTTCAGTTGAACCATGTAGTTTGAAAACTCTTAAAAGATTAAGGCAAACTACATCGCTCAGCTAAAATATATGTAATACGTTACACGAAAAAAATTAAGTTAAATCTACATAGTCAAATAATTGAGTTGCAATTCATAATAGGGACCTTAGAAATGTATCACTAAGAATATAATTTTTAGATTAGTTTTCAAAGAAAATAATTCAAATCTATAACATTATACGTTGCTGTAGAACTGTTAAGCAAACTCCTTACTTCCACTGAATTGTTCTGGAAATAGTTTTTCTCAAAATTTATTAAATTTAATAAATTAAATAAAAAGAAGACAACTCACAAAACTTTTTATAATTTCTCCGAACAACAAATAACGCCACCGAAATTCCAGACATCTTTTTTTGTTGTAATGATTGAACGTTTTTGGATTTGATAATTCATTTCATCATTACGAAACTAAAATTTTATCCGCTTGACTCAAGCGATTATCAATTTTATAAATGATTTCTTCAGCACAACAGACCTATTTATCAACCCAACGAAGTAAGTTTGTTCCGACTGACTGACGATTTTGTTATTGTGGATAAGTTTCTATCAAGTTGATAAAAGTATTTTTCAAAAAAATAAAACACATTTTTTCAAATCAACACATTCAGTTTGTTAACGTTTTATTATGTTTTTCATCAAATGGATAAAGTTTCTTTCGAATTGATAAAAAAATGAAGCACTTATTATAAAATTTAATCGAGTGCACAATTCGGTTTTGTTAAAAATTAACAAAAGTTATTTATCACTTTTACCAAGAATTTTTCGTTGAGTGATGGTTCAAAACTAGTGAATCACTGCGGCATACTTTCGCAAAAGTACGTTCACTTAATATCTTTGAGAAAGTTTTTTATCCGGCCGTATCACGGTTCGATTGTAATGAGTTTTTAGTGATTTATTTTTTTAAAATATTCTACTCCGGTTCGACCAAATTTAATTTATTTTGCAATTTTGTTAAAGGGTGAACTTTCCATGGTGCAACCATTTTGCAGAATGTTATCGTGATCAGAACTCAGTAATTATTGTCCAATTTTTCAAAATTTTTTTACAGAACTCCTCGCTTCAAAAGTTAGGTTGTGACGTAGCCTGAATTTTTTCAATTAAAACGGTCAGAAAAGACCTATTAAAAGGGACCTAGAGATTTCACATATTTTAACCACTATGTCAAAGGCATATATTGAGAAGTTTTCTTACTCTTCATATTAGTTTTATATAAGTAACAAGACCGCGGCTTTTACCACCCTAGGGAACAAATTATTTTTCAATGCTGACATCAGATATGAAATCAGCGGTTCCCTTATATTACCACCACATGTACAAAACTTGTAAATTAACAAAAATCAGTTTTATGGAACCACCCTAGTGTAAAAAATAATTTTTTAATATTGACATTAGATATAAAGTCACCGATTCCCTTATACTACCAGCACCTATTATTGAAACTTATTTTTGCAGTGTAAAATTTTATTTTTCAATGGTGACATTAGATATGAAGTCAGCGACTCCCTTATACTACGAGCCCATGCCTAAAACTTGTAAATTAACAAAAAACAATTATATGGGACCACGCTAGTGTCAAAAAAAAGTGTATTTCCTTACGTCAGATACGAATTCAGCGACCCCTTTTAAGTACTGTCCGTCCATTTAAAACATATTTTTAAATAGTAGCCCGCCCTAAATAAAACCTCGAAAAAATAATTTAGAAGAAGCTCCATATCTCTAAGGGATATTGAGATATGAACTAATATCTTAATTTTTTGTATGGGGACCCCTAAAAGTGTATGGCATATAAACAATGAAGAATAGATAACCTAGAGCCAAACGAGTAAAAATTAAAAACACGCAAAACCAATGAAATCAAAAGCAACTGTTTCATAACAACAGCAAAATTAAATAAAAAGCAACAAATTATTTTTATTGCTGTTGCTTTCGCTGTTGCTGTGGCTGTTGTTTACAAAAATGACAGTAAAGCAAAAGCGTAAAATTCGTTGCTTTTGCTATTTTGCTGACAGCATTTTACACCCTGATCACAAAACCGTATGAAAAGTTTTTTTAGTATAAAATCTTATCTTTCTAACATGACACGATCACATATATACAATGCGAGATACAGATTATTAAAGCTTTCTATTAAAAAAGTTTTGCATGTTTCTTTTTTTATATATAAATGGCCATTTCAGCCCTTGAAAGGACTTTGACCGAGCTTCATATGATAAATTGTGTTGTGCGTGTTGTGAAATGTTTGAACACAAATGATCGAGAACTGAACTTACAAGTTTTATGCCGACTCCGATTGGCTTATGTTCTCAAGAAGACTTTTATGGCAGTTTTTACTCTCTGAGGTTTGCCATTGTCTGCATAGAGGTGACGGCCGAACAGAAAAATTAATTCAATTGAAAAAACATTCTGCATCAGGTGGGAATTGAACCAGTGTTCTTTTTAGCCACGGACGCCATCTGATATTTTATCATAGTTTTCTTTTAAGGAATTTGTCATTTGGGAAGCTAGGATTTTCCTAATTAAATTTTTAATTAAAGAAGTATTCGTTTTCTAACTACTACTGAAACATTTGTAGTAAACCAAAACTTGGTGACAAACATTTTATTTAAGCTTTTTAAGCTTTTTCCCTATTCTTAATAAGATATAGATATATATCCTATTCCCTTAAGGATAATATCCTTATCCTTATCCTTATCCTTATCCTTATCCTTATCCTTATCCTTATCCTTATCCTTATCCTTATCCTTATCCTTATCCTTATCCTTATCCTTATCCTTATCCTTATCCTTATCCTTATCCTTATCCTTATCCTTATCCTTATCCTTATCCTTATCCTTATCCTTATCCTTATCCTTATCCTTATCCTTATCCTTATCCTTATCCTTATCCTTATCCTTATCCTTATCCTTATCCTTATCCTTATCCTTATCCTTATCCTTATCCTTATCCTTATCCTTATCCTTATCCTTATCCTTATCCTTATCCTTATCCTTATCCTTATCCTTATCCTTATCCTTATCCTTATCCTTATCCTTATCCTTATCCTTATCCTTATCCTTATCCTTATCCTTATCCTTATCCTTATCCTTATCCTTATCCTTATCCTTATCCTTATCCTTATCCTTATCCTATCCTTATCCTTATCCTTATCCTTATCCTTATCCTTATCCTTATCCTTATCCTTCCTTATCCTTATCCTTATCCTTATCCTTATCCTTATCCTTATCCTTATCCTTATCCTTATCCTTATCCATATCCTTATCCTTATCCTTATCCTTATCCTTATCCTTATCCTTATCCTTATCCTTATCCTTATCCTTATCCTTAACCTTATCCTTATCCTTATCCTTATCCTTATCCTTATCTCTTATATCCTTATCCTTATCCTTATCCTTCATCCTTATCCTTATCCTTATCCTTATCCTTATCCTTATCCTTATCCTATCCTTATCCTATCCTTATCCTAACCTTATCCTTATCCTTATCCTTATCCTTATCCTTATCCTTATCCTTATCCTTATCCTTATCCTTCATCCTTATCCTTATCCTTATCCTTCTATCCTTATCCTTATCCTATCCTTATCCTATCCTTATCCTTATCCTTATCCTTATCCTTATCCTTATCCTTATCCTTATCCTTATCCTTATCCTTATCCTTATCCTTATCTCTATCCTTATCCTTATCCTTATCCTTATCCTTATCCTTATCCTTATCCTTATCCTTATCCTTATCCTTATCCTTATCCTTATCCTTATCCTTATCCTTATCCTTATCCTTATCCTATCCTTATCCTTATCCTTATCCTTATCCTTATCCTTATCCTTATCCTTATCCTTATCCTTATCCTTCTCCTTATCCTTATCCTTATCCTTATCCTTATCCTTATCCTTATCCTTATCCTTATCCTTATCCTTATCCTTATCCTTATCCTTATCCTTATCCTTATCCTTATCCTTATCCTTATCCTTATCCTTATCCTTATCCTTATCCTTATCCTTATCCTTATCCTTATCCTTATCCTTATCCTTATCCTTATCCTTATCCTTATCCTTATCCTTATCCTTATCCTTATCCTTATCCTTATCCCTTATCCTTATCCTTATCCTATCCTTATCCTTATCCTTATCCTTATCCTTATCCTTATCCTTATCCTTATCCTTATCCTTATCCTTATCCTTATCCTTAACCTTATCCTTATCCTTATCCTTATCCTTATCCTTATCCTTATCCTTATCCTTATCCTTATCCTTATCCTTATCCTTATCCTTATCCTTATCCTTATCCTTATCCTTATCCTTATCCTTATCCTTATCCTTATCCTTATCCTTATCCTTATCCTTATCCTTATCCTTATCCTTATCCTTATCCTTATCCTTATCCTTATCCTTATCCTTATCCTTATCCTTATCCTTATCCTTATCCTTATCCTTATCCTTATCCTTATCCTTATCCTTATCCTTTCCTTATCCTTATCCTTATCCTTATCCTTATCCTTATCCTTATCCTTATCCTTATCCTTATCCTTATCCTTATCCTTATCCTTATCCTTATCCTTATCCTTATCCTTATCCTTATCCTTATCCTTATCCTTATCCTTATCCTTATCCTTATCCTTATCCTTATCCTTATCCTTATCCTTATCCTTATCCTTATCCTTATCCTTATCCTTATCCTTATCCTTATCCTTATCCTTATCCTTATCCTTATCCTTATCCTTATCCTTATCCTTATCCTTATCCTTATCCTTATCCTTATCCTTATCCTTATCCTTATCCTTATCCTTATCCTTATCCTTATCCTTATCCTTATCCTTATCCTTATCCTTATCCTTATCCTTATCCTTATCCTTATCCTTATCCTTATCCTTATCCTTATCCTTATCCTTATCCTTATCCTTATCCTTATCCCCATATCCTTCTTTTGACTTTACTTCAACGAACAGACTTCCGAACCAGGGTTTTTTCTAACTTTTCAGAGTTTTTCGCTGAAAAGCAAACAAATATCAGCTTTTCATTTGACAGTTCTTCTATGGCGAAAAACTTAATATCATGTAGCTTTTTAGCTGAAAAGCCATTTTTGTTCGAAAAGCGGCTTTTCGGCCTTAGTGTGAACATACTATTAGAAAAAAAGCTGGCAATGTAACCGACAATCTAATAATTACCTAAATAATACATTCCTAGTCTATGCCAAAAACATAGAGAACCAAGACTTCCCAAATATAAAATTTATAGCTTTTCGTGAGAGAAGATGACGAGCCAGCGAGGAGTGAAACCCACATGTTCCGCGGTCAGCGAGAAGTGAAGCAAGATTCGTTCCTCAGCACAACTGACCGGAGCTGCTGTAAAGAACACAAGTGAATTGTGGGTGGATGAATCAAAATTTCATCTTGGAGAATCGATGCATACTTTTTTAAGCATTGTGGCTAAATAATTAATAATAATTATTTATTATTTCTTTTCTTAACGTGTTCTTAGAGTTTCTAGAATATACATCCATATTTTTAAATTGACACCTGGCATTGCAGATTAAATAATAGTAAGTGTTATCAGGTGTTATTAATACCAAAAACGAAATCAGCCTGGAGATAAAGCGAAGAACAATAATTGCTAATAGGTGCTACTACGGGCTCAGTAAGCAACTAAGTTCAAGACGCTTGTTCTACCTGTGCTGCTTTATGGCGCTGAGGCATGGGTAGTTTCGCAAACTGACTCAGCCGCTCTGGGGGTGTTCGAGAGAAAAGTTCTTCGTCAAATCTTCGGTCCTGTTCGAGTCGGCGATGACTATCGCATCCGAATGAACCACGAGCTGTATGAGTTCGGCGTATAACTGTGCAGCGACTACGCTGGCTGGGTCATGTCCATCGTATGAACGACGAAGCTCCAGCGAAAAAGGTGCTCGAGGCGAGGGTCGCTGGTCAACGACGACGAGGGAGACCATGCCTTTCAAATGCGTTCTTAAGGTTGCTCAACACAGGGTCTGCATTGCCTTCGTCACAAGGGAACCATGCTAGCGGAGGAGATTCTGCGTTAGTTTTAAAATCAACAGAAAATTTTACAACAAAAACATTACACTGCAAAGTAAATTTTTGTTTTTTCTATTGTTTACATATCAATGTAAGCTTTTGTAATTTACATAGGTATTTTAAGCACAAATTAAAACTCAAAAAACAGATGACCTGTTGACCTGAGGTAAAAACTTTGTATTCGGAAGTTTTAGAGAACACTTAAGAGAACATAAATACGTAATAAACTGAATTTTTTTTTTAGATAAACTTTAGAGAAAATCGCATTCGTACTAATTTCTTTCGTGAAAAAAATTATTTTTTGAGTTTGGTCAGCTTAAATTGTTTTTACCAAACGAGTTCACTTTAATTTGTTTATTTTTTTATTAGACCTGTTAAATTGTGTTTCCAAAACTGCACTTAAATCTTACGAAGCTATCATACTTTCAAAGTTATTGCGCTAAAAGTGATATTACCTTAAAATTCGACTTTTTTACATTATTTTACTCCTATCTCGGAGGGGGGTGAAAATAGACCTCCCCCCTCCCATACAATTTTTTTCTTGTATTGACCCAAGGAACCTCCGGTTTTCGGATTGACCTCTCTAACAGACTCACCCTGTATATTATATATTGTATATATTATATTGTATATATATATTATATTATATATTATATTGTATATAATATTGTTTTCATTTTCATTCGAATAAGTATAATTTTTTTAGTTTTAGTACAGCCAACTTTTTATTTTTTAAGATATGTTTATTTTTTTGGTGTCATTGAAAAGAAAATTGAATAAATTACAAAATTGATCTTAAAAAAAATTTCATTTATTACACGAAATTCTGAGAAATTTGCACAAAGTCCCACAATTCACTTGTGTTCTTTACAGCAGCTCCGGTCAGTTGTGCTGAGGAACGAATCTTGCTTCACTTCTCGCTGACCGCGGAACATGAGGGTTTCACTCCTCGCTGGCTCGTCACCTTCTCTCACGAAAAGCTATAAATTTTATATTTGGGAAGTCTTGGTTCTCTGTTTTTGTGACATATATTTAAAAAATTATTTTGAATTACAGCGGTTAAAAATGTTCTCGTCTTTATTTAAACAGCTCGAATTTCCAACGACTGACAAGATTCTTATAACAGTTCTGCTTTAGGATTCCAACAATGATTAATAATGCTTTTATTAAACACGTCAACATTGTGTTCTAATTTCTTTAACTTTGCAGCCAAAAGCTGAATATAAAACATATTCACTACAATCGCATTCAGTAACAACTCGATAACTTTCACAAATAGGTGTCACTAACACTGCTATAACTAGTGTATACAGAAACCTAAGTTAAGAGCAGAGGGTACAGTACACAGCAAAATTTAAATTCTGCTTAGTTGACTTCTTATCCACAGGGTAAGCAAAAAGTATTTTTTACAGGAAGTTTTGAAAAAAGTCTGATATGTACATTTAACTTAATTTTTTTTTTTAATTATACCAAATGTATCAAAAAATATATATTCTGAAATGTTTCATGCTGTATGAGGCTAACTCTTAAAGACTTGTATGTAGTCTACGAAAACAACAGTTTAATGTTGTTTTATGTACAGGTACATGTACATTTTGTTAATAATATCATTATTTTTGCATGTTTCATAGCCTCAGTATTTTGAAAAATCTTATTTAATCAATTATTTAAGGAGTATTAAAGTATTATTTTTGACAGAAAAATCCTATTTAAGTCTTTAAAGAAATTGCTCTTATTAAATTCATTCGACAACTCCTCGGATTTCTTGATTGAGATGAATATTTCTTTGAAACGCAAAATATCGACAGTACAAATTTTGAATATTTCAATCAATTTTTTGTTTGTTAGTTTCTAGTGTTTGTTTCAAAGTTTTTAAAAATTTACTATATGAATTTCACAAATACAGCCACTCCAGAGCAACAGTATGCACCACGACTGCTATTTCAGGTTCCAATCAAGATCAACTCTAGCAGATATATCCCATAAGGCACCATCTTCATTGATTCAAATACCTGAGCTCAATCTGAGGAGATCGAGCCCGCGGCAAGCATTAAACAGGCAAAGGGTTGAATAGGCTAACGCAAAATTTGTAGTACTGAGAAGTTATGGTAGTTAATAAAATAAGATATATATATATATCAGCAGCCGTGAAGCAGTGGGTAGAGTGTGTGGCCCATACGCCAGAGAACCCTGGTTCGAATCTCACCTGACACAAAAAGTTTTTTCAATTGAATTAATTTTTCTGTTCGACCGTCACCTCTCGGCAAACTTCAGAGAGTTAAAACTGCCATGAGAAGCTTCTTGAGAACAGAAGCCGTTCGGAGTCGGCATAAAACTTGTAGGTCCAGTTCTCGATCATTTGTGTTCAAATATTTCACAAACACACAAAACACAACTGATCATAGAAGATTTTTATATGTACAGAAACATCTTAAAAAAAAATGCATATTAAGAAAATTTTTCAATTTTGGACTTTTTTGTGTGTAAATATTAAAATAAAAATAAAGTTAATAGTACTCTCACTTGAGATTAACATTGAAGATATATAGTTTTGGTAGTATGTTTTTATATGAACTTAATAGGATATCCGATCAGTTTTAAATAGTGTGAACTATAAAAAAATAGAAATATAAATACACTGTATATATAATCTCCAACCTTTTAAAATATAAGGAGAAATTCCATAGACTTATTTTAATAGTAAAAACATATTGTTCCAACTCGAATTGGTTTTTTTTTATAGAATTTTTTATGATTGTGGGACCTTATTTTTAACCCTATTCACGACACGCTGTGTCTTTGGGTCACTATTCAATTTCAAGCCAATATAAATGATTTAAGCTTGTTTTAAAGCAAAATAAGTTAAATGTTTTTTTATTATTGGTCATTATTTTTCTGTAATATACAATTAATTTTTTATGATTTTACAATATTAACTTATTACACACTATATTCAAAAATAACATAAAATGTCACGTAGTGACTATGAGATACTATATGACGGTTAACAATTAAAAAAAGGCGACGATGTTACTGCTTTCAAAAACCCGTATGTAACGAGCATTCACAGAAAAGTCTGGTTTGCCCAACCGTATAACTAAATAGTTTAGTTACAATCACCACATTATTTATATTACATTTTCTTAATTTTTTCCAAATAAATGAATAAAATTTTGTATAAGTGTTTCTATGTCACATATATTAAATAACTTTATTTTTCAATAAAATAAACGAACTCTCTACGGATTTTGTATTAGTATCCTTAAGTCACACCGTGACAGTTCACTTTATTCAGATAGCGTGGCAATAATAGGGTTAAGAGTATCTTAAAATAATTATTATGCAAAGGGCTGTTCATTAATTATGTAACATGTTTTTGGCCCATTTGAGACCCCCTCCTTCCCCTTGGAAATATCATGGATATTTCAGGTTGTTCTATTGTGTTTGATCAATAAAAGTTTCAAAAAATGCTTACCTTAGTATTTAATTTATTACACAGCAATCAGTTGATATTGAGTTGCACAGGCGCCTTTGACTCACCCTGTGACTGTTTCAATTTCGGCACTTCTTAAATTTTGACAGTTTCAATTCCTTATTCGTTCTTCTGCACCAGTCCACACGTGTTTACAAAGTTGGCTGAAGGCAGATTTATTATAATTTGACTTCCATATTATTCAATAAAAAAATGTCAGATAAGTAAGTAGCAATGATTAAACTTCATCTAAATCTAAGTGGCTTAAAAAAATTTGTATTTTTACTAGATATGCGGTGCCTAACAAATTGCCCGGCAAGACGGTATCTGTGCTAGCCCACCGCAAGCGGCGCATCCTGCAGGATAAGGCGACGATTGAGCAGAAAAAAAGTGAAAAAACTAAGCGCATCGCCAAAACAAAGCAACATCATAAGTTCCGTCGCGCTGAATCCTTTGTGATGAACTATATCAAAGCAGAGCGCACATCGAAGCGTATTAAGCAGGTCATACTTCGCACAAATATCACAAAATCTGATGACAAGACAAACGAGAAGCTGCTGCTGGTGATGAGACATGCAGGGTTTGCATAAATGTAAACAATTAACTCTTTCAGCGTGATTTAAGTTGTTTAAATATTACAGAAAAAAGATTTTTGATAAAACAACGGACAACATTTTTAAAACACTCAACATGCCTATTCGTCACAATGCCGTTTTCCTCGAGAATAATAAAGAAAACAAAATACTGCTGAAGGTAATCGAACCCTTTGTAGTGTACGGCTATCCTACTTTGAACACCATCCGCGAGCTACTCTTCAAGAAGGGCTTTGCACGTATTAACGGCAAGAAAACACCCATTCAGTCTAACACCATGATAGAAGAGCAGCTGGGCGATAAAGGCATCATCTGCTTGGAAGATATTATTCACGAAATATACACAGTCGGCCCCAATTTCGCAGTAGTCAATGAGTTTTTGTGTGCATTTTTGGTGAATTTCTTTTATAAGTATTTGAGTGTCATTTTTTCTAAGTTTTTATATTCTATAGCTTTCGAGTCCACGTGATGGTTGGAAGAAAAAAGTGTCTGTGCCTTTTAAGCGTGGTGGCGAATATGGTGATCGTAAAGCTGGCATTAATGAACTCGTAGCGCGCTGTGTATAAATGCAATTGGGATAAAATATAGACTTTTTTTCATAGCATACAAATTAGGACTAAGCCATATAATAAAAAAGGATTATTTTATATAAAAAAAAAAACAAACTAAAAAATTGTACTAATTTGTTGATATGGTGCACACGCAGAGCTGTCATGAAAGGTAAATTAATGCCTCTCTGTTTTGAGTATTTTAAGCTTGTGTTTTGAAATTAAAAGGAATGAAAATCTCAACTGTCGCAAATATAAAACAAAAAAAATATCTTACTTTTTCCATTTCGATTCTGTTTTTAAAACAAGAAAAGCTGATTAATATAGCGCATTCGTAATTTTTCTTTATAAATATCAAAAAATATAAAAAAAGGCATACAATACCATAATGACGTGCTACACCTACAAAGCTAGCGCTTCCGGCACGGAAGATATCGTCGAATATGAAACTTTGACATCTGGCCAATCGGTGCCATTTGAACGTCGCGAACGCCTGCATGAATGGCTCAAAGCCGAAGACATCGATCAATTGCACAAGGCATTCCTGGACCATCCAGAACATTTGCTTAATGTCCATGAATTGCGTGAAGCCCTATTAAAACATGACATCTCATTTACCGAACCGGAATTTAATCGTCTCTTCCTAAAAATCAATCAAAATCGTGATTTCAAATGTGACTGGGATGAATTCATATCGTACTTGATATTCGGCTTTCAAGAGGATGATCCAAGTACACAAAAAGAGGCTTTAATATTGCCCATCTCTATACCACCTATAGTTAAAAAGTCTGTACATCGTTCTGCCATTGTTGGCATTACTTTGATGAGAGGTCAAGAAGCGGCTAAAATAAACGAACAGGATGAAATGAATGCAGATAGTGGTTTACAAGAAACACCGTCTACAATTGGCATGTGGGTAACAGCTAGTAAAGAGGGTCAGATTAAGTTTTGGACACCACAATTGGAACCCATACGTGGTGGTTACTCGGAGAGCAGTAAGTTTCTTCAAGCCTCACATCTTCTTTTGCGTGCGGTAAATTTTTATTTTTGATGCTCTTGCGCAAAACGAGTGTAATTTATTATAAGTAACCCATTGAACACATTTTTTGAAATGTCGCCCATCTATTTTTCACAATGCTTAATTTTTCTGGAAGGACGTTGGGCGCATTCCACTATATTTAAACGCATTTCATTCCTTAGAATTTCTATGAATAGGATTTTCATAGCTTAGCTTCTTTTCCCCTTTTTTTTTAATAAATAAAACTAACTTGTTTAGAAAAAGATCCACAAATTCGGGTATCGAAATTTAATATAATTTTTCACTGTCCAAAATTAAACTAATCGAGTGTTTACAAAATAAAGCAAACTAGTAATCCCGCCTGGTGTTAAAATGCCAAAAAATGTCTAGTGATAGATAATTTTGTTTTTATATTAAGGACTATTTTTAACTTTGAACCAAGGATTTCATAGAAAGTTCTACGTTTGTGTTTTTATCATAGCATTATAATAAAAATCTATCAAATACTTTTAGGCATCACAAAGAAATTTGACTTGTTTCATAGAAAATTGTTTTAGCTTTTTTTAAAAAATACACAATATATAAGAAAAAATAAGACCTTATTGCACATCTACAGATCAAGACTTTTCAATTGCTACCCTATTTTTGAAAATCGCGTCTACAGTACAGATTTGATAGTCATCACAAAAAATGCCATTGCGTAATAATTAAAATTTACTCCTACGGCACTTAAAACCCATCGATCGGCTTTTATGTTCCAATTGGATCATTTTCAAAAATTAAAATCTGACTGTTATGCTTGACAACCGTCTAGAAGGATGTAGGGGTTAAAAACGCTAAGTGGTCATTTCAGCAATTGAAAGGACTTTGATCGAGTTTCTTATGATCAATTGTGTTGTGCGTGTTTTGACATGTTTGAACACAAATGATCGAGAACTGGACCTACAGGCTTTATGCCGGCTCCGAACGGCTAATGTTCTCAAGAAGGTTTTCATCACAGTTTTTACTTTCTGAGGTTTGCATTGTCTGCAGTGAGGTCACGGCCGAACCAGAAAAATTAATTCAATTGAAAAAACATTCTGTGTCAGATGGGATTTGAATCTGGGTTCTATCGCATACAAGTCACGCACCTCAACCAGTATGCCACGGCCGCCACTAAACTCACTGCGCATTTGAGATTAGCGATTATTTTCATACTATTTTTTTTCATCAGGTTGATCCTGATGATTTTTCAAACATTTTTTATTTTAGTTACTGTGTATACACAATGTCCTTTCATATTGCATAAAAAGTTTTTCAAAAATGATTAGGATCGATCTCTTTGGTAAACATGACAAAAAAGGATGAAAATAATCAAAAATCTCAGCTTTTGTGGTGAGTTTGGTGGCACCGGACTAAATTATTCGGTGATTTCAAGTCCAGAATCAGACTTCACCAATTTTAACATCTAAAGAAATGGTTTGTGTTTTTTCCGCAAATTCCAAATGTATAATTTTTTTAAAAAAGTATCATAAAACCCAAAAAAAAGGATTATCGAGCAGAACCAGCTAGTTTCGACAATTTTTGAACCTGAAAATTAGGTGTGTTTCCGTACTCTACACTGTGTAAGATTTGTGTAAGTTCAAACTGAGAGTAAAAATGAAATGTGAGAATAGTTGCAAAAGTACGGAAACAGCTTCTTGTAAGTTTCAAGCACAAAACAGCTGATTTTGACTGCGGACATGTCAAACGTAAATTGCGCCAATTAAAATTATGCCAGTTTGCTTGTGAAGTTGATGCTTGTTCTTCTTGATGCTTGTTCTTACTTTACTCGGAGTCTTGAGTTCTAGCATTCTCTGTGCACTTTGTGTGCTCGAGAGAGCGGTTTTATGCTTGTTCTCCTTCTCCCATTTTAAGCACAGAAAGTACGTAAACAGAAAATAGTGTCCCACAAGTTACACAGTGTGAGTACGGAAACACACCTATTGATTCATTCTGAAATTATTTCATTCGCAACCATCGTTTACATGTGCGGGGGATACGCAGGGTCCCAAATATTTAAGCATTTTAAATACAAATCTAACGCAGTCTAATACAATATATAGATTTATAATATAAAAAAATTGTATTTTATTTGAAATACACTTGCTCGTACGCCAAAACTACTGATTTTACGGAAAAATATGTTATAACATGAATTATAGGGAATTTCTCTAGTTTCATTTAGCACATAGGGTACGCGGTATAAATGTCGACAACCATAAGGAATCTTTTTAGGAAGATTTGAACCCACTTCATTAATTAATTAATTATTTCGAGTTGTTAAACAAATTCCCATCTATATCAGAATTCATTTTTTAATTTTTATATATGCATGAAGTTATTATAAAATTTATTATTAAACAATAAATAATTAATGATTTTTGAAAATATATCCAATATGATAAATATTGACAGTGTGAGTACAATTCATGTCATGTTAAAAGAGTACAATTATTGGCCACTTGGTACAATTTTTGACAATCTCGTTAGTACGATTATTGGCAACATGGTATAGTTATTGGTATGATCTTAATATATAGTTATTGGCATCAAATAATAAAACATAAATAGTTTGATGAAATATTTCATGAGACAAATTTCAAGAAACGAACGGTCTACACGTGCGATATCGATATCATGAAATATTTCACGAGATCAAATATTGTGTGTATTGTAATATGGAGACGGACTGTTATGCAAAGGTAGGTTGTCAATAACTATACCGAAAATCGAGGGTGTCAATAATTATAACGCTTGCCCTAAATGTTTCAATCAAGAATGAGTCGGAAAGGAGATATTGGCTGCACTCCGCCAACACTAGCGCTCAAGAAAATTCGGGTGAATGGCTACACTTTTGACAGCGCTGGCAGCTGTCTACGCTCGAGCGATGTGCATTTTACCTAGCGAAATAAATTACGCTACTTCTACTCAACAGTTGCAAGTTATGTCATTTAACAGGTGTTTGCTCGCCAATTTGCATGAATTTGCAAACACTCAAATTAAACGCTTAAAATAAATGCAAATTTTCGTAGCTTGTGCTATTTTTAATGTTTTTAACTATCCTTTGTTCCTTGCAATGGTTGAATGAGGTTCGAAATGTACTCCTTAATAGCCATATCAAGACCATTATCTACTAGCATCTCTAGCACTATGTTTTGCATTAAGTAAACCTTTTAGCAGAAAGAAATTAGGTTTTAAATTCAACAAAACAAAACAAGCGAACAATCTACGTCAAACGTCAGTTGTCATCAGATCTGACGTTCGACGTAGCAACGCATTCAGAGAAATCCAGCGTAAAATTATCCATCGCTACAATAGCGCTCGCCTTGGCAGAATGCAGCCATTGGCAAAAAAACTGCTTTTAGGCGCCATTTTTTCAATATGGCGGAGCGAGCAGCAAAAATACGAGGTGGCAAGGTTGAAATTCTGCAAGAGCAGTTAGAAATCTATAAAAAGTACCCATTTTCAAAACTCCCGGAAAACATTCCAGGTAACCTCGTTTTTTACCCCAAATGACTATAAATAATAAAAACGCTTTATTTGATAATTTTAATCTAATAAAACTTCTCTTTTTTATAAAAACTGAAGCTTTAGTACTAAAATTAAAAATTTTTTTACTGACAGAAAAATGTATGGTTGATATTGAATCCATTGATCGTCTACACATTTTGCACACCCTGATTGTTACACACTTCTGAGCGACGCCGGGTATTTCAGCTGGTTTTACTATAAATCACCAAAGAAAATAAATATCTACACATAATATCTTTAAATAAACAAATATATCTATAAATAAACACATGAATTC
This sequence comes from Coremacera marginata, assembly GCA_914767935.1. Classification (NCBI taxonomy): domain Eukaryota; kingdom Metazoa; phylum Arthropoda; class Insecta; order Diptera; family Sciomyzidae; genus Coremacera; species Coremacera marginata. The sequence continues at coordinate 60,536,752 of OU612045.1, read as the reverse complement.
TGGGTGATCCCAGAAGTACCCGACCTGATGTTTTGATCAAGGTTACTTTAAAAAATTATGGTCCAATTATGTTCATGCAACGCGACGCAACGAGGTCGTAGCAAATGTCACTTGCATTTCTGTTATATGGGCTTTGTGTGTATCTGCTTATACTCCACGCAACGTAGCTTAGAAAAATGTAGATAAAAAGACAATTTTATCTGGCAATTTAAGATAAACGTAGAACAAAAAAAAAAGTTGAATTTCATTTTGAACTATACGTAACTCTGCATTTTTGTGACAGCTGCATTGTGATTGTTTATGTGCGGTAAATTTACTGATAAATTCTGACTTTTAACGCAGAATTAGGTCTGTTTCCGTACTCACTTCGAGTAAACTTCGAGTAAAGTTCGAGCAATAGAGAGTCATTTGATTATCTGTCAAAATGAGAAAATTTGTCAAAAAGTCAAGCACAACAGCTGATAATTGAAATTAAATAAAAATTGAATTCGCTAGTTGGTCTATTTATAAAATGCAAAATGAAAATACTCTCAGATGAGCTGGAAGCATCTGGTAGCAGAAGGAATTCAATTTTATTTGTACACCTGACGTGTAGCCTTAAGTACAAAAGTCATCAAAGACCTAGGGTATAATAAGCATCACCCAGTGTCCTACTATCAAAAGCAAGCTTCCAATAGTAGTACCAGTTTAGACTTCCGTAGCGACGTACTTCCATCCATCCACTGGTGGAGACGAGACCTACCAAATCTCTTGCATACTATGTTGCATATTGCATACTGTCTTGCATAGTATGCCAGCCCGGTCGTACCATTGCGCGACCCCGCCAGTCAATCTAGACCTGTGTAGCATATACACAACCACAGCCGGCACGAGTCTCCCCGAAGGGCCAACCCATGATAGTCACCTGGGCAACTCGGTCCCGTCAAAGAAGCTCCACAACATCCCCGCAAGGAGGCAAAAAACTCATTTGGGTTTTTATATTTGGCCGTGTCCAATTAGAGCACTAAATTACTTATGACCGGCAACTTCAATCCAGGCATGAAATTTATATTCACTTACCATGGAAGAAGTGCCTATAGCCCATGTTTAAACAACAAACAATACATCGAATATATGTGCATTTATTTTGTATACACCTCAATTCATTCACCCAATTTTACATCTCTCAAATGCCTCCTTGCCATGGATAGATAGGGTCGTCCTCTTTGACGAGTATGACTATCCCCGTGCTAACAAGCTTTTAGGTCCATTGCTATACCTTCGCAGGCTTTTTTCACAATAATATATATAGTGACCTGCTACCAAGATGGGCGCCACCCCGAGCTCTTGGTTGGCTCTTACTTTTACGGTATGTGACGTATCCCATAACCAACCCTCCTCCTTTATCCTGGCTTGGGACAGGCAGGCGCAAACCTGGCGGAGTTGCATCTGGTAGCAGTATTTTTAAAAGATCTTACTTACTTACTTACTTAGATTGCCGTAACAACCCGTGTCCGGGTTTCGGCCGACCTCATCAGCCCTCGCCAGGCGCCTGTGCTTTGCACGCGCCTTCTCCAATCGGATACATCAAGAGCGGTTAGGGCTTCCTCAGCCTAGTCCATCCATCGGAGGCATGGTCTCCCTCGTCGTCGTTGACCAGCGACCCTCGCCTCGAGCACCTTTTTCGCTGGAGTTTCGTCGTCCATACGATAGACATGACCAAGCCAGCGTAGTCGCTGCACAGTTATACGCCAAACTACGCCAATGTCTTCGTAGAGCTCATAAAGCTCCTGGTTCATTCGGACGCGATAGTCAGTTCATTCAGTGCGATAGAAGATTTTGCGAAGAAATTTTTTTCTCTAACACCCCCAGAGCAGCTGCGTCAGTTTGCGAAACTACCCATGCCTCAGCGCCATAAAGCAGCACAGGTAGAAGGAGCGTCTTGTAGAGTGTTAGTTTTGTCGATCGAGAGAGGGCTCAGGAACTTAGTTGCTTACTAAGCCCGTAGTAGCACCTATTAGCAATTATTGTTCTTCGCTTTATGTCCAGGCTGACTTCATTGTTGTTATTAATGGCGGTGCCAAGGTATACAAACTCCTTGACTACTTCAAAGTTATAGCTGCCGAATAAAACGTGGGAGTCTAGACGCCGAGCTCCCTTGTTTGTAGACAGCATATACTTTGTTTTAACCTAATTTATCGTCAAACCCACTTTGGCTGATTCCTTTTCGATAGCGGTGAAAGCAGCGGTAACATCTCTCTTGGTTCTGCCGACAATATCAATATCATCAGCGTACGCAAGGAGCTGGATAACTTTGTAGAAAATGGTGCCATTACGATGCACACCGCCCTTTTGTACGATCCCCTCCATGACGATGTTGAAGAGATCGCTAGACAGTGGATCGATCGCCTTGTCTGAAACCTCTTTCGGTATTGAAGGTTTCGGAGAGGTAATTTCCTACCTTGACGGAGCTGCGTGTGTTGTTCAACGTCATTCTGCAAAGTCTAATCAACTTTGCAGGTATACCGAACTCAGACATTGTTGCGTATAGGCAATCCCTTCTCGGGCTATCGAACGCAGCTTTAAAATCGACAAAGAGAGATTTAAAACATCAACACTTCTATTTCCGTTCATTTTACATGTTTTAACGTTATTTTTATTAATTTGATAATGCAATTGGCATTAATTTTTTCCACAACACAGCACAACAATTAATTTTTTTTTACTTTAACAATCAGCTGTTTGAAGCTCGAGACTCGTACTCGAAGAAATTTTTGAAGTAAAGTTCGAATAATAGAGAGTGACATTTTGCTTGTTCTTCTTCGCTCTCGTGCTGGAAAAATGTGTAAAGAAACACGTTCGCGTAACTTCAAGTTACTTGAAGTGAGTACTGATATCTGAGTGAGGAACTAATATCTTATTATTTCTTTTGTATTCAGTGCCGCGAATTTTGAGTAAAATATATAAACTAATTTGTGCGTTAAAAGTTTCCCTTCTTTTGTTTTAAGTGAATGTACACTCAAAGAAGTATTTTTTCACATTGACAAATTCCTAGGTTATGTTGATAATTTTTTTGTCAGTATAGAGTCAAAAAAAGCGTTTGTCAATTTGATTGAAGGTGAGAGGTTGCAATCATATCATAAATTTTATTTTGTTTATTTGATAAACGGATATTTTGTTTTGATAAAAGCCTTTATCAAGAGTTCCGCGCTTGCATTGTACATTTGATAAATGAATTTGTCAATATGGATAAAGGATATTTCAACCTGAAAAAATGGTTTGTTGAATAGAAGAATGCTTTTCTGTTAAAAATATATTTTATTTATTAATCATACAAAAATGTTTTGCTGTTTTGCTGGCTTAGCAACAAGCGTTCACTATGCTGGCAACCTTATTTGCGCTTACAAAAGTAGGCTAGCGTCGCATCAAGTTCCTGTTGGTCAATTGATATTGATGGAAATCGACACCAGATGGCGTGGGTAATAAAACAAATTAGAATAATATAAATAAAAATAGTAATAGCCATTGTGAATCCTTGATTCCATGTTCAAATTTAAATTTAAATTCAAATTTAAGCACGGACATCAAGATTTTCTTTTGTTTGTTTTATTTGAAACTCTGTTCCAACTGAGGTGCTAAGGAACCTCCATTTGAATTCAAACTCACACCGGAGCATGAACACCAAGTTTTTCTTCCTTTTGCAACGACACCAGTTTTTGTCAATTCTGGCCTCCACGTTTTGATTTGAATTAAAATTCTCCTTCAAATGCTAAGCCTGAACCCGGAAGCAAAAAGTCACCCGTTACAATATTGTCCAAGATATAACAAAAACTCACCAGGACTCTAGAGCTGAAATTTTAAAAATATTTTGCAATTCTTGAAGTCATTCATTGCAAGCTTGTTTAGTAATAAGTTAAAACTTGGGCTTTGAGGGTATACTTTGGCTCACCTTTTTATACTCCACATTAACTTCCGACCATATTTTTTCACGTTTTTAATTTTGAAAAGGTGATGGGTTATATAAGCCTGTATTTCGGTTCCTTTTGAAAATGTTTTAAAATGCATGGAATTCAATAAATTGGATTCTTTTCAAATTTTATAATTGATTTATATTAGGTCCTGTTATCAAAACATTGTCACTCCAATGGATATAAGGTGGAGTGTGTCCATTAAGCTTAAAATTGATTTAATATATTTTAATGAGTCATATAAATGAATTCCACGTATTTTAATCCATTTATAGAGAGGATCAAAAACCGTCCTTATTAACTCTTCTCCATCACAATGAGAGTCTTTTAAACTAAGCAAAAAAACATGAAATGACTTAAGCGTAACCAGCTTCAATCTAGAATTACATGTTTCCATTTCTTCATTAATTTTGAGCCTGTTATCTTTAGTTTATCTCAAGATGCCAACCTGGATATTGGCCGTACAGGCAATGTCAGATGTTGGTATCATTTGTACTTCATCCACCGAACGAGAATTACGGTTTCACGAAACTATCGCATCGACATTTAGTCTACGGTTAGTGATACGCAGTGTGCCATTTGCTGTGTGTTGCATGTCCTATAATTGCTCTCCGAAGAGTAACTCAAGGCTAGTTTTGGGTGATTTTGGAGGAAATGTTCGTATTTTGGAGTTTTCACCGTATCAACGTGGTCCGTTTCAAAGTAAACCGGGCGCTGCATTAATAGAAGTAGTATGGTCGGACATATTAAAGGTAAATTAAATGGTTCAATATACATTATGATATATCTAAATCAGGGAACAAAAATGAACGGTACGTTACTAGTATTTTAGTGCTCCGTAGAAAGAATGACTCATCATTCCGTAGCGTATATGTTTGTGTACACGATCGCAAACACATACACTACACTATGATGGCATAAAAAATTAACATTTATTAATTTGCATATGTAACACATACAATTAACATATGTAATTTTATTTACTTGAAGGGAAAATTATCGTTATTCATACCGCATGAATACCTAAATATTCACTCTGAGCTCATTTGTAAAGTTTACTATTCGATACGAACGAGCAACCTTTTTACATCGTCAGAATATCGCAATACCAAGAAGTACCGAGGACGCTGTCCAGGTCTTATAATTGCAGGCACAACTGAATCAACTATATTTCGTATTCCGCTGGTAAGAATGATCCATTTTTTTATTATATTGTGAAACACATGAACATGCGGGACATTTGCTTTAACATGTCGTGGACAATGTTAAAGTTAGCGATATTTATTCTAAAACGATCGCCACCTCTTATAATTCTGACTAAAAAATTAAAAAAAAACCACACAAATAAGTTAACTTAATCAAATTGAAATTTGAATTGAGTTTTACCTTGGAACTACTTTTGACCTTTTTAATTTCTTAATTCTTAATGACAAATTTACATTTTGTGGGTTTGATTATTTTGGGCCAGCTTTTTTAGGCTGCTTAATTCGCTTATGCTTACTTTTCCTTAGGGTGTCACTACATTTTTCTTCGATGACAAACAAAATATTGTAGTTACTGGCGGCCCCGATACGTTTGTGCGCATTTGGGATATTTTCATACCCATCAAGCCCTCCGGTATACTTACTGGACATAACGGTGGCATTGTAATGGTTTTTCTACAGTTCGAAGACAAAAAGGTCTTCAGTGTGGACTATCAGAAAATCCTAAAGGTGTGGCATCTGCATGAACATACATTGTTGCAAACATTTGGCGACTTGGTTTTCCTCATGCCCAACGAATTAGATCTTGTCTACAACTACAATACAAAGGGTCGAGATTTGATTGTGGGCGGACGTAAATTCGTAAACATCAAATGTAACCCCAAGATACGGACTGATCTTACCGATGGTAATACACATGCCGGCCCCGTCAGCGTAGTGCTCTACAATAAATTGTTCCGAAATTTGGTAACATGTGGTCTGGACAGCTACATTATTGTGTGGGATCCATGGTCAGGCAAGAGGAAAATCATCATGAAAAGTTGTCACACGAAACAGATTTACGGTGAAACCATAGACATTGAAATAACTGCTGCCTGCTTCGATCCTTTGGAGCAGTTTTTGTTGACGGGCGCACGTGACGGCTCACTAAAAATTTGGAACTATAATAACGCGGTTTGCATGAGAAATATGAGCATAAAAAGTGAACATGAAGTCACTGCCGTGATCTGGGTTGTGGAGCGGTATGTTATGAATAACTCAAGTTCTAATGAGCTTCATAAATATGCAAATTTGAACTTGGCAGAATCTTGGCGGTCGGTTGGGACCAACAAGTGACCGAATTCAATGACGCACAAGGACGTGAGTATGGTGACCCAAAGAAGTGGCCTAGATTTCATGGTGACGACATAACCTGTGCTGATGTGAAGATGGGCGAAGGTGTGGTTACTGCCACCTATTCGGGTGAATTGATATTCTGGAAATTAGAAACTGGCCAGCCATATCGTCGTTATAATGTAGCAGAACCAACAAAATTCATAGAGGTAGACTAACTTTAGAATTTTCATATAATCATGTGTAAGTTTCAAAGCCTCTTTATAGCTTAAATATAATATTGACGAGGAGGAGAAAAGAAGGAAGTCACAAGAAGAGGTACATCAGATAAATATCTCACGCTACGTTCGTAGGTCTGTTTCTGAAAATATTCGAGCAATGGAGGAAGAAATGCGACCTTCAATAAGTACCAAAGTAAAAGCTTTAGATCCACAAAATGACGAGAAGGAGGAAGTTTTGCTAGAAAGTTATAGAGTTCAACAAGCTGCTCTTCCGTTGTCGGTACAAGCGGTGCTCTTTCTGCAAAAGCGTCCTATGACTAGAGAGCACGGTAGCGTTACTTGGGAAATAATTTCTCCATAGACTATGAGGTTCATTTCTATTTCGTAGGCAGTGTCTTCGTATCCTTGGATACTGGAATGGTGCAAGTTTATTCGCATCATCAGCGTGGCGGTTATATACATCAGTTCAATTCAATTCATAAGACCGGAGATTGTGTGCTGACAATGACAACCGATCGTAAAAATCGTTTCCTCTTTACGGGCACCGCATTTGGCTATATTAAAATATGGCTTATAGAAAATTACTGGTAAGTCAAACAAATTAAATTAACTAGGAATTGGCCGAGCTGTGTAAGATTGTAACCAGTTCACGTTTCAAGTCTTTTGATTTTGTTCAAATTGATGGCAATACATATGGGTAATTCTTTGTCGGTACTTCTGACATGAACATTTGAAATTCACAATCATTTGTCACAATTTAATTACAGTCTCGCATTCATTTATGTGGCAATTATTGAGAAAAATGCGAAAAATTACAGTCTGGTATTTATCAGGTTGAATATAGAAATTATTGTTATTGACAATTCCCATCCAAAAAAACGAAAAAGAAAATTGAAACACATTTACTCCCATATTTAGGTTAATATCTGAAAAACTGGTCGTGAAAGAACGAAATGGAATCCAGATCCAGAATCAGCACAAAATTTTGCTTAAATATATTGCGTTAAATCTTTGAAATTTGTGTTTCTTGAATGCATTCAAGATCAAATCACATTCAAGTCAAATCACAATTGATTGGGAATGGTGACAATTAAATCAATCGCACAAAATGATTAATAAATCAAAGTCATTCAAAATTAGTTGTAACTTAAGTTTTTTCAAGTCTTATTCACGAAATTGAATAAATACTGCAATCAAAAATTGTACTCATTGATTGCGACTTCAAAGAATGCAGATCCAAATGATTGAAATTAGAGCCCTGCATGAATATATTCATCAACTGAATATACCCTGATTCTCTGCAGTAGCAGTCACGGCAAGCAAGGCTGCAAGCGAATAAATGTAAACAACAGGTCGAGTAGCAACAGGTCGTATAGAGCAAGAGAATAACTTTTTATTTGTTCTCTCTTCTCTTTTCATACACTTTTGCACTGAGGTGAGCTTGCGATCTACGCGTTGCTTCAGTTATTTCTTTGAGTACTTAATAAACTATATGAATACTCAGGAATCTGCTGCAGTGATCTGAGTGAGAATCAGGTATGTTGGTTTTTCCCCGCAATAAGCTTTATGTTATTCTTAATGCATATTTGTGTTATTTTTTGTTCGCTACCTTCTATACAAAAAACACAAAAGCTGTCGAAAATAGTTTATATCGGCCGTAGCTGAACTCCTAGAGGGGTCAAATATATGAGCTGGTCCTATTATTTTTTGTTCCTCTACATTCCTTCCGAACACACCTATCCCCTATCTATCACCCTTCTTTGGCTCCCCATACAATAAACACAAAAGCTGTCGAAAATTGTTTATATCGGCCGTAGCTGATCTCTTAGAGGGGTGAAATATATGAAATGGTCCTATTATTTTTTGCCCTTCAACATTTCTCCCGAACACACCTCCCCCCTATCTACCACCTTTTTTTTGGGTACCAATACAAAAAACATATATTTTCTACGAACGAACGAATAAAAAAATATTCGCTAAATATTCGGGGTATGAGCACTGATATTTTTGTTAATTTTTGTTGCTTTATTTGCTACCTGATGTTTTTAGTAAAGCAGCGTGCTCTTATTCTCTTTGTTTCTTATTCTCTTTGTTTCCTGAATAAAACAAAGAGAGGTTAAGATCAGGCATGAGCAAAGCAGAAAAGGTATGGAGGAAATTGTTTATTCTATAGCAAGAGAATATATTCAGGGAGGCGAAAAAGCATACTCATGCAGGGCTCTAATTGCAATCTTACACAGCTCTGCGAATTGGTAATTGGTCATCTTAATTTCTCAGGAATATAATTGGAAAAATTCGTCAATTACATTACAGGAATTGTTATTGGTAATTGGACATCTCAATTCCTCAGAAATTAATTTGGGAAAAAATGTTCAATTTCATTACAGGAATTGTAATTGAAGGTTAAAGATTTAATTACTTTTTCATTAACTCAAAATGCCTTTATTATTTATTATAAGACTTTAGTCGACTCGTTCTATTCTGATAATATATTTATTTGCAAATATTTTTAAAATAAAATCAGTTGGTCACACACAATTTGTATATCTAAAAATTGATATTAGATACTTTCATTAACTTAATAAGAAAGTCATGGTAAGAGAAATGATGCATCCCTTAACCACAATATTTAAAGTTAAGTTGCTATTCCTTCTGACCACAAATATATGGAACTACATTTTAACTGACACTATTGCAATACTATAATGCAAATATATATTGTCGAAGAGACCAATGTGCAAATTTAACACTCTTTTAAGTTAGAGTAAAATATGTACTTGCTCTATTTTCTGCTCACTTTTAACAAGGTGCTTGGCACAGAAACTGCCATCTAAAAAATTTTATTAATCTACTAACAGATCAAGTCAAATAGTCTTCTAATAAAAAATTAAGGAGTTTTGAGTGAAATTGAATTTTAATCTTCAATTCTAATTCCTGCAATGGATTTGAAGATTTTTCTAATTCTATTCCTGAGAAATCGACGAATTTTTTCAATTACATTCCTGAGGAATTGGCATGTCCAATTACCAATTCCTAATCACAAGGATTCCTAATTACAATTGAATTGTAATAAATACTTTTTGACACCGCTCCGATTTTTCTATGCTTACTTAACCTTTTTATTTTACAAAACTTTTATATATAATTCTTATTTTTTTTTATAGAACTGTAAAGCATGATATAATAAATTACAAGGTAGCCTTGACAACTACCTATTTTCCTAGAATGTCGACCAACACTTGTCAAAATCCATACAAATTTTTATTTTTCATCTGTTTTGTTGCTTATTCGTTTTCTCTTTTTCTATGCGTTTTTGACAAATGCTGGTCGACAAAAAAACTGTCACTCCTTCCATGTAATTATTATATCATCGTGTAGAGTGTGTTTTTGTATTACGAGTATGTAGAGGGTCTTTTTACTCTCTTTACAAGAAATGCTATTTTATTTAAAAAAAAAAAAAACGCAATATTTTTGTACAAAGAGCTGATGATTTTATTTTAATCCAAAGTAGAAACTCTGATGTTAGTAATGGAATACAATATCTGTCAAATGTCCGCCGCGGGTGTTCCTGTATATGGCCATTTTTTTGATAAAATTTTTTATCACATTTTTGCACAAATTACAGCTCTAATATTGTCTTTGAGAGTTTGAATGTTCGCTGGTATTGAATGGAGTTTGAATGTTCGCGTAGACTTTATTTTTAACGTAGCTCCAAAGATAAACGCCTAATGGTGGCGATCTCGACGGCCAATCAAAGTCTCCATTCCGAGAAATTATACGTCCAGTAAATTTTTCACTCAATAGAGACATGGTTTTTCCAACTTTAGGGCATGTAGTGCCATCCTGCTAAAAATAAACATCATTCACGTCCATAGCATCAATTTCAGGCCGAAAAAGTGAATCCACAACGTTCGGTAAGGTAATCCATTCACTGAAGCGGTCACACTAGCATAATCTTCGATAAATATGGCTCAATGTTACCACCACTTAAAAAACCGCACCAAACTGTCAGTCATTGTGGTTTTTCGACTAATTCTCTTGAGTTTTTGGAGCCCCAGATGTGACAGTTTTGCTTATTCATGTTCCCAGACAGATGAAAACCAACCTCACTCAGAATAATATTGTTTGAGAAATCATGATATAGTTCATGTATTTCCAGCAACCACTCAGCGAATGTACGGCATTTTCCAAGGTCTAAAGGTTTCAATTTTTGTGTCAACTGTACCTTATAAGCATGTAGGCAAAGATCTTTATGCAAAATTCGGTGCAAAGTGACTGTGTATAGCCCAATTCTTGTGATCGTCTCGCAATGAACAAACCTGGGGTTTCAGCCACACTCTCAATTACAGCTGCGAGTGCAGATTGAGTTAGAGTTGATCTAGTAGAACGGGCACAAGTTGGGGTATCTACATAACTAACTTGTCCGAGGCGATCGAATTTATCGATTAATTACACTACTTGGTGTCCAAAAACAGTACAAATCTTGCGAATCGTATTTACCGTATTATATTTTTACCGTTTGCTTAGTAATTTTCACTATTTCAATGTGTTGTGTGAATGTGTATCGATCCATATCTGAAAATCTTCTAGTTTTTTTTTTTGTCAAATGTCATCGAATGACAGTTGTATGCTGCCACTTGAAAAAGGTGGGAAATTTAAAATGACACCTCTTGTCGAAAAACCCTTTATTTCAATGTGTATAAGAATATACAAACATGTTTTTAAACTATTGACTGTCTTTTGAGTTATGCTTAAGTTATTCAAATAGACTTTATAGTATGTAGGAGTCTCACATTGTTTATAAAGAAAAATTAAAAAAACTTTATTGCGATTATACGAATATTTCCATTTTACAAATAGAGCTGACTGTTTTTAATTCGTATTATTGGAAGAGGACTGTATATATATTTAATAGTTCTTAAATTTTAATATATGAAAGCCAAACACAATGCTCTGCACCTAATATCACTCAAACTATAATTATTTTTTGCGATTATTACAGTTTCTTCTCAACATGTACTGTCCTGAAAAATGTTCAGCCTGAAAGTATGCACAGAATATTCATTTGATACTTATCAGTGACATGCTTGCCTTTTATGTATGTGCATACTTTCAGGCTGAACATTTTTCAGAACAGTATGTTGAAAAAGCACTGTAATAATGGCAAAAAAAAATTATTACAGTTTGAGCGTTTATGCTTAAAACCCGTCGTAGGACGGGCTTTTATACTAGTACTATATAAATAAAAGGAGAAATTGCATTGACTTTTTTTGATAGTAAAAGCATATTGATTCAACCTGATTTCGTATGTTTTTATAGGCTTTTGTCAACATTATCTTCTTAATTGTATGAAAGTTTATTTTTTAAATTTTATAAAATTGAAAACATATTTGCAAATCACGTCAGTAAATATACTGGATATCAAAAAAATTTAAAACGCATTGAGAATTATTCTATTAGCTAAATGGAAATACTATTAAAAAGAAAATTTCGACAAATTCATATTTCACAAAAACAAACAACAGGGCAGCCAACACAACATCATTTAAGTTGTTGCATTGTTTCTAGTCTTTTCCCGACTAATAACTATTACCGTCTTGCCCAGCACCCAAATCCTCAGGGGGCCCAGATGAACCGACAATTTCTTTCACACATTTATTCTCAAAAAAAAAAAAAAAAATTCGGGCTACGTTTTCACAAAAAAAAAGTTACAGTTCAATATGAAATAGTCGAAATAATTACTAATCCTTTGGTATTTAGTATTTTTTACGGTTGTAAAATGAAAGCGTATAGCGTTGTTTCTCTTTGTTACGCCTTTGGACTTGCTGTGGTGTGAAAGTGATTTTATCACAAGGCATATACTGCGTCTATTGTACTAATTAATAATATAGCGATCACCCATGCAAGCCTCTCCGATTCCAAAGTCAAGCTGCACAGTCTAAACGAGGTTAAATAGATGTCAACAATGTATATGGTTGGGGAAATCCCTAGATGATGTATTTAACTTTCAGTCGGACAGAAATCGCGTGATTTATAATATATATATATATAATCGCGTGTAATATAATAGAAATTTTGATTTGTTCGCTTCAACATTATTTCATTATGTCGAAAAGAACATATTGAAGTAGCCCATAAAAAAGAAAAACGTTATAGCTCAAAAAGATGCTCGCCCATTTTTCCAAGATTACGGTTGAAAAAATAAAAAAGTTTAGGGATTCTTCATTCTCATAACCTGACTATTCACCTCAAGATAAAAATACCTCTGCATATCACCAGGAAAAAGAAGTTACGTGTGACGAAAATGACAAACACACATCAGATGCTGAACCCTCAATTTCAAGGCACTCACTGCGTGTTAATAACTGTAAGCTTGGAGAATGTATATGTATCTAGTGACCCTGGCACTTACTGTGACGAAGTTTTAACAGAAGAAGCCCGTGATAATTGGATTCGAAAAGGGCCAGAGTTTTTCCAAAAAAAAAATTGTTATATCTCCGAAGCTTCTACAAATTTTGCAGATTCAAGTGGTAAAACAAAAACTTGACAAAATATTTTTACCTGTAAATTGACGAATGAAGAGTATTTAAAAAGAAAATGGCTCCTTTATTCACCAGCAAAGAAATCTGTTATTGCTGCGTCTATTTAATACCACTACTAGTAGTATTGGACATAATTTGAGTTCTGCAAGTGGATATAAAGATTAGAAGCATATAAGTAACCTATTTATGGAGCATGAGAATAGTTTACAGCGCAGGCAATTTATGATGAATTATGTTGCAAGAATGAAAACTACTGGACGAATTGATAGGGAGTTACTGTCTCAATATAATACAGAAATTAACTATTGGAAGAATGTGCTTAGGAGGATAGTTGCAGCAGTGAAATGTATAGCTTCAAATGGCATTGCTTTTCGTGGTGATAATGATAGATTGGGATCGCACAATAATGGAAATTATTTGGGATGCTTCGAACTGATAAGTAAATTTGATCCTTTTCTTGCTGATCACATACAAAACTGCGAAAATCGTGGAAAAGGAATTACATCATATGTATCTGCAAAAATTTGCAATAAGTTTAATAATGTAATGAAACAGCAAGATTTAAAAACAATTGTCAAAGAACTTAAATCAACAAACTTTTTCTCTATTAGCGAAGATTCTACGCTGACCATCTGTCCTACGTTGACCAACTCACTTTCATCATTAGATACGTATAAGACGGGCTGCCTATTGAGAGATTTTTGCAATTTTTGCCTATGGATGAACATAATGCGCAATATATAGCCGATACCATTTTAAAGCTTTTTGACAGCCTTCATCATCATCATCGTTTCCTCGAGCTCCTAGGCGAGCATTTGAAAGCCTTGATATTCCTTTAAAAGATTGCCGTGGGCAGAGCTACGACAATGCACCAGTTCAATCAAGAATAAAAGAAGTTTGTGAATATTAAATTTCCGTTCCATGTGCGGCACATTCGCTAAATTTAGCGGGTGTTCAGTCTGTTGAGTATGTTACTGAAGCAATGGCATTCTTTTAATTTGCACAAAAATTATTCAAATTTTTCTCAGCTTCGACCAAACGATGGAAAATTTTGACAGAGCATTTAGGTGTAAATAGAGTCCTGAAACCTCTTTCGGAAACTAGATGGTCTGCACGTGCCAATGCTATTAATGCTTTGCAGTATGGTTATTTAAATATTTTTGAAGCATTGTCTTCAATCGCAAGCCTGGCAAAACAAATGGAAAAATTTGAGACTGCTCTTCTAACGGAAATACGGAATGATCTATTGGAAATTATGAGTAGAAAAAATTTAAGTAAACAGAATAGCACTTTGACCATGGACATTGTAACAAAACTTTACGAATCTCTGATCAGTTATGATATTTGATCACCCATAATAAGTGATCATGGTAGAAAAATGTTAGTATAATTCGCTTTCTTTACTTTCCAAAAGGGCCCCAAAATCTTGTGTGCCCAAGGGCTCCAGCATAGTTTAAGACGGCCTTGCTAATAACAGGTCAACATATTTTTATAAGTCAAATGCTTAAGTCAAAATGTAAAATATTCTACATTCTCACAGGCATGCACGTAATCAGGATATCAGCCAGGAGCGGACAATATATATTTTTTTTATATTGGTTAGTATACGTATATTAGTTGAATTAAAAGTCTAAAAAGTTTCAGTTTGATTTGTAAAAGTTTCTTTAACTGGAAAAAGCTGAATTTGAAGTGGAAAATCTTGAATTTCAAGTTAAAAACCAGTATTGTTATAGTTTTTAATAATTATTTTTTTACCAGTCAAATAACAAATCGCAGCACTTTGGATTTTTTTAAAATATTGTTTTATTGTTTTAATTTTTCTGATGTTTAGATGGAGGAACTGTCCAATTCTCCCCTCGCTACGCCTTTGTTCAGAGGGCAGAATTTTTTGCCGAGAAAAAAAAATGCCTTTATATGAAAAAATGTTTTGAGACTTGTTCCAATTGCACCTATGCAGGTTTATAAAATTAATAAAATTAAAATGGAACTTATGGAAATTTAAGTCGATTAATTTCACTTAAATAAGGGTTTAAGAGAGTCTAATAAGAGCTTAAGTTTAATCCAACCATGAGCAATTCGTTTTTCATGTTTAATAGGTTTTTCTGATATATAATTATATAGTAAGTAATTTTAGGAAAAATTATTCACCGCTATTTTACCGCTAAAATAATATTGTGTTCTTTGCGTTTTTCAAAAACATATCTGCCGATTGTAGCGCATCCTTGTGAATACCGTTCAAATTGTGGGAGTAATAATAACCAAAGCTATATGCAATTGTTATAAACCATTATGTCACTAATGCGGGTAACAATAATAATAAAATGTCGTTGTAGACATTTCATTCAAGGATTGCGTGCTTTAGATCATAATAATACAATTTTTTTTTAATATTATGTTCATATCGTGTTGTGGTACCACAACAAAAGAGTACCATAAAGTTGTGTAAACTAACAGTCAAATCATTACAGTACAAAGAAATAAAACAACAAAATAATTAAGAACTAATCAAGTACATAATGGTTGTCATTATTAAATGTTTATTTGTTTCAGTACAAATATGTTTGTATTGCATGTTTCCTGCATATGTTGTTGACATTGTTTGTTGACAAACTTCATAACAGTTTTATGTTAATTCATAGTGGTTTCTTTTTATTTGCTTGTTGCTTATTCCAATATTATATCCTGAAGCATACCCAAGAGTGAGAAGGTTCATGTTTGCATGCCGCTGCTTCGTCTGCAGTTCATATTTCTGCGCAAGGAACGTTTTCTAACACGTGCCAAGCGACTGGTTAGAAATCTAAAGGAACCACTTTTAGTCAATTCCTACAAAGCACACCTAAAAGCAATCAATTCTATCGTCTTCATCAATCTGCCTAAAGTATTGCTCAGGTAATAAACACGAGATGATATTAAGTGCAGCAAAAAATTTTAAATATTTTAAAATTTATAATTATTTTTACTTATCTCATTTAAGTGGAAGTCACGATTGTTCTTGCCGTTTATGGTCAATCGGTGGACGTTACTTGGGCACTCTTGGTACAATTTTGCCTTGGAAGAATTTATCACCATTTGATCAGCCCGACGATACTATTGAGTATCGACTACCACCGGAAATTAAAAAAGTGGCCAGTTCAACTACTATGAAGGTAATAAAGTTTATCTTTTTCCTAGTCGCTTTATAAGGAACTAAATGAAAGGATTTGAAATTTGTCCCACTTTACATTTGCAGCACTTTGAACTGCCTCGATATAAGCGATGGACAAAAATAATAGTTATTCGATGTATATAAAATTTGGTAACTTTAGTAATTTGGTGTCGTTGAGCTCAAAAATGAAATCAGATTTTATGTCAACTTTATAGTTTTGCCAAATATTTGGGTTTACGGTGTATGCATAAGTTTTTTCCGGTTGGACTAAGAGATGGCGCCAGCGAAAAGTACGCAGTGTATTTATTTGACACATACGTCACTTTGTTCTTTTGATATTTAACTAAAAACACAATCAAGTTGAGTGCGCCAAAAACTAGCGTGTTTGTTTCATCGTTCAGTGATCATGCCGAGTTTTGTGAAAAAGAACATTTGCAGCACGCATTGCTTTTCTTATTTAATCAAGAGAAAAAGGCTGTTGAAAGTCGTCGTTTGTTTTATATGTTTAATTAGAACATGCGAGACATGGTTGCGACAGTTAAAATGTGGTGATTTCAATGTGAAAGACGTAATCCCAGATGACAATTTCGCCTAAATATTTGAAGTTTTCATACTGAACTGGAAAAGACCTTGTTTAAAAGTAATTATTCATGCTTTTCTTGAAAGAGCCTTGCAAATCTAATTTTCTTGTATAATGTTTTATACAGGGTGTCCCACAATTGAGTGCAACTATTTACGGAGGTGAAAGGTTATGTCGAGCTTAGCAAAAAATCGTATGGGAGGGGGGGAATCTATTTTCACATTCTTAGGAGCTACAGGGTTAATTAAGATTTCACGACTTTATTCACGTTATTGTTTCTAGCACAAAAACTAATTTACGGAAAACCAAATTTCAACTTTGAATGCGAATTTCTCAGAATTTCGCGTAATAAATAAAATTTTTTTATAATCAGTTTTGTAATTTATTTAATTTTCTTTTCAACGACACCAAAACCATATATTTATCTTAAAAGATAAAAAAGTTGGCTGTACTAAAAAAATTATACCTATTAGAAAATAATGGTAAATAATATCATTGTATTCTAAAAAGTATAATTTTTTCAGTACAGCCAACTTTTTTATTTTTTGAGATATGTTTATGGTTTTGGTGTTATTTAAAAGAAAATTGAATAAATTACAAAACCGATTATAAAAAAAATTTCATTTATTACGCGAAATTCTGAGAAATTTGCATTAAAAGTTAAAATTTGGTAGTTTTAACCCATTGATTTCATCTTTGAACGAGCACAGCTTGGTAACGGTTGCATCGGTGCTGTTTGTTGATATACCGTTGAAAAGGTGATTTTATTGTCTTTGCAATGAGCTATCAAAAAAGTTTTCCGTAACTTAGTTTTTGTGCTAGAAACAATAACGTGAATCAAAGTCGTGACATTTTAATTAACCCTGAAGTTCCTAAGAATGTGAAAATACCCACCCTCCCACACGATTTTTTTTCTCAGCTCGACATAACCTTTCACCTCCGTAAATAGTTGCACACAATTGCAGAACACCCTGTATAAAGCTTTATTCAAGGATATATTTTAGGAAGTATTTAAGAAGATTTACCAGGGTACGAAAGAAATCGTACGCGCTCGCGGACGTGTACCTTAAATAATATTTTATTGCTCTCGTCCACGAGCGCGTACGTTTTGGTGAGATTTTGAAATGAGGTTTCATTATGTGTGCCTACCAAAACGTACGCGCTCGTGGACGAGAACGTAAATGAGACTTTTAATGCTCATAAGACAGCTCATGAGCCGTTCACGAAAATGAAAGGCAGGAATGAAATCTGAGCAGTCTAGAGAAAAATTTAGTTTTCAGTAGAATCCATTACAACTTTTATGATTTCTTTAGACTGTGAACGAGGATCTATGTTTCACATGGCTTATAAAGGGTGGTTAAACTTTAAGGGCCGATGTTGATTTTGAATAAAACACAAATCATATAGGAAATTATTGTCATTTCTTTTTATTATGATAATATTGGTATGGTTCAATAATGTATGGAACAAAATATCGGCCAAATGGCCTCCGCGACCTCGGCGGCACACCTCCATCCGATGGTCCAAATTTTCGATGACGCTGTGGCATAAGTGAGGTTTTATGCCGTTAATGTGCCGAATTATCTCATCCTTTAGCTCTTGAATTGTTGCTGGCTTATCGACGTACACCTTTTCTTTCAAATAACCCCTAAGAAAGAAATCCAACGGTGTCAAATCACATGATCTTTGTTTCGTTAGAAGAGCCATTTCGTTAGCTGTGTGGCAAGTGGTACTGCCCTGTTGAAACCACATATCGTCCACATCCATATCTTCCAATTTGGGCCATAAAAAGTTCGTTATTATCTCACGATAGCGAACACCATTCACAGTAACTTCACTGACCGGCCTCATTTCGGAAAAAATACGGCCCGATGATGCCCCCAGCCCATAAACCGTACCAAGCACTCAATCTTTGTGGGTTCATTGGTTTTTCGACAATCACTCTTGGATTATCATTCGCCCAAATGTGGCTTATTGACGAACCCACTGAGGTGAAAATGTGCCTCATCACATTTGAAGATGATTTTCTTTGAAAATTGATCATCCACTGTTGACATTTCTTGCCCCCATTCTGACCATTGACGACGCTTGAAATGGTCAAGAGGCTTTAGATCTTGAGTCAATTACACCTTGTAAGCGTGTAAATTATGCATAATGTTCATCAACGACGAGCGTGAGAGGTGCAATTGTTGGGCACGACGTCGAGTTGAGGTGGACGGCTCTTCAGCCACACTATCGCGAACAGCAGCAATATTTTCTGTAGTACGAGCTGTTCGAGCATGCACTGGTGTTTTCACATCTCCTACAGACCCAGTTTGTTAAAATTTTTGCACGATTTTTCCGATTGTACGCACATTTGGACGATTAAATTGACTGAAAAAATCACGAAGTGCACGATATGCATTTTGATTTGAACGCCCATTTTCATAATAAGCCTGAAAAACTTTAACGCGTTGCTCGATTGTGTATCTTTCCATGGTTCAAATTTCCATGGTCAAATGAAATGCTGAAAAAAACTTGACGTTTAGGTGTGGTTCACATTCAACATCGGCCCTTAAAACTTAGCCACCCTGTATAAGGTACAAGGTGGGTCGTTGGAACTTTTTTAGGTTCTGTGGACTCCTTGGACAAGATTTTGGATTTTGACAACTACTTTACATTTGGACAAATACGTTTCAATTGAAGTATTTTTGGATGTTGTTAGGTCACTTGGAATTTTTGGGTTTGGTGGACTCCTTGAATAAAATTTTCTCGGCAAATAGTTATTCTTGAGTCATTAGAACTTTGTTGGGTTTAATGGATTCCTTGGACCAAAATTTGGGATACGTACCACTTGGACAGATAGGTTCTAATTGCAATAGTTTTGGAACTAGTTGGGTCATTGGAACTTTTTGGGTGTAGTGAATTCTTTGAATAAAATTTTTCTTGACAAATAAGTTCAAATGGATTACACTTTTAATATTTTGGCAGCTAGTTGGGTCATTTGATTTTTTTGCCGCTTAATGGATTCCTTGGAAAAAATTTTTTTATAAAATAGGTTCCACTTGGGCAGAGAGGTTTCACTTGCACTATTTTTGGAACTAGTTGAGGGATTGGAAATTTTTTGTGTTAAGTGGACTCCTTGAACACAAATATTGAATTTTTTCACAAATAAGTTCCACATATATTTTTGGAAATAATTGGGGCATCCTAATTTTAATGGGATAAGTGAACTTCTTGGAAAAATTATGAATTGTTTGACCTATTACTCAACTAGTTCCAAGGTGCAAGTGGATTCTATGTGTCCAAGTGGAACCTATTTGTCAAAAATCCAAGGTTTCTGTCAAAGAAGTCCACAATTTTAAGATCAGAAATTGAGCCAGGAAAGAGCTGGTTCTAATTTTTGTTTTTGCATTGCGAATTAAATAGAGCCACGTTCTAGATCAACGACCGCGGTAATGCAGCGTAATGATAACTAAAAATAAGTTTTTATAAAAAGTGTTTTATTTGTATTAAAAAATAATTAAAAATTTAAGAAATTGCGATCAATTGTTTGCTTTTTACGGAAAAAAACATTAGTTACAGGATTATTGTGATTAAGATTAACAAAATAAACCAAAACTATATTTTCAAATTCAGTTTACGCTTACTTTCAGCGAGTTTATCTAAAATAAAATCCACTAATGGCGTCATATCTCCGTACAGATTTAGCAATGTGAGACCGTTTAATCTATCTTGCAACATCGCGCTTCTTAAATAAGCATTGGTAAATTATATATATTAGAAAATATTTCTTTATTGCACAGTTCTAAGGCTTCAAACACTGTCTTTTTTCCCATCGCTAGTTTTCCCATCGCTACTTTTCCCATCGCTAGTTTTCCCATCGTCAGGAAAAAGTGTTGAAATGAATCGTGGAAATAGATGTTTTTAAAATCGAACTCTTATAGGGCCCATACACAGGCGTACATATACACAGATATGTACATATCTTACAATATGTACACATACCCTGCTTTGTTTTTGTCACACACTTCGAAACTACATCAAATTTCTCTAAAAATGCCCACAAAAAATCTATTTTAACTGCCCAAAAACCAAAACGATAAGTTGGTACGTGAACAACGCTACTAACTGCATGACTTGTTGTACAACTTAATGGTTTGTCTGCTTGAAATCAAAAATGTTTGATTTTGTTTTCACAAACTGACGATCTTTCAAATTGGTCCGCCAACAGCGCCACAAACGAGCAAATATTCCTCAAACCAATCAAGTTCGCGAACATGTACGCTTGTGAAAAATTTTTGACATAAGTGTCAAATCAATTATTATTTTGTTGGCTTTATGCTTAGAGGATAATAAATAAATTCTATACAATATTATATTCTCAAGTAACAACTTGAATGTGTGGCAATTTAATAATAAAATATTAGTACTCCAACCACAGCTCTATCTAGGGAACTAAACGCCATTTCAACCTAGTTGGTCATTCAATTAGTGGCGCCATTGCAGTGTTGTTTCCCACTTTTTTTGTAAATTTAATGTATGCACTTTTTTAATTAATGCACTTTTTAATTACTTTTTATTATTATTTTTGAACTTTTAAATTAAATACTCGTACATTGTTAAAAGTTAACAAAAAACACATATTACATAAGCTTCGTTTTGCTAATGCGGCTTGCGTAAAATTAACCATCACCTGTTTTTAACAGATCTAGGGACATTTTAGGTAAGAGAGATACGCTACCAAATAGAATGAGAAAATACGCTACCGCCTTGTTTCTCACACCACGCTCAAATCGAAAAATTGTCAACAATACCCTAAGTGTTCAGAATGCAAACTAAAAAATTTAAACACATGTATTCTGAACGAATAAAACATGGATAATTTAAAAGATTACGATTCAACGACAATAGATTTGAAATTTATATTTTGGGTTTTCATTCTTTTCATTTGATTGTGTCCTATTTCTCTTTTTGCTACGATAATTTTGGGGGTTTAAGCCCCGAAATCCCCCTTTGGTTGCGCTACTGGTATCGCCACTGTTTTGTGTTCTTTAGCTCTGTTCACATGGTCAAATTTTTCATCAATTGTTGTTCAAACACAATAGAACAACGTGAAATTTCTATGTAATTTTCCTAATAATAAATCTTATAATAAATATAACGAGTTCTATTCTTTTTTCATAACAAACTACTAAATTATAAAAAAATCCCCCCAAAAAATGTGAAAAAAGAAAAGTGTGACGTTACGTCGGGTGTGGGGGGCGGGGTTCAAGACTTTGTGACGAGGTGTGACATAGGGGTAGGGACTAAAATTGGCCAAAAACATGTTACTGCACTTAAAAAGATATCGTGAAATCCTTTCAAATTCAATATAATAAGATTCCCGACTGTATTTCTGTGCAATTATTTATTTTTTTTAAATTCCACCAAAAACTAATTTTTGACTTTTGTCCCCTTCCGCGACACTGTGCGTCGTTGTTGTCGTCAGTGTGTTCCTTCCATTAAAATGACCGCGACACCATTTCTTACTAGCTTGAACTGAAGTGATTAATAGCGATTTATAACTATCCGCCAATTATTTTCAAATAATTTCCTTTTTATATACAAGTATTGAATTGAAATTTTAGTTATTTCAAATTTCAAACTCTCAAATTTTTAACAATATTTCACATGTCAAAAATGATTTGATGTGAAATTGGCACACACCGAAAAAATGCAAAATTTAAAAATAGGGCAAAATAAGGTAATTTTGGACATAGCTATATCATAGATATACCCTCCATTGAATAAATCAAAATAATTCCCTACAGAACAATATATTAAAATATGTAATGCATAATATATCTATTTTAGGTTATATCTGGTGTCCAAAGAGATAGAGTCAAAATCAAGCCTATGACCAAACCAGACGATGCCGACAAGAATGTTGATGAAGAAGATGCTACGAATATTTATGGCAAACCATTGCGTGAACCGATACTTGGCAAACATTTTAGTCTGCCTGGAAAAGGCGCTCTGGAGCAACGTATCGAGCTCAATCCATCATATTCATACATACCAGTTTATACTCAATTGAAAGTACATGAAACTCCACAAATTGAACGTCCTCCAACACCACCGATCATCCTTGAAACCATGAAAGAGGAATATATGGAATTCTATATGCCACTTGAAACTAAGATAAAGGACATTAATACCACTTCTTCCGGACATCAGCTGGCAACAGATACAGATGCAGATGCAGATAAAAATAATACAGTTGACAACTAGACGCATAGTTCAAGAAATTTAAATAATGTCTATTGAATTGATTTCCTAATTAGTCAATAAATCGCTCATATTTGATTGGTTAAGTAGGAGTTTATAAAATAAAAATACTTTGTTTCTATTTTATTATTTTGTTTTTTCAACTTTTTCTGCTATTTAAGTTGATTCAAAAAGATTTTGAACTTGCAACTTACCAAATTTGCGTAAATTTGCGAAATTAAACAAACCAATGAGTAAATCAGTAACAAAGCCCACTAAAAATGTACTCAATTGTATATGAAATATTTAGCGTCTTAAAAATGTCTTAAACTGAAGTCTATAAATTATGAAGTTGGGCGCGGGGACTATTTTTGATACAGATTATTAGGTTAGTTTAGGTTGAAGTGGCTGTCTCTTATGAGACTCACTTAGGCCAGTAAGGATCGTTGTGATTCCAGGGGTTAATTTTTCCGGCTCTATTTGAACTAGTTTAAGCTATTAATGAAGCAAAGGAAGCGAAGATTCTGATAGGCGGCCTAGGTCCCTGTGAATCACTTACCGAAAAGCAGCTAGCGTTTTCTATCCAGTGCTGGGCACAATCCATTCGAGGTGTTTGGGTACGACTTGCTAGAGTCACTGCCATAAAAGCGTCTGAATATTTTGCAATTACGCGTCGTGAGACATTCGTTAACAACTGCACACATCTCTCGGTTCTCTGAATATGCGATGAAATTCCTGGATCTGACAGTGGTATTTCACTAGAATTTATGTACTCCAAGAACTCGTGCTCGTGGGGAACAGGGAGCGAGGCTTCACATGGCAACGTGTCTGACTGCCTTAACCTGGCGGGGCCAGCATTATCCATGTCGAAATCGTCCCAAGTCGACTCAAACCTCCTAGTGGTATTCTCTGGGCAACGGCAAACTGGCATCCGTTAGTTTGACGGCTAATTTGAGCGGCGGGTCGCTCCGTAGACCTTAAACATGGAATGTACGCAGGGTTTGGGTCCCACCACATTACTACTGCCCAATGAATACTAGACCAGCCTTGGATTAGAACCCCTAATTACGTTGACGACCACCGCAAACGAAAAAGGGGCTATGATTTACGGATATGCACCTGGAATGTCCGGACGCTTTATATGGAAGGTGCCATTATCCAACTGGCGGAAGCCCTCAAAACAATAAAGGCAGACATCACCGCCATCCAGGAAATGCAATGGAAAGGGCAAGGTCTGTTTTAAAAAAGCACACTGTGATATCTACTACAGCTGCCTTGCGGAGAAGCGCGAATTCGGATGTGGATTCGTCGTTAGCCGGAAGCTACGCCACCTTGTTTCCCGGTTCACACCTGTGAACGAAAGATTGGCCACATCAAGGCAAAATTTTTCTTTATCAGCCTTATTTGCACGCACGTCCCAACGAAGGAAAAGGACGAAGCCGTCAAGGACACTTTCTACGCTAGTCTTGAGGACGTATACCTGCACCTTCCGGTCCATGACGTGAAAATAGTCCTCGGTGAACTTAATGCGAAAGTCAGAAGGGAAGGCATCTTTGACCCCACTGTCGGTCAGTTCAGTCTTCATGAGACCTCCACGAACAACGGTCTAAGACTGATCGACTTCGCCGCGGCATGAACATGGTAGTTAGTAACACCAGATTTAAGCAACTCGACATCCACAAGGCCACCTGGCTGTCCCCGGATCAAAAAACGCGAAACCAAATTGATCATGTTGAAATCGACGGAAGGCATGTTTCTAGTGTTCTGGATGTGCGTACATTTCGGGGGATCAACATTGACTCCTACCACTATCTTGTTGCAGCCAAGATACGCATGCGATTATGCAATGCGAAGAACATACGCACAGGAATGCAACGCAAGCTAGATGTCGCAAAGCTGCAATTGCAACGGACTGCCGAGGCTTTTTCCGCTCAACTGAGCCTCTATCATAAAGTATACGCTGTAAATTACTTCATTTAAACTCCCTGAAGGATAGAAGAACCACTCAGGACTTAGAGTTTATTCGTGGCTTAATAAGTGGTAATATTGATTGCACATCGCTTCTCGAACGTATAAATTTTAATATTCCTTCCAGAACCTTGCGTTGTTATGTACCATTTATCTCAGAGCTTACAAGTCAAACTATGCTGGATGCGAACCCATTACTAGAGCACTTAAAACGTACAATAACTTGTTTCCAATGACTCTATTGGATTTCTCCATGCCCAAGGATTTATTTAAGCAATCATTGCAAGATTTTTTTGTTAACTTAAGTTGAGACTTACCTTTATAATATTATTACCTTGTATCTATACTAAGTTCTGACTAATATGAACATCTATCATCTGTCAGTTAATTAAATAAATAAATAAATAAATAAACTCTCGATTAAGCTCAACCAACCAACCTCTGGACCCGACGACGCCGGCGAACTTTGTGCCATATATCCCACTCCATGCGCGCTGCCGCTGAAGAAGTCATTGGTTTCCGGCGCCCGCAACCTTGGAACCAATGGTACGATAAGGAGTGTCGCATTGCGACACCAGTAAAAAACGCCACTTATAGAAAAACGCTGCAGTCAGCTGCAACGCGAGCCATGCGAGAAAACTACAGCGAAAAGAGGAAGAAAGAGAATCGCCTTTTCAGACGCAAGAAAAGATAGCAGGTAAAGCGTGAGCGTGAGGAACTAGAGGTAAACAAGGGCAAGAAGGATGCACAAAAATTATATTAACAGGTTAAGCGTCTAGCCCAATTTTTCAAGCCCGGAGTATACACTTGTAGAGATAAAAATGGAGATTTGGTTACAGATACGCAGTGTGTACTGAGATTGTGGAGACAGCACTTCGCTAATTTACTTACTGACAACGATTCAACCAATGCCGCCCATAAAGAGCGTAGTTCAGCGCCACCAATCAACGATAACGAAGTGAAGTACCACCACCTAGCCATGAAGAGGTTCGAGTTGCTATTCAATGGCTCAATAACAATAAAGCAGCGGGTGCTGGCGGCCTGTCAGCTGAATTGTTTAAAACTGGCGGCGATGAATTGATAAGGCGCATGCAACAGCTCATCAGCAAAATCTGGCTAGCGGAAAGTATGCCCGACGATTGGAATCTCGGCGTACTTTGCCCTATACTTTAGAAAGGAAACCCAACAATCTGCGTCAACTATCGAGGTAACAGTCTTATTTCCATCGCATATAAGGTTCTCTCAAGTGTACTGTGTGAAAGATTAAGGCCGATTACAAAAACACTGATTGGACCTTATCAGTGTGGCTTTCGACATGGAAAGACCAGAAAAAACCCACGAAAACAGAATTGAAACACATCATCTCTTTGTCGATTATAAAGCTGCGTTCGATAGCCCGAGAAGGGATTACCTATACGCAACAATGTCTGAGTTCGGTATACCTGCAGAGTAGATTATACTTTGCAGAATGACGTTGTGCAACACATGCAGCTCCGCCAAGGTAGGAAATGACCTCTCCGAAACCTTTAATACCGAAAGAGGTTTCAGACAAGGCGATCCACTGTTTTGCGATTTCTTCAACATCATCATGGAGGGGGTCGTACGTAAGGCCGGTGTGCATCGTAATGGCACCATTTTCTACAAAGTTGTCCAGCTCCTTGCGTACGCTGATGATATTGATATTGTTGGTAGAACCAAGAGAGATATTACCGCTGCTTTCGCCGCTATCGAAAAGGAATCAGCCAAAGTGGGTTTGTCGAAAAATGAGGGTAAAACAAAGTATATGCTGTCTACAAACAAGGGAGCGCGGCGTATAGACTCCCACGTTTCATCCGGCAGCTATAAGTTTGAAGTAGTTAAGGAGTTTGTATATCTTGGCACCACCATTAATAACAACAACGAAGTCAGCCTGGAGATAAAGCGAAGAACAATAATTACTAATAGGTGCAATTACGGGCACAGTAAGCAACTAAGTTTCAGAGCCCTCTCCCGATCGACAAAACTAACGCTCTACAAGACGCTCGTTCTACCTGTGCTTCTTTATGGTGCTGAAGCATGGGTAGCTTCGCAAACTGACGCAGCTTCTCTTAGGGTGTTCGAGAGAAAAGTTCTTCGCAAAATCTTCAGTCTCGTTCGAGTCGGCGATGACTATCGCATCCGAATGAACCACGAGCTGTATGAGCTCTACGAAGACATTGACGTAGTTCGACGTATAACTGTGCAACGACTACGCTGGCTGGGTCATGTCCATCGTATGGTTACGAAGCTCCGGCGAAAAAGGTGCTCGAGGCGAGTGTCGTTGGTCAATGACGACGAGGGAGACCATACCTCCGATGGATAGACCAGGCCGAGGAAGCCCTAACCGCACTTGGTGAATCCGATTGGAGAAGGCACGCGCCAAGCAGAGGCTCCTGGCGAGAGCTAATGAGGTCGCCCAAAACCCGAACAAGGGTTGTTATGGCCACCTAAGTAAGAAGTGCTCGTGTTGGATGCTTGCAGTGAATGGAGGTACAGACAATATGTTGTCATTATCTAAGTCCACTAAATCCATATAATCTGTGGAGTCGAAATTAATGGGATACTTCTTATAAGTTCTGAGTTTAGTTGAGTAATATAATTGTTGATAATAAAACATAACTTTTTTAATGGCTCTGTCGCGAACAGGTTCGAAAAGCATTGTTAACAAAATATTTTCTGGATGTGCAAAAAATTCATTATTTTAGAGGGTTTTGTTTACAATTTCTCGAAAATTTTGTGCTAAAAAGTTCGTTGACTTTATAAATGTATATTAAAGTGCACAGCCATATACCACTAAATTATAAAATTTTACATTAAAATATATCGGTACATAAACTTCCATAATGAAATTCAGTCGGTTTCTTATCGTTAAAACAACCTGACGTGTTTTTTTCTGTTATGCAGTGTATAAATTGCCAAAAGCCTATAACGTGCATGTCATGTAATGGCACTTATCATAAACTTTGTGCTAACCTTGATGACATTCAATATGAACTTTTAAACTTTCATCCAAACATCGTGTTTCTGTGTGACAAGTGTCTTTTGTTACAAAACAACATTGTATCTGCACTTGAACTGTAGGCAAGTAAAATAAATTGCCTTAAAAAAATATTCTTTGAGTTCTACCGAAAAGAGGTCGTTGACCCTCCTACTATTGCAGTGTCTAACTCTCATACGGTTGAGTCTCTTGATGTACCGCGCTTGCATCCCCCTAAAACATCACCCGCTACTAGTGATGCCCTGTCTCGCTTGCGTTCGCGTACACATGTACCTGCTGCTGCACCCCCTTCTGGGTTATCGTCTGCTGCTATGCCTGCTGGAGTTTCAGTTGTTGTTCCAGTGCTCTCTGTTGATTCTGCTTTAACTTCTGCTTCATCTGCTGCTCCTGCTCTTTTGTTATCAAGCGACAAATTTAGTGCCACGACCTATTCTGATGTGTGCTCTATGGATCCATTGCTCTCTGCCAATCGTGCTTCTCCACCTTCTTCTATTACTTCTCCTTCTTCGTATGCAAATCTTTGCTCTGCTGGTTATCGCTCTCTGATGGTTGCGTTTTACCTTCGGTTGCTGCTCCGGCACCTGTAACATTATTGAGTGCAGATTTCCCGACTGTTTCTTTAAATAATTTACATTCTGAGTGGAAATATATAACAAAAACAAAGCGCTCTCGAGCTGTTGTTGGTAATAATGAGTGCACTGATTTGAATGTTTTTGCCTCAATGGAGTATGTACACTTATCATCTTTTCTGAAGATGATATTATTACTTATGTGTGTCAAGATGGAAATCGTAATTTATGTTCAAATGGAGATTTATTGAATATAGAAAAAGTATTTTAAAACAAGGAAACAATTAATATCAAATTAATTTCAAAAAAACCAAACCGAGCAGGAACAACCAGCACGACTCAAGGTTGATTTATAAGGTTGTCGTATGGAAGAGAGCGAGTACCCATAATTGTCAAATGAAAGTTGACAGCTCATAGAAAATCTGCAAGTGCTCTCTTTTATCGTCCGTTTTTCTTTCGTAGCCATTCGCAAAATTGGCTGGTTTTGACAATTATGGGTACTGAGAAGAGAGTGCGATCAGCCCTGCGACAACCTTATAAATCAACCTTGGCACGACTGACTGCCCACGATCAACCAACCACTTATCGTCTTTCTTGTTTCCTCTTTGCGCACCCTTCGTGTGCCAGTCAGTGTTGCCATATTCAGTTGACATGTGCAAGAATATGCTGGAGTTAAGAGAGAAGATGTTAAGTGTTTCAAGCTCATAAAAAATGGTGTCTCTTTGAGTGACTTAAAGTATGTAAATTTTTAACTTGGAATTGCTGCATATTATTATGATGTGTTATTTAAGCCTACGTGTTGGCCATCTCATATTAAAGTCCGCCTTTTCGGCCTGTTCCAAGACCAGCAGGCCCAAGCCTGCAGAAATAATTGCTTAGGATATATCTACTAATGTTCATGCTATTGATGAATTATTGAGCTATATGAACTATTGTTAATAATTTCAAAAGTAGATTTTATGGCATCGTGTTCACCGCAAAAACAACTTTTTTCGAGGTGCCTCCGGAGAATCGCTGCCACGGATTTATTTATTTATAATTTGTAATTTTTTTTCCGAATATACTTAAGAAGTCAAACTATAACTTGTATATGAAAAGAGTTTTTGACACATCCAAAAATTGAGAAAAAAACAAGACGTTAATTTCCGCGCCATATTTACTTCGAGTGCTTGTTATTTTGCTTGTGGATGATTAAAATGTACAGCTTGTGTGTGTGTGTGTGTGTGTGTGTGTGTGTGTGTGCCTAAGTGCTAACATAAGCGAGTGATTAGGACTTCGCTGGCAACATAAAGCAGCACCATTATTCATTCACTTGTACAGCCTAGTGTTTGTTCAACATTTTGATAGCTGTGATTGCTTTAGAATTTTGTTTATTCAGCGCTAAAACATGAAAACACGACCAAAATGTTAAATGTCAAAATTTGTAACTGCCAAAATTTCATCGTCCATTTAACATAGTAAAAAAGACAAATGTTTTTAACACACAAATTTAGTTCAACTTGCTATTTTGTTTCTCACCACGAGTGACAGGTTTCCTATTGACACACACCCTTACGACCTAAACGCATTGATTGCGGCTGCAACCACAAGCTGCCAAATTAGGAACGATTCTATATCGACGAAAAAGCCACAGCGGCAAGGGCGGCATTACACCAGTTTCTCTCCATAAGAAATACATGTAAAAAAGTAGATGCCTCACGGCCGCAGCCGCAGTCAATAGGGGGTTTCGGAATATGCTACATGTAGGATGGACAATGTAGGACGGCAGAGTAACGGGAAAGTCTGTTCGAGCTTTCGAACTATTCTACATGTCGGACGGACTTAATTTTTTTCCAGCGTTCAAGAAGGCATCGTGCAATGGTAAAACAATTTCTTGCTGCTCTAATAATTATGTTTTATAAGAAGAGGAAGAGGAAATACAAAAAAACAAAGAATAAAACACAGTATGGGAAAAAGCTGCCATATTAATATATTCAACTTTGCGCATTGCTTACCTTTTTCTTCAGATGTTCACTCCACGAAGTAATTGCTAATTTTTTAGGAAATTTTGGATTGATTAGGGGGACATTCATATGGCTCTTTGGCAAGACTGTCGCTCGTGTCGTCCGTCAATCGCTTCATTTATTCAGTCATGACATTTAATGCAAGCATATCGCACCCAGGACGACGTTAGCAAGTATGGAAGTGTTTATTTTGCTTTTGGATTTGAAAAAACGTAAAATAGACAGATTTCGCAAAATATATTTGCGCAACGCTCCACGCCCGGTACAAGTAGTAGTGGTGACAGCAAATCAAAAACAAAGACTGTGGTCGCGACTCACAGATAGAAAAACACCGTTCTAAACCATTAGGGGCTTTCAGATGAACGTACAAGTCAGCGTACATTGTACGACGACAAAATAACGGGAATATTTTGTTGAGCTTTCAAGCAATCGGACATGTACGACGACTTCATTCTTGGCAGATTCTCTCGCAGAACACATCGGCATAATGGCTTAAGAATTTTTGGATGATGTTAAAATTGATCGACATTTTTACTCTAGTTTTGTAGGCAGAAAAATCAAAATTGTTTGATTTTCATCCGGCATGTCGGTCCGACCGTCTCTTTTGCTTTCAAACGATCGTACATGCCGTCGGACATGCCCAAGTCCACTGACATGTACGTTCGTCTGAAAGCCCCTATTCGCAAGCGACATTTTTTTTTTGCATATTTGGTATATTCCAAGGTTGATTTATAAGGTTGTCGCAAGGGAGAGAGCGAGTGCCCATAATTGTCAAATCGAAGTTGACAGCTCATAGAAAATCTGCAAGTGCTCTCTATTATCATCCGTTTTTCTTTCGCAGTCATTCGCAAAATTGGCTGGTTTTGACAATTATGGGTACTGAGAAGAGATTGCGATCAGCCCTGCGACAACCTTATAAATCAACCTTGGTATATTCTATTACAATTTTTAAGGATATGTCTTCTATTGCTCGCTAGATGGCATCGTGATAAAAAAACAGCTGATAATACAAAAACAGCGGTAAGCAAAAGACAAAGGAAAAACCAAAGCAATTGATTTGCTATAAATAGTCATTGTTTTAGATAAAAACTTAAAAAAAATAACATTAATCGACAAAATATTTATTAGATAAAATGGATATGAAGCGCACGCATTGAACTGGTCACCTGCTTTACCACCAGCATTGCTGTAAACTATGCCATCTCACCAACTGGCGAGTTGATTGCCTTCGCGCAGGGCAAAAACCTAGCCTTGTTGACTTCACGCTGGGACAACAAAAGTCAAGCAATTAGCTATGCCTTAAGCAGGTGTAGCGAATTAGAGAACCCAAATCAGATAATAACCAGCATAATATGCTTGCCCATCTTAGGAAAGGGTGCTAGCACAGGGCCGGAATGGACATGCGTTGTACTGGGACTAACCTCAGGCATGGTGCACTTCTACACAGATACGGGCATAAAAATATTTTCTCAAAGGTGAGTATTTTCATAAGATTGCGTGTAAGAATCATAAGCTCACAACTAATGAGGGTAACAATTAAACCAAAATTTAAATATTTGTGGATTTCAAAAACAAATTATCTGTATTTAAATCTAAACTACTGCACAGATTTCATTAAAATTAGGAACATATTGTCACTTTAAATGCAGGCAGATGCCCTAAATATAATAAAATTAATAATATTTTGGCTTAAAAAGTAATTTCTACCTTTGGAATTTCGTTAGGTAAATATTATTTCTTGTCATATTTGTTTAAAATATTTAATAATTAATTAAGGCAAAAATCCCTTGCCGATTACTCAGTGTTTTTCAACATGTGGGTCGCGACTTCCCTGGGGTTCGCACACTAAGCGGTCATAATCTTTTTTTAGGGTAACCGTCGGAGATGGTGAAAAATGGCTCATGTATTTTTTGCACATCTTATCAATATCTAAAATTTTCTCTTGCATCATATTCTTCCATCTCTTACAGCTTAGCTTTTATTCAATTAAAGTTATTTTAAGCTCATATTTCTGGTCATAGGTCACTAATCCAAAATTCAATCATATTGTGCAGTTAGACCTTTCTTTCACCATTCTACCTCTACCTAGTCCTGAGATCCCTTACTAATATTAATATAATATTTCAACGTTAATATTTCGGGTCAGAGGTAATCAATTTAAAATCTAACAAGATTCGGCACATCTATGGTGGTGCAGTACGTTTCATTGTCTTTATTCTTAAATAAATATTAAAAAAAATGTACGACAACATTCGATATTTGCGTATTAATATATGTATAAGATTTGTAATTCGACATGCTACAATATACGGATTGAGTTTATTGAGCCATTTGTTTATGTCAAATAAAGATCAAAACGCCTTTTACATAATAAAAATAATTGCTAAAATAATAAAAGGTCTGTTCCCGTACTCTAAATTGTTTGTCCAATTTATAAGTTTTGCAGGTTTTAGTTCGAGAAGCGTTCCCACACTCGAAAAAATGGTAAAATACAGTGCAGTCGAAAGTGTAAAATATTTCCCTCTCTGTCAAAAGTTGCAAGTTTTACAGCTCTATTCTACTTGTTAACTTAACAAAGAATTGTTAAGTAGCTCTTGTTAATATCATTGTTATGTAAAGTAAATGTTCATATTCTAAAAAATCATTTACAATTAGAAAGCCCTAAAAAGCTTAAAATTTCACCACGCGTGGTGAGGATGGGAAACTCACAGTATTCAAACGCCAGCTGTTTTTTCGATGATATTTTATTGTTTATTATGTCAGCAAGCAAAATGGAAAATGCAAAGAATTAAGTGATCTGAAGATTTTTTTTTTATATAAAACATAAATTTACATTTTTTTAATAGCCAAACAAAGTTTGAGTGAACCACGCAGGAGCAGCTCCTATTTTATATACAATTTTTGCTGGCAGCACCTTCAACTTTTTACTGGCATGTATGTTATTATATTTGGATTTTCCATTTCGGTATTTAATTGTATTTAGAGTTGAATAGAAATAAAAAAATAGATAAAGAGATCGATTGAATGAATCATTTTCATTTTGAAAACGTTTTAACTAGCGCCGTCGTTAACTTTTTTCGTTTCTTTGATCTTCTTCATTATCACAACTTAAAACACGTAAAAATTCTTCCATTTTCCACAGTCTATTTATTTTAATTCAATATTATATTATAATTTATATTATTTTTATTATTTGCACAACAATTCCCTAGTTAAACACATAAATTTTAAGATTATGTTGTTGTTAAGATACTTTGTGCAATTAACAAAATTGTAAAGAAAAGAACTTTTAAATTTTCACCAGAATACGGAACATTAACAACTTGTTAAAATTAACTATTTTGTTAATGTGGTCAGCTTTAAGCTGGTAGAATAGGGCTGTTAATCCGATCAATTACTTCTGGCAAAAATGATAAAACTGTCAAACTGCTAAAAATCAGCAGTTTACAAGTTAGCAAAGACATTGAAAAATAACAAAAGCTCTTTGAAATAAATGAAAGCTATTAAAATAGAAACCAAAAACATGGGAAATTTGAAATTATGAAAAAAACTGTATATCGGCCAATAGCGATTCTTCCTTTTTTAAGCAAAGCCTTTGAAATCTATAAGTAATCAATTGAAAATATATTTAAACAACAACAGGCTCATCACTAATCATCAATCTAGTTTTCGATCAAAACACAGTTGTACCACAGCGCTTCTTAAAGTATGCGAAGACATTAGGTCTGCTTTAGATAGGGATATGCTGGGTTTGATGGTTTTCCTAGAGTTTTCTAAAGCTTTTGACTGTATTAGCCATAGTCTTCTCATACAAAAATTGAGATCTAAGTTATTTTTTCATGACACACTGTGCGCACTTATGACTTCGTACCTTAGTGATCGAAAACAATTCGTCTACCTTAACAATAAATGTTCGTCAAGCCTGAATGTCTTGCCTGATGTTCTCCAAGGCTCAGTTTTAGGTCCTCTGTTATTTTCGACGTTCATTAATGATATTGTTGATTGTTTCTCCTCCTGTGAACATCATATATATGCGGATGATATCCAATTGTACAAGCTCTTTCATATCAGCTAAAATCTCAGCAGCAAATGAAGTTAACCTAGACTTAAACAAAACTTTTCAATGGACAACAAAAATAGGACTAAGACTTAATACAATTAAAACTAAGGCTATGTTTATTGATAGATGTAAAACCTTCGAGGAACGCCCTCCACTTTTTCTCAATAAATCCTCTATTGAGTATGTCGAAAACTTTAAAAATCTAGGAGTATATTTAAATAATCATTTTACGTGGAACACTCACATCAACAGAGTACTTGGAAAAGTTTAAGGTGCTCTGCGTGGTCTGAGTCCTACGTCTTAGTATCTGTCTAACGAAGTAAAGCTTAGACTCGTGAAGTCCTTCAGTTTGCCAATAATTATGTATAGCTGTGAGCTATTTTCGAATATGGACCAGGAGTCAAACCGGAAACTAACGGTAGCCTACAATAGTTTCGCAAGATTCATATTTAACTTAAACAGACAAACTCATATTAACACATGCCAGAGATTTAGCAGAGTTGATGCAATCTCTACATAATAATTTATACTCTATGCCAACAACACCACAAACGCATTCACAATACAAACACACCGATGCTGGAGACACCTTGTGGCAAATAAAAGCAAATTTTTGTAGCATAGTAAATACACAATCCTCTATCTATTGAGAGATGGTGACGATCTACTGCAGCATAGCGTCTGTTATAACTAAGATTAAATTAACAACATATTCTCAGAGGTCTTTGTGGCCTAGTTGGTAGTGTGCTGGGCTATCGTTAGAAAGGGCACGGGTTCGATCCCCACGGGAACCAAAACATATTTTTAGTATTTAATATTAAAGTATTAAATTTTCTTGTTGTAATAAGCGCTAGCAACAAAGAAACCATCAAAATTCCAAGAAAAAACCTGTCGAAAATTTTTCAGATTTCACTCTAAGCAAATCACAGAACGAAGAGTAAAAAGCTTCGCTTCAAAAATATTTTTCATAATTTGTATGAGTTATAGATGACGCCAAAGTCAAAAATCCGGTTTCCATATGGTGGACAGTTAATCTCAGGATTGGATGGGCCGATTTAGAAATCTTGTTTTATTTTATTAACCTATTCTCTAAGGCATCTACTTGTAGAGACGAAAATGGAGATCTGAATACGGATACACAGTGTGTGCTGAGATTGTGGAGACGGCACTTCTCCAATTTACTTACTGGCGACGATTCCACCAATGCCGCCTATGGAGAGCGCAGTTCAGAGCCACCAATCAACGATGACGGAGTGGAAGTACCACCACCTAGCCATGAAGAGGTTCGAGTTGCTATCCAACGACTCAAAAACAATAAAGCAGCGGGTGCTGACGGCCTGTCAGCTGAATTGTTTAAAACCGGCGGCGATGAATTGATAAGGCGTTGAGCAACACACGCAGCTCCGTTAAGGTAGGAAATGACCTCTCCGAAACCTTCAATACCGAAAGAGGTTTCAGGCAAGGCGATCCACTGTCTTGCGATCTCTTCAGGATCATCATGGAGGGGATCGTACGAAAGGCCGGTGTGCATCGTAATGGCACCATTTTCTATAAAGGTGTCCAGCTCTTTGCGTACGCAGATGATATTGATATTGTCAGCAGAACCAAGAGAGATGTTACCGCTGCTTTCGCCGCTATCGAAAAGGAATCAGCCAAAGTGAGTTTGACGATAAATGAGGGTAAAACAAAGTATATGCTGTCAACAAACAAGGGAGCGCGGCGTTTAGACTCCCACGTTTCATCCGGCAGCTATAACTTTGAAGTAGTCAAGGAGTTCGTATACCTTGGCACCGCCATTAATACCAACAACGAAATCAGCCTGGAGATAAAACGAAAAACAATAATTGCTAATAGGTGCTACTACGGGCTCAGTAAGCAACTAAGTTCCAGAGCCCTCTCTCGATCGACAAAACTAACACCCTACAATACGCTCGTTCTACCTGTGCTGCTTTATGGCTCTGAGGCATGGGTAGTTTCGCAAACTGACTCAGCCGCCTTGGGGGTGTTCAAGAGAAAAGTTCTTCGCAAAATCTTCGGTCCTGTTCGAGTCGGCGATGACTATCGCATCCGAATGAACCACGAGCTGTATGAGCTCTACGAAGACATTGACGTAGTTCGGCGTATAACTGTGCAGCGACTACGCTGGCTGGGTCATGTCCATCGAATGGACGACGAAGCTCCAGCGAAAAAGGTGCTCGAGGCGAGGGTCGCTGGTCAACGACGACGAGGGAGACCATGCCTCCGATGGATGGATCAGGCTGAGGAAGCCCTAACCGCACTTGGTGTATCCGATTGAAGGAGGCGCGCGCAAAGCAGAGGCGCCTGGCGAGAGCTGATGATGTCGGCCGAAACCCGGACACGGGTTGTTACGGCCACCTAAGTAAGTAAGTAAGTTTGATAATCTCGATGATATTTGGCAAAATTGGATCAAAACCACGCTTACCTCCCATACAAAGTGATGTCATCAAAATAAGAAAACTTTCGTTAATATTTAAAGCTGAATGTCATCGTGTATGTCGTGGCTAAAGACTTCGAATATACTTCAATATGGCCGCGGGGGTATTTTAGCTTTTGTACCCTACCGAAGCTCCATCCTTATTAGTTTTTTTAAATATTACCCAAAAAAAATTTTTTTAAGATTTTTTGGTAGATTGCCTTAAAGAATCTGTTAATAAGGAAAATAAAACAAGGTTTATCAAAATCGGCCCAGCCAATCCTGAGATTAACTGGCCATCACCGGATTTTCGAGCACTTCACTTTGACGCCATCTCTAACTCATACAAATTATTTTTTTACTCTTTTTTCCAATCGTCAAGGATGTATAAATTCAAATAAAAATTATGTTTATATCTAATAAAGAGCCGAAGATATAAAGTTTAGAAACCTGCTTTCTTTTTCCTTACCCGAAACTGTAATGATACCTTAAGGGGATAGTACTGTTCTTGAGACATTTTTTATATTTTTTTTTTCTTGTGTACAACATTCCAAGAGTATTTTGTAAAAATTTCAAGTAAATCGTGCTAAAACTAACGAAGATACAGCGTTTCAATTAAGCGGACCTCACTTAAAATCGACTTTAAATCGATTTTCTGGAAAACAATATTTTTGAAGTCGGTGAACACGATGCCGCAAAATCTAGTTGGCCGATCGTTTTGAAATTGCTTACACTATTTCTACACATAAATCAACAGGTAATGCCGAAGCGTTTTTTATGTGTTTCTTTTTTTTTTACTTTTTCAGCGAAAATCGCGTTTTTGACACCAAAAAAATTACATTTTTAAACAAAAAACTCTTCGGTATTACCTCGAGAATATGTTTCTTTTAAACTAATTACCTTTTAAACTAATTTTGAATTTTTTTCTAGATA
The DNA here is from genome assembly GCA_914767935.1 of Coremacera marginata. Classification (NCBI taxonomy): domain Eukaryota; kingdom Metazoa; phylum Arthropoda; class Insecta; order Diptera; family Sciomyzidae; genus Coremacera; species Coremacera marginata. Next base: position 60,498,791 of record OU612045.1, on the reverse strand, counting down.
ATCCGCTAACCTCTAATCGTGTTCACTGCACAACAACTTTTTTTTTGAGGCGCCTCCGGAGAATCGCTGCCACGGATTTATTTATAGATAATTTATAATTTTTTTTCCAAATATATTCAAGGGACATTTTACCTAATTTTGTCGAAATTTTAAGAGTGTTTTAAGTAACGATTGTGAAAAAACCGTTAGAAATATTCTAGTAAATATTTTTTTTATTGTTTTACATAGGTATTAAAATTAAAAATATTTTTTTTTGTTTTTTCGTGACGTCACATCCGCGTCACACGAGCGTAAATGAAACAGTACAAAAAAAAATAGAAAAAACTGTGACTATGAGTTTTTGACTTCGAGTTAATTAGAAAAAAATGGTGGCTACGCAAAGTCAAAATTCAAATAAAGGTAAATTTTTGGACAAAAGTAGCTGTAAAAATTTTTTGAGGGCTTTAAAGAAAAAAACGCGAAGTCAGACCCTCAAAAATATATTTTTTTAATTACTCAGCAACTTTGAAATAAATCGCTTTAATACCTTTTGCGCAATCTTGCACACCGGTTTTAAAAAACCTTTTTCGAGAAAAACGTGTTTAAAGTTTAAAAATAGTTTCTTCGATACTTTGAATGATTAAATTATTCTTTACGTTTTTTTCGTTTAGAGAAATTTATAACAAAAAATCTAGACCATAGCATAAAAATCGTTCAAGTATTTTGCAGAAATGTTAAGTAGAAAGAGTAAAAACGTGGTTTAAAAAAAACGAAATTTTTTGTTTAATTTACAAGTTGTCTGCGTTCCCAGGTGCTTACAATAAGCCTTCTGCTTACACATGACCTTTTTATTTTTGCTGGTCCGATTTTCTTTTTTTGGCCAATTCAGTACTGCGACGTTTGGCGATGTTCATTCGTATACAAATTCTATTATATAATACATCAAAGCTAGGAAAGAGCTAGGAGAGGAGCGCAAGAATTAAATTCTGTTAAATTTTAGAAAAAAAACACGCTTGACGGCGCGCGCAAAACAGGCTAAAAAGTAAAGTTAGAGGAGAAATTTGGAAATTTTTTTTGGATATTCTTGAGACATATATGATGTGACTTATAAAAAAAAATCCGATTCTCAAAAAAAAAAAATTAGATAAATGTGCCTTAAGAAGTCAAACTATAACATGTATATGAAATCAATACACCAACATTATTCTGGTCTATCTGTGGTAAACGATACAGAACCGACTCGCTTTTGTAATAATGCTAGTCCAAGTCTTTTAGATTATTTCATTGTGTCAGACCTCTCGCTCGTCTCACTGTTTGATCAACTATTTTTATTTTCGATCACGATTTAATTTTCTGTTCGTTAAACGTAAACATGTCTTGTAATGTCTCTTCTGCTGCTTATTCCTATTATGACTATAAAAATATTAATTATCCGTCATTGTACCATGATTTGTCTTTGATTTCATTTAGTGACTGCTGGCATCATAGCTCAGTTGATGATAAACTTTGTTCTCTCACAACCCCTGTTAAATATCTTTTTGAAAAACATGTTCCTCTGCGAACTACAGTTCTTAAAAATGCATCTTGCCCTTGGTTTTCACAACAAGTCCTGAATGCAATAAAAAAGAGGAATAGATTGCACAAACTTTGGAGAAGAATACCTTCATCTGCAAATTGGGAAAGTTATAGGTTAGCCAGGAATGAATCTGTTTACATAACACGGCAATCAAAGACCCGCTACTTTACTGCTAAGCTAAATCTGTCCCTTCCCACCAAAACCCTGTGGAACAATATACGTAGTCTTGGAGAGAAGCAAAATAATTCTCCTTTATGTAATATCCACCCAGACTTACTAAATTACTTTTTTGTAGGTAATACTGCTCCTGTTAGCAATACTATGACTCCACTGAATAGTTTTCATGTTCCACATTTGTTCGAGTTCAGTTCTGTAAGTGAACTTGTTGTTGGGAATTGTGTAATGCAAATTAAATCAAATGCTTTGGGTGAAGATGGTATTCCCATCAAATTTATAAAACTTATACTACCTCATATAATAACTCCCTTAACGCATATAATTAATCATAGCTTCACAACTTCTTCATTTCCTAGCATCTGGAAAATTGCAACTGTCTTGCCGGTTGCAAAAAAATCTAACCCATCTGGACCAAATGATTTTAGGCCAATAAGCATACTGTCGCCATTATCTAAAGTTTGTGAAAAACTCATAAGCCATCAAATCAATAAATTTCTTCTTGCAAATGGTCTCTTGTCTCCATATCAATCGGGGTTTCCGGTGGGGCACTGTTGTGCTTCGGCAGTTGTTAAAGTTCTTGATGATATACGACCTAAATATGATGCTGGATTATTGTCTTTACTTTGCATGCTTGACTTTTCGAAGGCTTTTGACAAAGTAAGTCACTCATATCTATGTCATAAACTTAGGCATCTTTTTGGGTTTTTCCATAGTTCTGTGAGCGTAATTATTTATTTGGCGAATCGATCACAAAGAGTTAAAGTTGGTGTAATGTTATCTCATCTTAAGCCTGTCTTAAGCGGTGTCCCTCAAGGCTCCATTCTTGGTCCTCTTCTCTTCTCGATCTTTATAAATGACATCTTTACTGTTTGCAAACACGTCTCTTTGCATGCTTATGCTGACGATATACAACTTTATCTTTCAACTCGAATTGAACTCTTAGATGATTTTTCCAGTAAATTTAATGAAGATCTTAGTAACATTTATAACTGGGCTTGTAATAATGGTCTCCAACTTAATGCTGCCAAGTCTTATGTTCTGCCAATCTGTAAAAATAAAACCACCGTTCTTGCTGTACCCGATTTATTTATTGGTACAACTCGGCTTACTGTTGTGTCGAAAATTGTAAACCTTGGTTTTTGTTTGAATTCGTCACTCTCTTGTACTGATCACGTTAATAATGTTGTCCAAAAAGTTTATTATATCCTACGTAACTTAAGAATGTCTGCCAATTTATGTTCTATTGAAGTAAAACAATTACTGGTGAAGCAATTTGTATTACCCGTCATAACATACTCTGAGATAGTGTATAGTAAGCTCGATTCATCCTCTCAGCTGAAACTTAATATTGCTTTTAACTATGCTACTCGTTATGTATATGGTTTGAAAAAGTTTGATCACCTTTCTGAATTTAGAAATGCAATACTTGGTTGTAGTTTGACTGGTTATTTGAATGCTAGAAACTGTGTTTACCTCCATAAAATAATCCACACTAAAACTCCTCATTATCTCTATGAAAAACTACAGTTTAGTATATCCAGAAGATGTAAACTTTTAATTATTCCTAGACATAGCTCTCTTACAAGTTCTAATCTTTTTTTCATTAATGCCGTAAGACTTTGGAATGCGTTACCTCGTAGATTAAGAGAAATCGAACGGATAGAAACCTTTAGGCAATCTCTTCTTTCTTACTTTTCTGCTTCATAAACTCTGTTTTTTTCCTTCCTTCTTTCGTGTACTTTTTCACCTTACAATTTAAGTCTAGTTTAATCAAACATGTAATTTTCACCTATTTTTGATTTGCATTATCTTCTTGATTCTGTTCATGTTTCATATTTATGCTTTTATAATTATATTCCTTAATATCATAAGTTCAACTCTATTCTTAGTTGTTATCTTTAATTAATTAATTAATCATGTTAATTATTACGCATCCACTGTACTGTAAAATAACATAGTTCTTATTTGTACTCATCTTATATACAATAAATTAAATTGAGCTATTAAATTGAGCTATTATTTATGTCTCCAAAGAAAATCATGAATTTTTTTCGGCCCTAAAACAATACCATGCCCTTAAACAAGTAGTCTGTTTTAAGTAAAATCGATTTTAAGAGAAAGTGTCCAGCTCCTTATTGGTAAGGCTGTAAGAGAAATTTTATTTTATATCAAATCTAAATCTATCTTTATCAAATCTTTAATGTAGTGATTTTCATAAAGAGGTAAGCACTCGATAGGTCTTGCTCTGCAAATGTGCAAAAAGGTCTTATTTTTTCTTAAATACTCTGCATTTTTTAAAAAAAGCTGAAACAATTTTCTATGAAAAAACCAAATTTCCTTGTGATGCCTAAAAGTATGTGATCCATTTTTATTATTATGCTATGATAAGTAATAACTGAGCTACATAACAATTCAGAAACAAAACAGAAACAGAAAGGTAAAATAAAAATAGTCCTTAATATAAAAACAAAATTACCTATCACTAGATATTTTTTACTTTGGCGTTTTAACGCCACACGAGAGTAGTAGTATTTTGTAAACTAGAAATAAAATTAATTAAAAAATAAAAAGGAATTAAAAAAAATTAACTGTTATTAATTTCAGCATATTTCCTCTATTGACAAAAAATAAATACGAAACCAGCAAACCAGCTAGCTAAAAAGAAATAATTTCTTATCAACTCCTGCTCGACATTAAGTCTCTTTGATTATTTTTTTTTATGAAATTCTCCCTAATTACTTTTATTGCTATTTTGCTTTTTTTAGCTATCATGAAGATCCCGTGCTGTGCATCAAGTCGTATACGCCACCGCATAATACCGAATCGGACTCATTTCTCTACATCATTTATGATCAGTGCATATGCATTATAAAAGGTTCCGACATTTTACCGCTACTCTCGAACCAACGACATAATATCAGTCGCACTTTGGGTCGCAAGCATGGCATTGCTTCAAATACCAGTGGCCTAGAGACCGCTGACACGACGCCTTATCAAAAATTCAACTTTGCTCGAGAGCGTGAAACGCTTGTGAACGATGCCGTTGTTGTTGGCGCACAAAAGCCCTGCACTTTTGATCATATCGTAGAGCAGTGTCTAGGTTCTGGTTACTATGCCAAATTTTCGGAGCATTCAGCGCAGCGCTCACTTGTATTGGGTGTAGGTGCAGAACCCTATCTCGGTTTCTATTTTGCTGAAGAGGGCTATCGCACCATAACTCTGGGTGAGGTAGCTAAAGATGTGCTTGGCATAGCTTACAAGAATCTATTGGGAAATTTATTTCGGCGTTCGCCAACTGAAACAACGCCGCCATCCTCAGAGTCCAATACCGTCGCTCCAACGCCTATGCCAACGAAAGAAGCACAAATGCGCAATCGCTGTCGTTTTTATGACGGCAAACGCGATGGTTTTACTATAGTTCTGGCGCCGAATCAGCGTCTTGCAGCTATCACGGACAATTTGCATCGTATTATGTTGGTAGACTGCAATCGGGGAGTCACGTTGCGCATGTGGAAGGGCTATAGAGATGCCCAGTGCGCCTTTATACCTGTTAAAGAACGCACCTTGAAACATGTACAGACGACTCGTCGCAGGGCTTTGTTTTTGGCTATCTATGCACCACGCATGGGTTGCCTAGAAATTTGGGCGCTGCAAAATGGACCCAAAGTAGCAGCCTTTACAGTGAGTAAAGATGGGCAACTAGTTTACAATGTACACGGTTTATTGGGTAAGTTTTCGCATCCATACTGGCACTACAGTAAAATAAAAACATTTAATCGCAATTAGGTGCTAAGTCAGGTAGCTCCAAGACTAAGGCATCGATAAACTACTGTCTCTTTCTTGACCCTAGCGATGGCAGCGTGAAAGAAATCCTCATACCATTTCATTATGCGCTCGGCGAGAGTAACTCGAAGACATCACGAGACATACATCAGTTGAGACGTTTAAAGAACATGTTGCGCCCGAAAGTAGCCGCAGACAATTTGGCTGAAATACGCGTGCTTGCTGCCGAGTTCCAGACCATAGCTGTGCGCCAACAATGCCTGGAGATGTTGAAGAAATATAAGCAACTCAAGCCTTTAGTGTTTCATGCCATAATCGATGCCTTCTCCCAAACGCTGGATGTTGAAGAAGAGACTAAGCATTTAATAGAGAAGCAAAAATTCCAGCAACTACTCGAAAACTATAAACGTTTGGTTGACTTTTATATAGCAATGTCCGAACCAGTTGCAGCGGAATTTGATGCCTGGCTGGAACTCTCTGACAGTGATTTGGTTACCATAAATCAGTTGGTGTTGCTTTTAAGCAGTAAAAATCAATCAATTAAAGCCAGCAACGCTGCTAACAAAGTTACTTTTCAAGAGCAGTGCAATGATGATGGCGACTTTGTTGACTATTTAAGCATCTTTCAAATAGATTTGGCCGATAAAGTGCCTTTGCTTCACAGCAAAGCGGAAATGTATGGCTACATAAGCGGTAGGCTTTTCGGCGCTTTCTTTAAGCATGGCTTGTGTTTCGAGCAATTTAAACATGCTGCCGAGCAATCAAAAATTCCGTGCGAAGATTTGTTGCGTTTGGCGTTGCATTACTCGATAACTAAACCTTTTGAATATAAAAATTGGTACGTTGTTGGTGTTGGTGTTATTTTTTTTTTATTGTAAAACGCATTTTTATAACTGTTTTTTATCTCCTACAGTGATGAAGTGATTGCCGATATGTCGCGTCTAGCTGAAGTGATACGAGCTATTTGTGAATTGGCTGGCGACATTGTTAATGACTATGCCTACAACGCCATTTCGCCATGGTGGCAAAAAGTACGTGAAATACTGCTAGAAAGTCAAAAATCATTAGGTTTGCTTGTTGCGATTGTTTGCAAAACTGTGGCGGCTCAACTAAGGCGCAGCTACTGGGAGGTAAGTTAAAAGAGACAGTTAATATTGAGGTAGCGGTGTGATCTTACCGTTCTTATCGTGCTTCGTCATGATAACACAGTTGTTCTCTAAGTTCTCTAAATTGAACGTTTTTTAAAATTTTATTTTTATGATAGGGAGTTATTTGAACTTTTTATTTTTATAGAAATAATATGTTTGAAAAATATAATTATAATTGTTTTTATTGGGTTTATTTTTCATACGCGTATTTTTTAATCCAAATGGAACGATCTGAATATAGAATACAGATCTCTAAAAAATATTTTTAGTTTTTCGAATCAACTGTTCGGAACCGTCCAGAAATTTTGTCAAAGAGTTTTATACAAACATTGATTCTGACAATTCGTAAAAAGAAAATATCCAGGGTGTCCCGCAATTGAGTGCAACTATTTACGGAGGTGAAAGGTTATGTCGAGCTGAGAAAAAAATCGCATGGGAGGAGAAGGGGTCTATTTCCCAATTCTTAGGAGCTATAGGGTTAATTAATATTTCACGACTTTGATTCACGTTATTGTTCCTAGCACAAAAACTAACTTACGGAAAACTTTATCTGATAGCTCATTGCAAGGCAATTACCTTTTCAACAACAGTATATCAACAAACAGCACCGACATAACCGTTGCCAAGCTGTGCTCGTTCAAAGAAGAAATTAATCGGTTGAAACTACCAAATTTTAACTTTGAATGCAAATTTCTCAGAATTTCGCGTAATTACTTTTTTTTAATAATCAACTTTGTAATTTATTTCATTTTCTTTTCAATGACACCAATAACATAAGTTGGCTGTACTAAAAAAGTATACATATACGTGTTTGTTGATATACCGTTGAAAAGGTGATTTTATTGCCTTTGCAATGAGTTATCAAAAAAAACTTCCGTAACTTAGTTTTTGTGCTAGAAACAATAAGCTCCTAAGACTCCTCTCCCACACGATTTTTTTCTCAGCTCGACATAACCTTTCACCTCCGTAAATAGTTGCACTCAATTGCGGGACACTCTGTATATATATATATATTTAAGGATGCCTTAATATAGAAATGGGTATAGAATGGGTAGAGTGTGTGGCCCATAAGCCATAGAACCCTGGGCCGAATCCCACCTGACACAGAAAGTTTTTTCAATTGAATTAATTTTTCTGTTCGGCCGTCACCTATTGACGGCAGACAATGGCAAACCTGAGAGAATATAAACTGCCATGAAAAGCTTCTTGAGAACATAAGCCGTTCGGAGTCGGCATAAAACATGTAGGTCCAGTTATCGATCATTTATGTCCAAACTTTTCACAACACACACAACACAATTGATCATAAGAAGCTCGATCAAAGTTCTTTCAAGGGCTGAAATGGCCATTTTTTTGTTTTTTTATACATTCGAAAAATGTAAAAAAATTTAAGTTTTGGTCGGCGAAAAATTTAAGTAGGCCCTTAAAACGAAAGTTTATTATGAGAAAAAAAAGATTCAAAATCCTCTGCCTCGCTTGACCATAGTGGGTTAAAAAAATACAAGTTTTAATTTCAGTGTCCTATTTTCAGGGTTCTTGTGATGAGGGCTCACAAACCGAGGAAGAGGAACACTGGGAACAAATTTCGCACGATGAAGCTCAGTGGGGTTTGCTGATAGGGAAACTTGAGGACATATCCATTTTGGGCGCCATATTGGAGTACGTTTTTTTCCACCTTGATTCTTTTAACAAATTTTCATATTATTTTACTGTTTATTAAGGTATCCGCTGACAAGCACTGAGCCTGTCATGCCTGAGCTGCTCTATACGACACCTGACTGCTGTCTACACGCTATTGTTAGCGGTGGCAAAGGTATCGTCACTGACCTAACAGCACAGTGGCTCATCAATTCACGCATACATCCCAAAAAAATTGTGGAACAAAGTGCAAATAAAACGGAAGGTGATAAATCCGAAACTGCCAAAGCTACTAAAACTATCGAAGGCGATGAAAACAAAATCAGTACAGAAAGCGACACGATAACTGAACCTGTAGAAATTGTATCTATCGATCCTGTTCTTGAAAAATTGTCTCTACTCCGCGAACATTTTCCCTTTAGTTTAGAATCGGGCGTGCTGCTCAGCCTTATGTCTTGGCAGTATATGGTGCATTGGAGCAAAAATCTGCCCAGCTTGCAATACATGCGTGCCGCTCTAACATGCCTCGAAGAATTTCAACCGTCCGATTATGCACTGAAGCATGGAATGTGCTGCATGCTTTGGAACGCCACACTCAAGTATCCGCTACAGGCCACAATGAAACTTATACAGAAAGTCGGTCGACTGCCGGGTGAGAAAATGTGTCAGCAAGATATTGAAATGTCCGCATCGCTGGTTGCTGATTTCCTAGAACTCGTTGTTGAGTTCATGCAACACTTTAGTAATTCGCTGCATCATGATAAACGCGAATTGAAATTCGATGAATCTTTGGCACAGGGTCAGCTGGCGCTGCAATTTTTAGCATTGCAACAACACAACGCGATTAAAGAGCTGCTGATGCTGCACACACAGCTATGCAACGTTTTGCATTTCATTGCATTTTTTCAAATTAAAATCGCAGAACCAGTGACAACGTTATTCGATTCAATGAGCAATAAAGCGTTTTTTAACGATATTAATAAAGAACTTAGTTTTGTGCTACCAACGCCAGATCAAGTGCTGCAACAATTGCGTGAAGACTTTCTATATAAGGCAATAACAGCATCGATGGATTTAATACGCGAAGATTTGGAACAGCTTTATGTGGTGGAACATTATCAATATATGGAGAGAATAAATAATTTGGCAGATAGCTGGAAATTAGATAAAAGTAGTTTAAAACGACAGCAGGTATGTTTTGGCCGAAACCAAAACCGAAACTTTAAAATCTCATTAAAAATTTCATATTTTGTATGACATATAACAAAAAATTATTGAAAAAACTCTATTATTAATTGAATCGATTATTTCAGAAACAGCATTAGTAATTTTTTTCCGAACATAGTTTTTGTGTTGGAAACGCTTCCTTAAAGGTAGACCCATATTCTGGGTAAAATGCACACAAGCCAGTGTACTCCTTCCTCTTAAAGCAATTTTCGTCGTAATTTTCGTTTATTACTAAAACAACATAAGTCAAGTGACTTAAGTTTTTTTTGCATGCAATCGTTGTTAGAATGCGAGAATGCCCTGCAGAAGAAACGCCACTGATATCGTATATCAAAAAAACCATTACATTGAATTCACTCAACGAATTTTGAGTGGGACAAGAGTTATTTGTTTAAATTTTTTCGTGTGTTTGATGAGCTTCAATTTGGCCAACACCGCACAGTGCTTTGAACTCATACAAATTTGGAAATAAATATGATAATGAAATCCTATGATAATGAAATGAAATGAAAGTTTTTTTTATCTGAGAAAAATACCAAAAATTGTTGAAATCAGCCAGTCCTTAGGTATACCTCCCTTGGAGGTATATTAAATATTTACATAATTTTGTATGGAACGTAGGCACAAAAGTTGGCTGATCTTAATAAGACTTGGTCAGAAAGCTTAGAATATAAAGTAATAGATGTATACTTAAAATGGTTCAAATCGATTAGTTTCTAGGGGTACCTCCCTTGAACCTATATTGATTTTGTAAAACTTGGTGTGATAACGGTAACAGACAAACAGACAATACGAAAAAAAACAATAATTCAATAAAAAGTGTTGCCACTTTCACTTAAATATATAAAGTTGCGTTTGGAAATTCAAGCAATTCATTGATTTAGAGGTATGTATATTCAAAATCGAGTTTTGCAAAAAGGTGGAACAAAGCGGAATTTATCTTTGCATAGCCTTGAAGATAAAGATACAAGCTTATCAATTAAAAAAAAAACGCCGTTAATAACTTTCATGGTATTAGTAAATGTCTGTTTATAACTTTCATGGTATTAGGTAACAGTTTTCCTGCCTTATCTCTTTTCATTATTCATAAACTTTCAAAGCTTTTCGGTATTTCATTTTCGTAAGTCCCCATCTAAATATTAAGTCCAAAAAAGTTTGTCAAAATTTCTTTTTTTTGTGAATTACACAGTTTTTATTGATTCCTGAAAAATTCAATTTGAGTGACTTATGTTGTTTCTGAAATAAACGATTCAATTTTACGTTTTTTTTTTATTCTAAAATGAATGAGAAGAATTTATTTTTCTGCTTAATTTTAATAAAAAAATAATTTATGTATATGTATATGTATTTATTTATTTTCGGCCGAATATTGCTAAAAGCGGCAAATTCCTCTTTCGTTCGGACACTAGTTTTGTGTAAACATAAAAAAATTAAACATTTTATGTTAAGTAACTCCATATTATATTACTTACAGATTGTCGAAATGTATGTCCATGGCTATGATACTCACGGTGTATTACTACTCAAGAAAATTCCCGATGATGAGCATATTGGATGCATGCTTTTGGAAATAGCTGGTCGACGCTTGATGTTGTACTCAAAATTATCTCCACGCCGATATATGAAAATAGCTTTTGGTGGAAAACAATTATTTTACTACACAGATAACTTGGTAAATATTTCTAGTATGTAAAGAAATTTAATAAATTGTATTGTGTTAATCTTACCACAGGAGAAAACAACGCCTAAATCCATACTAATAACTGCCTCCAAACCTGATGAAATTGATATCGTCGCCTTGATCGAATTAGTGCGATTAAGCTTTAAATTTTTATCGAAGCGAGAAACAAAATACGTCCACATTGCAGCACAAATGTTCGATGCTTGTTGCGTGTTACAGAAAAAATAATAGCACAAAAACATACGTTTTTAAAATTATATAATTGTAAATAAAATAGTATTAGTTTAGTTTTTTATTTTACGGTTACGTTTTAATTTGCATATTTTGATTTATTAAGGCGTTTTTTAGTAACCGATAATTATTGTTTTTTTTTTAAAAAAGAAAAATTTTTTAAAATATAAATAAATTTAACAAATTTTAATTTTAAAATTTGCCGACGTTTCGCAGATTGTTTGTCTGCTTCATCAGGGCGTCTTTTATTAACTCTTTTTATTAACTATTATTAGTTTAATTATATTAATATTTGTTCAATCGTAATGTGTTTTGTGAAATTTATCAATTTTTTTTTAGAAAATTGTAACGAATGTTATTATTAATACATTGTTCCATTCTTTTGTCATTTGATTATAATAAATACTTTGCTTAATTTAAAAATCCTTGTTAAAATTTAATTTCTAATTCAATGATTATTATTTGAGATATTTCAAAATTTATAAAATAACATTTTTATTTCGAGTATACTGAACCTTAGAATAGAGAAAGAGAGGAATAGCTATATTGCACATATACAGTGTGTGTGTTGAAGCATACTTTTTTTACGTTCAAAGTGGAAAGTTTGTTTACTTTGCGAAAAATTTGGAAATGGTATTTGAAAATTCCATCTTAATCGGTGGAAACTGTCTGCATACTTGCTGAAATAATAAAAACGAATCTATTTTGCATAAAATATATTACAATAGAATTGAAATTAATACACAACAATCCCTCATTGATGATAGTTTATTCGATGGTCATATGAAGTCTTCCGGGCACTATAATATTGTACTCAAATCATTAAGGGAGGTTTTAGGCAATGCAGTTAAAATTAATGCAACTTTTAGAAGATGTTTTCTAAAAAAGTTTATTATATATACAAAAAATTCCGTTTGCATGTTAGTTTTATATCATTAGTATAGGTAATAGGTTTATTATAGTATAGTATTATATCAGGTTGGCAACTAAGGAATTGCGGATTTTTTTTAGAAACTAGAAGACAATTTTTTCATGGAACGAAATAACGTTATTCTGTAATGTATTGCCCATTTTGAGCAATGACCTTTTGCCATCTTTCAGTCAGCATCATAATTCCACGTTCATAAAACTTCTGGTTTTTATCAGCAAAAAACTGAACTAGGTACGATTTGACATCATCATTATTATTGAAATTTTTACCATTCAAGGAGGTTTGCAAAGATCGAAATAAAAAGTAATCAGATGCTGCAAGGTCAGGACTATATGGTGGATGTGGCAAAACATCCCAACCAACCTCCAATAATTTTTGCCGAGTGACCAAAGATGTGTGTGGCCTTGCATTGTCATGGTGGAATACAACACCTTTTCGATTTGTCAATCCGGGCCGCTTTTCTTCAACTGCATTGTTCAATTTTGTTAGTTGTTCAATGTAGACATCTGAATTGATCGTTCGGTTGGGTGGTAAAAGTTCAAAGTAGACAATTCGTTTGTAGTCCCACCAAACTGATGACATAACTTTCTTTTGATTAATATCAGGTTTTGATGTTGTTTGAGCTGGTTCACCTGGCTTGCTCCACGATCTTTTCCGATTGACATTGTTGTAAACAACCCATTTTTCATCACCAGTTATAGATCGTTTAAAAATGGATAATTTTCATTACGTTTCTTTTACAAATCGCAGATGTTAATGCGTTGTGTTAAATGATTTTCTTTCAGTTCATGAGGAACAAATATATCGAGTTTTCGTACATAGCAAAGTTGTTTTAAGCAATTTTCAATGCATGTATGTGATACATGAAGCTTCTCTGCAATCTCACGTGTTGTACTGTGACGATCCGAATCGATTATTGCTTTGATTTGATCGTCATCAACTTCAACCGGACGACCAGAGTGTTTTTCATCTTTCAGTGAAAAATCAATAGAACGAAATTTGGCAAACCAATTTTGACACTGCCGTTCTTTTAAAGCTTCGTCACCATAAACAGCACATAACTTTTTGTGAGCTTGCGATGCGTTTCTTCCTTTCCGGAAATAAAAAAGCAAAATCTGACGAAAATGTTCGTTTTGATTTTCCATTTTTCAACAGACGCCAAACAAAAACTACACAACCGATCAAAAAAAATTTTTTACTGATTGACAGTTGAAGTACCAACTATCAAATAACAAAATGTGTTTGATATTTCGATTACGTCAGCAAACCTAAAAATTCAAGTTGCCAACCCAATAGTATAGGTTATTATAGTATAGGTTTGTTATAACAAATCATTTTTATACATAAAGATGGCACCCTTCAAAAAAATGTGAAAATCGGTCCACATCATAGCGCGACTCCAGATTGTTTGAAAAAAAAATACATCAGAAAATAGACCTCTGAATGCACATATTTTACCAAAAAGCAATGAAAAGATAGAAATTAAGAAATTGTGTATCGTAGAAAAAAATGTCGGAAAATGTACGTCATTTTTGACCATACTGTTGCGTGTTAAGACTAGAAAAATTTATCAAAGACGCTCATTTTGGTAAAAGATGTGTAGATAACATAACAATCAGATAAAGAAAAAAGGAATTAAAATCAGTCGATTAGATTGTTTGTAGTGTGGGCCGTTTTAAAAAAGGATGTTTCGAGAATAACGCATTAAAAGCTCCAAATTTTAAAACCATCAAAGCGGTCAAACTCCAAAACAAAGTTGTAACAATTAAATATTTTTTTCTCTACAAGGTATAGTTTATATATAGTATCTAAACATAGAAGCATTCCATACACACATATACTTTTACATACACACATACAGCGAACATCACGCGCTTTAACAGCATCTTCGGTTTGATCCATTGGTACTCTGGCGCACCGGAGCTTAAGCGCTGTAAAATCTGTATTATAAGCGGAATTAATTAACAAAAATCAACAAAAATCAATTTAAAAAATTCGATTTTCAAAAGATTGTTTGCCTATGATCTATGATGAATATGAAAATTAATTGAAAATTTTTTTAAAAACTCGAAATTTTCATATAACAAGAACTAATCATTAAAAAAAAACCTACAATACGACAAAAGCTTCATAAAACAATTCATTTCAAAGGCAATTAAATACCATAAATAAATGTTTATATAAAATGATTTATGAACGTTGATTTATTTCAATTAAAAATTTGTGTTTACGGCTTTATTGAATATTGTAATAAGTTATGTGCCCTTAAGTCGCTGCACCTGACTATGGCACTGTGTGAATTTTTCTATGTGTGGGCGCCAGTTATAGAGGTATCAGTCTTATTTCCATCGCATATAAGGTTCTCTCAAGCGTAATGTGTGAAAGATTAAAGCCCATTACAAAAACACTGATTGGACCTTATCAGTGTGGCTTTCGACCTGGTAAGTCCACCATAGACCAGATTTTCCCGCCACAACAAATCCTGGAGAAAACCCACGAAAATCAAATTGACACGCACCATCTCTTTGTCGATTTTATAGCTGCGTTCGATAGCCCGAGAAGGGATTGCCTATACGCAACAATGTCTGAGTTCGGTATACCTGCAAAGCTGATTAGATTTTGAAGAATGACGATGAGCAACACACGCAGCTCCGTCAAGGTAGGAAATGACCGAAACCTTCAATATCGAAAGAGGTCTCAGGCAAGGCGATCCACTGTTTTGTGATCTCTTCAACGTCATCATGGAGGGGATCGTACGAAAGGCCATGTCCAGCTCCTTGCGTACGCTGATGATATTGATATTGTCGGCAGAACCAAGAGAGATGTTACCCTTGCTTTCGCCGCTATCGAAAAGGAATCAGCCAAAGAGGGTTTGCCGATAAATGAGGTTAAAACAAAGTATATGCTATCTTCAAACAAAAGAGCGGGGCGTTTAGACTCCCACGTTTCATCCGGCAGCTATAACTTTGAGGTAGACAAGGAGTTTGTATACCTTGGCACCGCCATTAATACCAACAACGAAATCAGCCTGGAGATAAAGCGAAGAACAATAATTGCTAATAGGTGCTACTACGGGCTCAGTAAGCAACTAAGTTCCAGAGCCCTCTCTTGATCGACAAAACTAACACACTACAAGACGCTCGTTCTACCTGTGCTGCTTTATGGCGCTGAGGCATGGGTAGTTTCGCAAACTGACGCAGCCGCTCTGGGTGTGTTCGAGAGAAAAGTTCTTCGCAAATTCTTCGGTCCTGTTCGAGTCGGCGATGACTATCGCATCCGAATGAACCACGATCTGTATGAGCTCTACGAAGACATTGACGTAGTTTGGCGTATAACTGTGCAGCGACTACGCTGGCTGGGTCATGTCCATCGTATGGACGACGAAGCTCCAGCGAAAAAGGTGCTCGAAGCGAGGGTCGCTGGTCAACGACGACGAGGGAGACCATGCCTCCGATGGATGGACCAGGCTGAGGAAGCCCTAACCGCACTTGGTGTATCCGATTGGAGAAGACGCGCGCAAAGCAGAGGCGCCTGGCGAGAGCTGATGAGGTCGGTCGAAACCCGGGTTGTTAGGGCCACCTAAGTATGTAAGTAAGCGTAAAAATGACGAATGCATTGAATTTAACAATTATTTTTGTACTCTTTACTATTTATTTTCTATATATATTCTTCTTAATTATTTTTATTCTTTCCAAAATTCAACATTTCTTATGTTAGTCATTTTTTGCGCGAGATGTGCTCGCTCAAAAATTTTAATCGAATGAGAAAATGCACCAAATTGGATGGACACGCACACGAACGATACTACATGTCGGATAGACCAACAGAAAAGTCAAAAATTTTTGTCTTTCATTGGACATGTCCATCCAACTTGATTTTTTGGACACAAACGATACTACATGTGCGATGACATGACAGGTTGGATGGACATGTAGTATTGCTTGGGGTACTCTTATGGCCCTTTGGCAAGACTGTCGAGCGTGTCGTACGTCACTCACTCTATTTATTCAGTCATGACATGTGATGCACGCATATCGCACTCAGGACGACGTTAGCAAGTAAGGAAGTGTATATTTTTTTCTTTTGGATTTGAGAAAATATAAAATAGACAGATTTCGCAAAATGGGCGATTTCCTTTTGTATATCCGAGCTGAGCAAGAACTGTCAAAAACAGATCTGCGTTTCTTTTGTACCTCTGACGCAGCTGTGTTCAATATATGCGTTTCTTTTCATATCAGGCTTCAGCCTGAGTGTTGCTCAGATGCTGTTGACGAGCTCAGGAAATTTTAGCTGAGCACAAAGCAATCGGTAGTTGTTTAAAATCAAAAAATATAAAAATCGAAATAAAAGAAGAAAGAAATGGCGGGCACCAGTCCAGAAGGTAGTATTTTTATAAAATTTAGTGAATTTTAATGAAATTGACAGCAGAGATACAAAGCAGAGACAAGCAGAGACCATTCGCGAGCGACAGATTTTTTTTTTCATAGTTGGGCTTAGGAGGCTCAAATACTCTTAACAAAAATAAGAAAACGAATATTCGGGTCCGGCCCCTAAAGTAAAATTATTCCAAGTATAATTAATATAAGTTCCAAACGGTACAAATTATAAAGGTTCACTTGTACGCAAAATATTTCAAAAGCTACTTGTTTCACTTTGTCAAAATCTTTACCGAGTACATAACATTTTCTGGTTGGTGTTATTCTATTACAATTTTTACGGATGTGTCTTCTATTGCTCGCTAGATGGCATCGTGATAAGAAAACAGCTGATAAAACCAAAACAGCTGTAAAAAAAGACAAAGGAAAAACCAAAGGAATTGATTTGTAATAAATAGTCATTGTTTAAGATAAGAACGTAAAAAGAATAATATTAATCGACAAAATATTTATAAGATAAAATAGATATAAGCGCACGCATTGAACTGGCCACCTGCTTTACCACCAGCACCAATAATTCCAGAACGTGCGACGCTAGCTGACAATGGCCTGTGAAGTAAAAACTTTTGGAACTATAAGCGATTTTAAGAAAGTGCAAGAATATTTTGGACTAACACATGGTGAGCGCTACTTATAGATTGTTTATAAAAATTTTTAAACTTCAATATACGCTTAAGATGATAGCTGGCTGAATGCTGTTAATTATGCCATCTCACCAACGGGCGAGTTGATTGCCTTGGCACAAGGCGAAAAACTAGCCTTGTTGACTTCATGCTGGGACAACAAAAGTCTAGCAATTAGCTATGCTTTAAGCTGGTGTGGCGAATTGGAGAACCCAAATCAGATAATAACCAGCATAATATGTTTGCCCATCTCAGGAAAAGGTGCTAGCACAGGACCGGAATGGACATGCGTTGTACTGGGACTAAGCTCAGGCATGTTGCACTTCTACACAGATGCGGGCATAAAAATATTTTCTCAAAGGTGAGTATTTTAATAAAATTTATTTAAGCTTGCAGGTATTGCATGTTAGAATCGGAAACTCACAACTAATGAAGGTACAAATTAAACCAAAATTGAATTATTTATGGATTTCAAAAACAAATTATCTATATATAAATCTAAACTACTGCACAGATTTCATTAAAATTAGAAACATATTGTCATTTTAAATGCAGACAGATGCTAAAAAAATAGTAAAATTAATAATTTGGCTAAAGAAGTAATTTGTTCTTTTGGAATTTCATTAGATAAATATTTATTTCTTGTCATATTTGTTTGAAATATTTATTTATTAATTTAAATTCATATACTAGGCTAATCTTCGAAGCAAGTCTTCAGCAAAAACTGCCCTACCGTCTAAAAATATTGCCCCTGAACCTTCTGTTGAACCGATTTCTCCTAAACTAAATATTTTATTAGATCCTTTGCTTCAAATGCGCACCAATACAATTTTGGGGATTATGCCCTTAGGGATTATGTCACGGCACCCCAAAAAAAGCGTTAAGTCCGAGAAAATTGGCATTCTTGAAATTGTGTGAGAGACTACGCCCAAACCCCGAGTCTTCCCTAAATGAATAAAAATCTGCATTCACAACAATCGCCTTGTGATGAACCGAGTCGTTTGTTAGCGACATGTTACATTTGAAAAGTTTATATTTAAAATAATCATTAATAAAAACGAGATCTAAAATTCTCATAAGATAATTTTTTACGTTCTTTATCTGAAACAGATTTTAAGCATATAGAGCATCACAAATTGCGTATTCATTTGTGGTCTTTAAACCAAAAGGCAATAACATTTTTTCTTCACAGCTATAATTCCATTCAATATGGCCCAAGTAAAGCCACGCATGGAGTTTGATTAGCATTTAAAGAGCCAACAACTGGATTAATATTAAAAAAATATATTCAAACTATTACTGGGTGCTTCAGACACGATACCTCCTTGTAGTGAGATTTCTTAAAAGAGAAATATCAACATTATAGGTCGCTGTGCTGTTTTCTGGCGCTCCGAAGAATGGACATTAGCGAACTCTCAGAAGATCCTTAAAGCGTTCGAGAGAAACATATCGACCCCTTTGCGCGAAATTATCGTATGTGCCAAAAACCAAATTTTACAGGAGAGCGTAGAAAATACTTTTTATACACTTTAATATTGTTTTATCTCTAAGTGACGACGAAGCGAATAGAGGTATGGTACGAAAAGGCTTCATAAATGTTAGTAATCCGCTTCACATTCCACTTATAATTTAAAAAAAAAAATAGTAAATATAACAACTATGTACAAAATATTTTTGTATGGCACATACGATCATTTCACCCATAAGACAAAAATGCATTGATAAAATATACAGTCAATTTTTGGCGTAACTACACGTAACTGAGATTTCAGCTACAATATTTTACCAGGTGATGCGTTGTGGTATGTAGAAGAAATTTGCATCAAAAAGTCAATTTCGAAAAAATGGAACATACGATAATTTAGCGCAAAGGGGTCGATACGTCGGAAGATCTTTGGGTCTCTATGTGTTCTGAGCTTAATGAGCTCTACACCGACAACGATTTAGTCAATCGTATTAATTCAGGGAGTGCTAAAAATGTTTTTGATTCGGTGCCTGTTTGTAAACAAAACATTTCAGGTTGTCCATGTATACGCTAGAAGGAGCAAGTCCTAAAAAATCTGGCGGTGCTTGGTATTTTCAGCTGACACCAACATGCGCAAAGCAGAAGCCATTGGCACTTTTTGGGCATGGCTAAAAATGTTTACAAAATGCTAATGTATCAGAGAACAGCTTGAGTGTATTCAAATGGCGTTTCGAATGTCTAGTCAATATACGAGCTAAAGGTCTAAAGCGAACCATCCATTCTACTTGTACAAACATATAAAACAAATAAAAACTTGATATTATTGGTACAAATACAACTTATGCTTATATGCTTTGGATTGAGCAGAGAGCGTATCATATCTTTCTCTGGCTCTCATTGTAGTGTAAGCATTTTTCTCCGTATCTATTCCACTAAGTAAATTAACTGTTTTAGTTCTTTTTTAATTGGATATATCCATTCAGTGGTGGCCGTAGCGCAGTGCTTGGAGTGTGTGGCCCATACGCTAGAGAACCCTGGTTCGAATCCCACCTGACACAGAAAGTTTTTTTCCATTGAATTAATTTTTCTGTTCGGCCGTCACCTCTCTGCAGACAATGGCAAACCTCAGAGAGTAAAAACTGCCATGAAAAGCTTCTTGAAAACATAAGCCGTTCGGAGTCGGCATAAAACATGTAGGTTCGGTTCTCCATCATTTGTGTTCAAACATTTCACAACACACACAATACAACAGCTCATACGAAGCTCGGTCAAAGTTCTTTCAAGGGCTGATAATGGCCATTTGGTTTTTTTACAAAGAAAAAGTGTTAACTCCCTAAAGAATGTTTATTGAAAACATAACATCTTTTTTCTTGTACCGACAAACATTCAATAATAGTTTTTTTACCAATACTCTGCTAGAAAACGACAGAGAATTACGAAAACAACTAAAATTCATGCAGTAGCAGACTCTTGAGCTTTAAGTGAATGATCCAAATGTCTGCATTGTCTGTATGGTGCCTTTATATCGATTCGCAATCGTGCCAAACTGTGCTTAGCAGCAATCGTTGTTTACGAACTCAAGCAGCATGCATTACTTTTTGTGTGCGAT
The DNA here is from genome assembly GCA_914767935.1 of Coremacera marginata. Lineage (NCBI taxonomy): Eukaryota > Metazoa > Arthropoda > Insecta > Diptera > Sciomyzidae > Coremacera > Coremacera marginata. Next base: position 60,478,287 of record OU612045.1, on the reverse strand, counting down.
TGTGGCTGACGACGAATGCTATTCGAGTGGCAAAAACTGGCGAATGGTCTTATGCAAATCTCTGGTTTGTATTCAACACATATTCAACACGTGATGTGATCTTACCCTGTAGGAAAATCAACTAATTTAAAAGTAGTTGATAAAGTAGTTTTTTGTCAACCACAACTAGTTGAAATTCTGACTTATTTCCATATAACGAACTAACATATTTTGTATGGTGATGTCCGCTAAATAAGTCAATTGACTTTCGTCTGCATATATTTTCAACTACTTGTTAAATTAGTTAAATTTAAATTATTTTTTAATTACTTTAAAACAACCAATTGAAAACTATTACTGGTGGCCTAAAGTTAATAATATTTGATGAAATAATATGGTTAAATATGTATAAACATGTAATCTAATAAAAAGTTGCAATTAAAACATGTCAAAATCAGAGTAGTTGCCGCCTTAATATAATTCAAAGTAGTTTATCAATCACTTGTTTTTAAGTAGTATTTCAACTACTTCATATATAATGCAATAAAAACTATTTAGAATTGAAGTGGATGCCGCCTTAATATAATTCAAAGTAGTTCATATACTGGTTTATTTTAAATTAGTTTTTTAATTAGTTGTTTTTAAAAACAAGTTAGTTTGGTCCTATAGGGTATATACATATCCTGATATGCCTTATAAGGTGACTGTTAATTATAAAGGTGATGATAAATTCATTTGTTTTATTGTAGACAACAACTACTTTTCAAATGTTTGAATGTTCGGTAGTTGCTCGTATTAAATATTTATTTGCTGCTGCATCCTGTATCCTAATTTGATTTCCAGTTTTTGTTTTTTGATTTCCAGCGTGTATATCTATTAAACCTCAGCCTGAAAAATAGCTGACATTTGAGCCAAAAGTAATGTGAAAAATCGGTTTAGTATTTAAATACGAATCTTAGTTACCAAAATTTATAAAAATAGTATCCCAGGTATATCAGCTAGTTAAAAAGGAATACTTTCTTATCAACTCTTACTCGACATTAAATTCATAGGTTTTTTTAACTCTTAAATATATTTTTTATGAAATTCTCCCTAATCACTTTTATTGCTATTTTGCTTTTTTTTAGCTATCATGAGGATCCCGTGCTGTGCATCAAGTCGTATACGCCACCGCATAATACCGAATCGGACTCATTCCTCTACATCATTTATGATCAGTGCATATGCATTATAAAAGGTTCCGACATTTTACCGCTACTCTCGAACCAACGACATAATATCAGTCGCACTTTGGGTCGCAAGCATGGCATTGCTTCAAATACCAGTGGCCTAGAGACCGCTGACACGACGCCTTATCAAAAATTCAACTTTGCTCGAGAGCGTGAAACGCTTGTGAACGATGCCGTTGTTGTTGGCGCACAAAAGCCCTGCACTTTTGATCATATCGTAGAGCAGTGTCTAGGTTCTGGTTACTATGCCAAATTTTCGGAGCATTCAGCGCAGCGCTCACTTGTATTGGGTGTAGGTGCTGAACCCTATCTCGGTTTCTATTTTGCTGAAGAGGGCTATCGCACCATAACTCTGGGTGAGGTAGCTAAAGATGTGCTTGGCATAGCTTACAAGAATCTATTGGGAAATTTATTTCGGCGTTCGCCAACTGAAACAACGCCGCCATCCTCAGAGTCCAATACCGTCGCTCCAACGCCTATGCCAACGAAAGAAGCACAAATGCGCAATCGCTGTCGTTTTTATGACGGCAAACGCGATGGTTTTACTATAGTTCTGGCGCCGAATCAGCGTCTTGCAGCTATCACGGACAATTTGCATCGTATTATGTTGGTAGACTGCAATCGTGGAGTCACGTTGCGCATGTGGAAGGGCTATAGAGATGCCCAGTGCGCCTTTATACCTGTAAAAGAACGCACCTTGAAACATGTACAGACGACTCGTCGCAGGGCTTTGTTTTTGGCTATCTATGCACCACGCATGGGTTGCCTAGAAATTTGGGCGCTGCAAAATGGACCCAAAGTAGCAGCCTTTACAGTGAGTAAAGATGGGCAACTAGTTTACAATGTACACGGTTTATTGGGTAAGTTTTGGCATCCATACTGGCACTACAGTAAAATAAAAACATTTAATCGCAATTAGGTGCTAAGTCAGGTAGCTCCAAGACTAAGGCATCGATAAACTACTGTCTCTTTCTTGACCCTAGCGATGGCAGCGTGAAAGAAATCCTCATACCATTTCATTATGCGCTCGGCGAGAGTAACTCGAAGACATCACGAGATATACATCAGTTGAGACGTTTAAAGAACATGTTGCGCCCGAAAGTAGCCGTAGACAATTTGGCTGAAATACGCGTGCTTGCTGTCGAGTTCCAGACCATAGCTGTGCGCCAACAATGCCTGGAGATGTTGAAGAAAAATAAGCAACTCAAGCCTTTAGTGTTTCATGCCATAATCGATGCCTTCTCCCAAACGCTGGATGTTGAAGAAGAGACTGAGCATTTAATAGAGAAGCAACAATTCCAGCAACTACTCGAAAACTATAAACGTTTGGTTGACTTTTATATAGCAATGTCCGAACCAGTTGCAGCGGAATTTGATGCCTGGCTGGAATTCTCTGACAGTGATTTGGTTACCATAAATCAGTTGGTGTTGCTTTTAAGCAGTAAAAATCAATCAACTAAAGCCAGCAACGCTGCTTACAAAGTTACTTTTCAAGAGCAGTGCAATGATGATGGCGACTTTGTTGACTATTTAAGCATCTTTCAAATAGATTTGGCCGATAAAGTGCCTTTGCTTCACAGTAAAGCGGAAATGTATGGCTACATAAGCGGTAGGCTTTTCGGCGCCTTCTTTAAGCATGGCTTGTGTTTCGAGCAATTTAAACATGATGCCGAGCGATCAAAAATTCCGTGCGAAGATTTGTTGCGTTTGGCGCTGCATTACTGGATAACTAAACCTTTTGAATATAAAGATTGGTACGTTGTTGGTGTTATTGTTTTCTTTTTTTTTGTTAAACGCATTTTTATAACTGTTTTTTATCTCCTACAGTGATGAAGTGATTGCCGATATGTCGCGTCTAGCTGAAGTGATACGAGCTATTTGTGAATTGGCTGGCGACATTGTTAATGACTATGCCTACAACGCCATTTCGCCATGGTGGCAAAAAGTACGTGAAATACTGCTAGAAAGTCAAAAATCATTAGGTTTGCTTGTTGCGATTGTTTGCAAAACTGTGGCGGCTCAACTAAGGCGCAGCTATTGGGAGGTAAGTTAAAAGAGACAGTTAATATTTAGGTAGCGGTGTGATCTTGCCACTCTTATGGTGATTCGTCGTGTACTCACTACGAAAAGGTTTACAACTTCTTTCAATGAAAAGCGTTACTTTCAACTGTCCACGAAGGACAACACAGTTGCTCTCTAACTAAGTTCTATAAATTGAACGTTTTTTAGAATTTTATTTTATTATTTTTTTAGAAGTTTTGGATAATTTCGTATAACGAACTCTAGTGAAAAAAACTTATTTTGAATATTAACTGTCCATTTTTTTCTTTTAAATAACGAACTCTAGAGAAATAAACTTCTTTTGAATATTAACTGTACATTTTTCTTGACAAAAAAAAAACACAAATTATTCGTGCTCTGTGCGAAATGTTTTTCGCGCACTTCGCCAATTTTATGGTGATTGTAATTGATCTACTGAGCTAGAAATGCAAGTCTTAGTAACAAAATTCCTCACCAATTTTACGCTTTTGGATATCAACCCACCCACTCGTATGCGTAATAAAACGAAATGGCGAGGAAAACAGTGATCATAGCGGGAGAAATGTAGAGGTAGTAATAATCCATTTTAAAATGTTTTTTACCACATTGTTGGACAAAAATATCTCAGCTCTTAATTAAAATTCATTTAAATATGTTGGACTTCCCAGATGATAGGGAGTTATTTGAACTTTTTATTTTTATAGAAATAATCTGTTTGAAAATTATAATTGTAACTGTTTTTATTGGGTTTTTTTTTCATACACGTATTTTTCAATCCAAATGGAACGATCTGAATATAGAATATAGATCTCTAAAAAATATTTTTAGTTTTTCGAATCAACTGTTCGAAACCGTCCAGACATTTTGCCAAAGAGTTTTATACAACATTGATTCTGACAATTCGTAAAAAGAAAATATATGTATATATATATGGATGCCTAAATATTGAAATGGGTATAGAATAGGTAGAGTGTGTGGCCCATACGCCAGAAAACCCTAGTTCGAATCCCACCTGCCACAGAAAGTTTTTTCAATTGAATTCATTTTTCTGTTCGGCCGTCACCTCTCTGCAGACAACATGTTGGTTCAGTTCTCGATTTGTGTGTTCAAACGTTTCACAATTGATCGTAAAAAGCGCGGTCAAAGTCCTTTCAAGGGCTGAAATGGCCATTTCGTTTTTTTTTTTAGCAGTTAGTTAAGAACAAATATAAAAATCAACGCCGGTGTTAACAATTGCACTTTTGTTCAGTAGTCAACGGTTTTTTTAAAAATTTACTTTGTTTATATATATCAGAGCTGTAAAAGAATGCATTCATTTGTGATTTAAAATCATTTATTGGGACTTATTTGGAATTACAATCAATGATTTGAAAAATTAATTGCATCCATGGAGTCGTAATCAATGATTTGAAAAATTAAGGCATTCATTTTGAATAAGTCAAATGATTTAAAATCACAAATGATTGCATTCTTTTACAGCTCTGATATATATATATATATTATCACTATACTCTCTTTATTTACAATCATGAGCGTCCACAAAATCTTTTAACAGGGGAAGAAGCTCTCATTATTACTGTTTTTTTTTATCTTTTTTTACAATAATATAAGATTTTTTCCTTTTCCTGCATACCAGGGAGGACCGTTCTTATCTCTGCTCCTCCTGTGGATACCTTGCTTACATACTTATATAAAGAGTGAATTAAAAAATAATAGTCACATAAAAGAGTGCATTGAAAAATAAAAGACATGAGAAAAGAAGTTTCAAAAAAGTTCGCTGGAGTGTCGAGCACCTCGCTTGACCATAGTGGGTTAAAAAAATACAAGTTTTAATTTCAGTGTCCTATTTTCAGGGTTCTTGTGATGAGGGCTCACAAACCGAGGAAGAGGAACACTGGGAACAAATTTCGCACGATGAAGCTCAGTGGGGCTTGCTGATAGGGAAACTTGAGGACATATCCATTTTGGGCGCCATATTGGAGTAAGTTTTTTTTTCCACCTTGATTCTTTTAACAAATTTTCATATTATTTTACTGTTTATTAAGGTATCCGCTGACAAGCACTGAGCCTGTCATGCCTGAGCTGCTCTATACGACACCTGACTGCAGTCTACACGCTATTGTTAGCGGGGGCAAAGGTATCGTCACTGACCTAACAGCACAGTGGCTCATCAATTCACGCATACATCCCAAAAAAATTGTGGAACAAAGTGCAAATAAAACGGAAGGTGATAAATCCGAAACTACCAAAACTATCGAAGGCGATGAAAACAAAATCAGTACAGAAAGCGACACGATAACTGGACCTGTAGAAATTGTATCTATCGATCCTGTTCTTGAAAAATTGTCTCTACTCCGCGAACATTTTCCCTTTAGTTTAGAATCGGGCGTGCTGCTCAGCCTTATGTCTTGGCAGTATATGGTGCATTGGAGCAAAAATCTTCCCAGCTTGCAATACACGCGTGCCGCTCTAACATGCCTCGAAGAATTTCAACCGTCCGATTATGCACTGAAGCATGGAATGTGCTGCATGCTTTGGAACGCCACACTCAAGTATCCGCTACAGGCCACAATGAAACTTATACAGAAAGTCGGTCGACTGCCGGGTGAGAAAATGTGTCAGCAAGATATTGAAATGTCCGCATCGCTGGTTGCTGATTTCCTAGAACTCGTTGTTGAGTTCATGCAACACTTTAGTAATTCGTTGCATCACGATAAACGGGAATTAAAATTCGAAGAATCTTTGGCACAGGGTCAGCTGGCGCTGCAATTTTTAGCATTGCAACAACACAACGCGATTAAAGAGCTGCTGATGCTGCACACACAGCTGTGCAACGTTTTGCATTTCATTGCATTTTTCCAAATTAAAATCGCAAAACCAGTGACAACGTTATTCGATGCAATGAGCAATAAAGCGTTTTTTAACGATATTAATAAAGAACTTAGTTTTGTGCTACCAGCTCCAGATCAAGTGCTGCAACAATTGCGTGAAGATTTTCTATGTAAGGCAATAACAGCATCGATGGATTTGATACGCGAAGATTTGGAACAGCTTTATGTGGTGGAGCATAATCAATATATGGAGAGAATAAATAATTTGGCAGATAGCTGGAAATTAGATAAAAGTAGCTTAAAACGACAGCAGGTATGTTTTGAGTAGTGTCCGACCGAATATTTGTTTTCGGTTTCGGCTTTCGGTTTCAATATGGCCAAAACCGATACCGATTTAGAAACAAATTTAATATGTTGTTGTTTTCCTTTGCTCAATTATTTTATTATTATCTTTAGCCAATACCTTCCATTTGTAATAAAACAAAAACATTTACGAAATAGTTACTAAACATTTACTAAAAAAGAAAACTACATTTGTGAAACACTAATATGGGCATTTCCGTGGTGGCGCACGTGACGATCGTACGACTTTGACGAGTGAAAAATTAATGAAAAATTACATGTTCCTTATTTCGATTTTCCAATAGCTTACTGAGCACACTATACAAGGTGTAAAACCTAAGAGTTGTCAAAAGTTCGGCTCTTAGATAGAAGCCACCAAAAATGATACGTTACGTGACAAAAAATAGAAGTGGTTTTTGACTTGGATCACAAAATTATTAAAATTCTGTAAATTGGCAAGAGTTTTTGTATAAAACTTTTTTTAGAACGATTTGAAATAGTATAAGTTTACTTTGAAAGTAATCAAATTTAAAAACCTTTTCTCGTTTTTTTTTATTATTGGGCTTAGTATGAAACATTACGTGCCATGGCGTTACGTGACATTTTTTCCATTGTTATTCATTTGGGTAATTAAATAATTAGGTGATTAAGTAATTATGTGATTTAGTTATTAAAAAACAAATTTAATATATTCTGCCTCTCCTTGCCTCAACCATTTTTCATTATTTTTAGCCAATGCCTTCCATTCTTATTAAAACAAAAACGCTTACGAAACATTTACAAAACATTAACTAAAAAGAAAAATTACATTTGTGAAACAGTGCAGACGATTTGAATAAAATAAAATAAAATAAAATAAAATAAAAATGTGTCTCTAAGATTATATCATTCAACAATAAGTTTTTAATAACTTTTAATTTTCGTGTCACGGTGGACTTCTCGGCGGAAATGCCCATACATAAATTGCTTAAATAAATAAAATTTAAATGTTTCTCCAAGATAATCAGGCATGTTCTGAAATCCAATTCATCTCGGAATCGGATTTATTTTCAATGAAATGTCATTGGATATCCTAAAATTATAAGATTTTAATATCTTTTCATAATTCACCTGTGTTTGACCATTTTTGGGATTAGCCCATATAACAAAAAATTATTGAAAAATGCAATATTAATAAATTTTTTTGTTTATTTTTTAAATTAATGAGAACAATGAAGCTTTCTACTTAATTTTAATAAAAAATAATTGATGCAAAATAATTTAAATTTTCATATGAAAAGTCAGTTTTAGTTTCGGTTTTGGCCGAATATTGCAAAAAGCGCCAAATTCCGGTTTGGGTCGGACACTAGTTTTGTGTCAGAGTATAATAATAAAAAAAATAACATTTTATGATAAATAACTCCATATTATATTACTTACAGATTGTCGAAATGTATGTCCATGGCTATGACACTCACGGTGGATTACTACTCAAGAAAATTCCCGATGATGAGCAAATTGGATGCATGCTATTGGAAATAGCTGGTCGACGCTTGATGTTGTACTCAAAATCATCTCCACGTCTATTTATGAAAATAGCTTCTGTTGGACAACAATTATTGTACTACACAGATAACTTGGTAAATATTTCTAGTATGTAAAGAAATTCAATAAATTGTATTGTGTGAATCTTACCACAGCAGAAAACAACGCCCAAATCCATACTAATAACTGCCTCCGAACCTGATGAAATTGACATCGTCGCCTTGACCGAATTAGTGCGTTTAAGCTTAGAATTTTTATCGAAGCGAGAAACAAAATATGTCCACATTGCAGCACAAATGTTCGATGCTTGTTGCGTGTTGCAAGAAAAATAATAGCACGAAAACATATGTTTTTAAAATTATATAATTGTAAATAAAAGAGTATTAATTTATTTAAATTTATATTCGTTCAATCGTAATGTGTTTTGTGAAGTTTTTCCATTTTTTTTTTTTAACATTGTTCCATTATTTTGTTATTTTGTGATAATATTTAAATACTTTTGTTTAATTTAAAAAAACCTTGTTAAAATATAATTTGTAATTCTATGGTTATTGTGTGAGATATTTCAAAAATTTATAAAATAAAATTTTCATTCCGAACAGAAAAACGAACAGACAACGTTCTTAAAAAAAAATTGTTATCGTTCGAATAAAAAAATTACATTTTCTTTATAATAATGTGTAAAATAAGCATATGGTTATAAATATGCATTCACTCATTTGTTCGCTTAAAGCAGGTTGTCAGCTATAAGCAGTCAATTTTTTTTAAATACTTATTAATAGTCTTATACTACGTTTACATTGCAGCCAAATCTGGAGATTAAGTCCAAAAATTAGATTAAATACTGAAACCGCTTACTAACCTCTAGGGTTCCGCATATAAATTCAAACCTTGCAAGCTTAGAAGTTTCATCGAATCACCATCGAAATCTTAAAATTTTGTAATGTAACACTGTGCTTATGTTTTCTTTTTCGTAAACACCAAAAGGGAATGTCCGATTAAAAAATTTCGAAATCAGAAAATGTCGCAAGTTGACTTCGGAAAAGTAACCTCCCAACAGTCAGTGTAAACAGTTTAGAGGTTACGAAAACTTTTTCAGCCAAATCTCGAGTTTAAGCTAACAGTTTAACATTTTTATAGTTAGAAACCGTCGATAAATGTCGATAACTTAGTTCTGGTCCACCAAACTTTGGAATCTGGGAAAAACATGGTCTTAATAAAATTATTAAAAAAAAAAAAATACTTATCATTAAAAAATGTATATAAGAATCATTACAATATTTGTCGGTGCAGCTCCTACCGGAAACTGGCTTAAGATCATGGCAGTTTTTGAGAGGAAAAATTTTGCCGACTTCACTGCTCGATCACAAAAACTGAGAAGACTTATGTTAAATTAAAAAAAAAAAAAAAAACACAAAAATTACAACATGAAAAAATGATTTAATTCTACTTTGAAACCACTGTGCGAAGCCAGTCCATGACTTCTTCAAATATGCTTATCCCAATATAACTGACAGTAACCGTTACGTTTTTTAAATATTTTCATTGGAAAATTCCATTTTAAACTTATTTCGTGAATCATGCACACTTGTATCTGATCAGACCAAGACGTTATAGAATCAGTTGATACATGAAACTTAGTGCGTGCACACCGAAATTTATTATGATTTAAAATTTATTACTTATTTAAATTGCTTATGTGCTTTTTAGTGATCTATTGACTATTAATTAAGTTTGTAATAATATTTTGGTAAGTATGGTTCATTGAATTAAATCTTTAGTTCACTTGCTTTATAATTGTTTTAGGAAATATTTTGCTGCTGTTTGTGCAAGCGATCACCTCACTTGTGGTTTTTTGTCTGGCAGTAAATTTCATTAGAATAATTCAGTGAGAGAACGAGATTTTGTTTTACTTCAAGTGAAAACGGAATTGCCAGACAAAAAACCCCAAGTGAGGTGATCGCTTGCGTTTTACAAAATACAGCCATTATTCTTTATATGTAAAAAAACCTCGTGAAAAATACTTTAAATACGCCGTCCTACACCTATTTTCCCCCTTAATTCAAACGAGATACAGAAATAGTTGATACCTTTCTATTTTTCGTTAAAATCGATTCAGCCATTCTCGTCCTTCTATATTTTCAATATTGTGACGTATCGATTTTCTTATAGTTCATAGTAATCTAAATGCAATCAGAATTGTTTGATTCGTATTTGTTGAAATCGATTCACTCGTGCACTTCTTATTTTGTGTTTTCAATATAGTAGGCGTGGCAGGTAGGCGTAAAAATGTTTGTTCTTACTCATCTAGTTTAAGTTAGGTATGTAGGGTCGTGCACCGTAACCGGCGCTGCCGCGGGGGCGTATAGGTCCATTGCGAATCCCTTTTTATATTTGTGGTACCAGGTTTAACCATTGTTGCGATTTGTTTCTCAAACCATCCTGTGCTTTTTATGAACCTCCAGATGTCTAGCAGTGGTGTGTTCACTAACTCTTCCAAGTCTTTGAAAAATCTGTTCCCCATGTGTCGGAGTCGACGATTCTGTAGACTTGGACATTCGTATAGTAGGTGAGTTATTGTTTCTGTTTCCTCCGGATCTTTGCAGCTCCGACAGAAGTCTGGCGCTGTCATGCCCATTCTATTGTAACTTTCTATAACCCCTATGGGGCAATGACCTGTTAGAACTCCAACAAGAATCCGGATTTCCCATTTGACCAAAAGCAGAAGGCTTTTAGTTTTAGGTCTATACTCCTTTTGATGATGCCTATTGGAATGTGCACATCTGTATCAGCTCTGTTTGTACTTGTGATTACTCCAGCCTCGCCAGTTCATCCGCTGCGTCGTTCCTTTCTATATTGCTGTCTGGGAACCCAGCAGAGAGTGACGTTGCGGGTATTGCAGATACTGTTCAGTGCAAGTTTACAGTTTTGCACCGTTCGAGCCTACGTCGTTTTACTGTTCAGTGCTTTGATGGCCGCTTGGCTATCCACAAAAATTGCTATCCTTGTGGGGATAAGATTTTTCCTGTAAATGGCCTGTACAGCTTTTTCAATAGCATATATTTCTGCCTGAAAAACGCTGCAGTAATCAGGGAGTTTGTTTGACACTCTTTGATTTGCAGTGTTTCACAGTATACAACCGATCCAGTTCCGTTTTCCATTTTGGAATCATCAGTATATAAATGGAGATTGCCGTTTCTTCCCATTCTTGTCTGCTGGGGATGGATGTGGTGTATTCTGTACCAAATCTCACACTGGGTATGATAAAGTCGGTTGCTCTTCTTGATTTCTCGGTTCCAAAGAGATTTACAATAGATGCATGTCCGAATGGGTTGTTTTTCCAGGCTCGTAATTCGTTGAGGCGAATCGAGCTCTTGGTCGCCGAACATTTAAGGGACGCTTCTATGGAGAGAAGATTTAGCATCATATCCAGACCTGCCTGTGGCGTAGATCTCATGGCTCCTGTTACTCCTATGCATGCTGACCTTCGAGCCCCTGTTAGGGCGCTAAGGTAGCTCTTTTTATGCGTTATCGTCTACCATACAAGAGAGCCGCAGGTAAGAATGGGCCTCACGATCGCTGTATACATCTGTTCTCTGAAATGCGTATAGAGCGCACAGTGCTTTTTTCCTTCTTTCCTCTGTGTTGCGTTTCCAGCTCAGCTTGTTATCAAGGATAACTCCAAGGTATTTGGCTTCAGTGGAAAGCTTCAGAGTCACTTCGTTGAGTTTCGGTAATGTGAAACTTTCTATTTTTCTTCTTCTTGTGAACATAACGAGTTTGATCTTTATTGGGCTTACACCAGTCCATTCGATTCTGCCCACCGCGATAGCTCATTCAATGCCACAGACATTAGTTCGCTAATTGTACATATTTGTATTTGTATTTGTATTATATACAAATTGTACATATTTATATTATGTAGTGAGAATTTTGTCAACCACAATCAGCCAGAGAAGGGGAGATATAACTCCTCCTTGCGGTGTGCCTCTTGTGATTTCTTTCCTCACCACGCTCATTCCCATTTGTGAGCTTATACGTCTGCTATTGAGCATTTTATAAATCCACTGGGTTATTTTACTGTTAACTTCTTTGTCTACTAAAGCACTTCTTATAGAATCTGTATTTATATTGTAAAATGCGCCTTCGATATCTAAAAACGTTGCTAAAGTATATTCTTTGTGATGAAGGGTTCTTTCTATGACCGAAACCACCTTATGGAGTGCCGTTTCTACCGATTTATCCTTAAGGTAGGATGTTGTGCACTACAGAGATTATTATAATTGGCCTATAATCTTTTGGTGCTGAGTGTATCGGTTTCCCAGCTTTAGGAATGAAAACAACTCGCACTTCTCTCCAAATTTTTGGAACATATCCTGTCTTGAGGCAGCCGGTAAAGATTGCTAAAAGCCAGGGCATGATGCTAGCAGGGCATGTTGCATCATAGCCGGTAGGATTCCATCTGGCCCCGCAGATTTGTAGGGCTTGATGGACCCGATCAACCATTCTACAGTTGACCGTGTAATAATGTTGGGGAGTTCTTATAATGTTAATAATGTTCGTTCTGGTATTGTTATTTCCAAGTTGCTGTTAGCTTCGTTTTGATCCGGTTCTGTACAACCTGTAAAATGAGTTTCAATGAGTAGCAAAAGCGTTTCTTGGCTGGATTCTGTCCAGGATCCGTCGGACCTCTTAAGGTATCCCGGGACCGTTGGGTCTTTGGATAGCGTCTTTCGAAGTCTGGCGGCTTCACTGGTATCCTCAATGGACTCGCAGAATTTTGTCCAAGATGTTTGCTTTGCTATTCTTACTTCCCTAGTGTAAGCATTTAACGTGGATCTGTAGATTGTCCAGTCCTGCTCTAGTTTTCTAACATCTGATCGCCTCTTTCTGAGGTACTGGTCCACCAACTCGCACTTGCATGTTTGCGACTTCGAGACTTTGGGCAGAACTTCTTGAAAGCCTGGTTCATTTTCCCGTTATAAGCTCGACTGCATTGTCAATGGATGCATCGGTTGGGAGGTATTCTGTGTCAAGGTCAGCAATATTTCTGCTTATCCAGACTGAATATCTTTTCCAGTTAGTTTTTAATGGGTTCCTAAACTGTTTCTTTAATTGGGGATCGTAGTCAATGGTAAAGAGAATCCTAAAGTGGTCGGAGAACGACTTCTTCTGTGACACCTCCCAGGTATCGACTATAATCTGTTCAGAGTTACTAGCTATAGTAAGATCAATTACCTCTTCCCTGACTCTATTCTGAAATGTTGGCATATTGCCCCTATTGCATAGAATAAGGTCTGTGGTAAGGATAAATTTGAAAATAGACTCACCCCTTTTGTTGATGTCTTTACTGCTCCATTGCGAGTTTTTTTAATAAAATAGCATCAATTGGAGTTCTTGCCGTACAAATTTCTTGAGTATTTCTCGCTATTTTAGGTTTTTCGCATATATTGTGCCTCTAAAGTAGGCGTGGAGAATAAAATATACCATATTTTTATATAACTAGGTAATACCAATATAACTAGGTACTATAGCTATACATTAGAAAAATAATTCTTGAAATAGCGTCTGTCGTTCTCAACTTTTGCAGTCTCGAATATACGTGATAACTCTTTTATATAATAGTATAGATAACTTTTTTGACTACAAGATATTTATTGAGATACGGGTTTTTTAACTAAAGAAGTAATGAAGTAATGCGGATAAAATTAATTTAAAAAATAAGGCCCAAAAAATTACACCTGGCTTTATAATGAAACACGTAAAGCCCCAATAACTAAAGGCCCAAAGCGACGAAATAAAGCCCCTAAAATAAGTGAAATAAGTCCTCAAAAATCGAAAACAGTTATTTAAAAAATATATGAGACCCCAGAAATATAACGCATTTTATTTTGTATAAAAATTGTGGGACCCAACTTCGTGATATAATAAAAGTCTACTTTATAAAATGAAATAAATTAAAAAATAAAAAACGAAGTAACCCCAATTTTGAATAATGTTGTTTTCATAATTTGGGGGGGTCTTATTTATTACATTTATTTTAGGATTCTCACCTCTAGGTGTGTAAAAATTGCACACATTTATAATTTGTGAAATCGATTAGATCTTTATCTAGAGAATAGAAAACAATTCTGTGTGTCATTTATTGTAATGTAAAAATGTTCTTATTCAAAAGCTTATGCTAAAGTAGAAAAACAATTCAGAATCCAAACTTAAATCTATATTACAAAAATATACAGTTTAATATAAGTGCAGAGAAGACGAATAATTGTAAATATGTTTCAAGCATAGCTGTTAAATAATGATTACTAATCGTAATCATTACTAATTAGATTATTTTTAAAAAAGGTGAAATAATTGATTAATAGCCCTATTCTAGTGATTGACAATTGTAAATTTATTGACAATTGTAAAAATTTCTTATTCCAAAATGTAATCAAAAACTCATAACATGACATAAATGTCAACACCATAAAAAAATATTCAGACAATTTAAAAGTTCTCAACTTCTTGGACCAAAAAATAGCACTTAAAAGACTAGCTTGTCAATGAATTTACAGTTGTCAACCACTAGAATAACGCCATAAGTAGAATTCCTTTTATGTTTGGCTCAGTAATCAAGTGATTACGATTACAAATAATGAAATTATAATAACGATTACTTGAGGTTACGAAAATATTAAAAATGTATCAAAAAAAAAAAAAAAAAAAAAAAAAAAATAGTCGGACTACTTTTAGAGATTCTTTTTATATAGAAAAGTTTTAATAGAAAAAATTTAAATTTTTAATAGAAAAAATTTTGTGATTTTTTTTAAATATACATAGATATGTATTTTATTATTAAGCAAAGATTGTCAAAAAACAAGAAAAAGAAAAATGCATTAAAACATAAATAAAACAACTCCAAACTACTATTTGCCTTCATAAGAACTAATTTTTCAAAAGAAAAACAGGCAATGATTGCCGTTTTGGACTGTTTTATATGCCGGCAAAAGGAAATAGTCGTCCAACCTTACTTTACATTTGGTACTTTACGCAAAAATTCTTAAAATAATCAAAAAGAATAAAAAATAATCTCGAACAGTAATCCGATTATTATTCGTTGATTACTTTTGATTCTTTTTGATTATTTTCGTTATCTCAAGTAATCGTTATTATAATTTGATTATTTGTAAACGCAATTAATTACCAATCAGAAATTTCTCTCTGAAGGATTATATAATTATTACAATTCTTTTTAAAAAAAAATCTAATTGATAACTCATCCTAATCGCAATTTAACAGCTTTGATTTGAAACAAGTTTAGACTTGATTGATGTGTACTAGTAAATGAACATTTACAAAAATACGTATTGCTTTGACCAAAAAGTTCCTGATGGTCTTAATGCAAATCCGACTCTACGCCACTGTCAATATAGTCCTTTAGCAGAATCGCACATTTACTGGGTAACAAACGGCACCAGTTATTGATGAACAACAGACTACGTGGTATCGTTGTCTCTATAACATCCTGACGATGTGCCTCGACAATATATTTTGCAACTTCCTTGGGGTCCAGCAGGCCCAACATGGAGGGGAATTTTACCTTTGGACGCTTGCATAGACCAGTGTTTGTCATGTATGGATAAATTGTGGTGGTCTTGATCTGAAATTACATAAAATGGTGGTGAGGTTGTCGACTCTATAAAAGTGTTGCAAACTTACACAATCTTTGTATGCACCAGTACGTAGTTCCTCATGCAAAGCTTCCATCATGCCACGCACTGCAAACTTGGTGGCACAGTATGGTACCAGATTAGCCAGACCCACCACGCCAGCAATCGAGGAGAGGCAAACAATGTGTCCACGTCCTTTTTGCTTCATATGTGGAAGAAATGCTTCTAGAGTCCAGAATTGGGACAGTACATTGATGTCAAATACGCGTCGAATCTCTTCAGCGGTATGCTGTTCCAGCGTATGTGTTGGCATGATGCCTACATTGTTGACTAGCACCGAGATAGGACCAATGTCTAACTCAATCTTGGCAGCTAGTTTCAACACCTCGTCACGATTGGATACATCACAGCTATAGGAAAAAATTGTCACTAGGAGATATATATAAACTATAAAAATGCACATTAACTATAATTTAACCCGCCTAAGCACAAATTAATACGAATGTAAAAATTGTAAATGATACTGCATAACAAGCGTGCCCAATGGCAGTTAATGGGTTAAAAACTTACATGTAACTGTAGACGTTGGTCTGCGCAATACGTTTTACCCGCTTGACGGTGTCTTCGTTGTTCTTCTCATGTATGTCGACGCATATTACAATACTGCCCCAGGCAGCATAGTGCATCGCTAGTTCGCGCCCAATGCCATGTCCGGTGCCAGTTATCTATGGTTAAAGTTTATATATCAATAATGCAAGTATTTAGGTTTCTATATCGCAAAATACTATATTAACTCACCAATACTACCTCGCCGCTAATATCCTTTAACTTACTGGGAAAGATTTTCTGCAAAAGGGACTGGAGTAGCTCGAGCAACATGCGCACGAAAACCACCAAGAATTCCATAACATCCTGAGTTATATCGAAGAGTCGCTTGGAAACATTGTTGGTGCTGTAAAAAGAAATTGAATTTGAGCACCCGTTATAGCCAAGTTAAGAAGAAAATATATTTATAAAATTCACATATTAAAAAATGGATGCAATTTAGTTGTAATGTTATTTTCCCATTCGGAAATGCCACACGTAGAGATTTATAAAAAAGTATCATTTTTTTACCTCTAAATGTAAAAAGCTAAAAATTAGAATTTTTAGTAAGATAATTAACTGTTTTTTTCGTTCTTCTCTAAGAGAAAAATCTGGAAATGAATTGTGATTTCTTGCAAAAACTTTGCCCTTCAAATTTTTGACCCATCTAATTCGATGGTGTGAACAATTTTCTCCTCAATTGCTACCAAAAAAGCTTTAAGCTTTATTGTAACAAAAACACAAACTTATTACTTAATTGTAACAAAAACGTTTCGGAACATGTTTGCTATAAATGCCATGCATTTTTGCTTAAAAATGCACAAAAAAATTGTTCTTGTCATTGAGAAAAGCTTACGTGCGAGAAGATTGACGTGTATAGCGACATGAATGAGGTCGGAAAATTCTTCGAGAAGGCAAGACGACTGGTCGATGTTTTTAGGTCCGAACACTTATCTAGTCTTCTGATGTACAAAAATGCAGGCGAAGCTCTGTTTAAATGCTTTCATAAGCTTTTATGCAGAATGTATTCCAAACTATTGGAATCTCAGTGTTCTCTGCTGATGATATCGGTAGCATATGCTGATGATATCGGTATCATTGGCCTAATACGCTCGAAGTGCTGCATTCTTCAAATAAGAGAAACTGTCGAGTCGCATGGGTCTTACAATAAACGCAGATAAGACGAAATACCTGTTGTCAACAGACGAAGGATAACTCTTGCCAACAATTGCTACTTTGGGCTCAGAAAGCGATTGAGAAGCAGAACCCTCTCTCGACGAAAAAAAGTCACGCTCTATAATAAGCCACTTATCATGTCCTTCCTGTTATATGCGGCACAAACCTGAACGCTGAGCAGTTCTTCGAACTCCGTACGTACTCGAACTTCACGTGAATTTAAAACTGAAATGGCCATTTCGTTTTTTCGTTCATCCACCACCTTTTGGAAATGTATGACCAATTCACTGACACTTCTTTCTTTGGATGGTCGTGCCTAATTATTTCTGTCCCACCCGTCCTCTGGTAGAGATACCCATTTATTAGAGATACGGTCTGACAAGAAAAACTGTTTATAAAACAAAATAATGTTTATTTGGTTGCACAAAATGACTTCGATATAAAAAAAATATAATCAATCTTATTCAAAATCACGATTAGATTACCTCAATCCCGGGATTTTCATTTTATTTCGTTATTTATGTAAAAAAAAGTCAAGTTTCTATGCTGTGTAGCAGGGTGCGGAAAAATACGTTCGCAAACGATTAAAATACAATACTTCGCATTTTAAAAAATATTTCGATTGAATTTTATTTTAAAAATACTTTTCATGAGAAACTGAAAGCAACGATTTTTCAAAAACAACAGCAATGTCAACGAACGTTCGACAATAATCGCTTGAAAAAAAAATCAATTTGAACAATTGTTTAAAGTGAGTGATCTTTAAACATACTGAGCGAACGAATATTTCAGCGAACGAAAAATTTATTTTGGATACTAGGAGGTCAATAAAAATGCTATTTTGCGTTTTAGACATATGCTGGTATGGGGGTCGCTGATTTAAAATCGAATGTCAGAATTAAAAAAAAATTTTGTGTGACTCAAGGGTGGGCCCAAAAATGTTTTTTTAACAATTTTTGTGCATGTGCTTGAAGTATAAGGGGTCGCTGATTTGAAATTTGATGTCAGAATCCAAACAATTTGGTTTAACAATAGGGTGGACCCTAAAAATATATTTACACTTTCAACATGTGCTTGAAGTATCGGAAGTCGCTCATTTCGATTCTAATGTTAGAGGTACATACATTTTGTTTCACTAGGGTGAACCCAACAAATGTGCTTTTTGTATGGGGTCGCTGATTTTGAATCTGATGTCAGAGTTCAAGGAATAACGTGCGAAATATAGTATAAATGCAATGCCATTAACATGCCTAGTTCCAAATGAAAACCATTTATATTAGTCAGTAAGACTG
Organism: Coremacera marginata; assembly: GCA_914767935.1. Lineage (NCBI taxonomy): Eukaryota > Metazoa > Arthropoda > Insecta > Diptera > Sciomyzidae > Coremacera > Coremacera marginata. The sequence goes on along the minus strand of OU612045.1, from coordinate 60,459,634 downwards.
TAAAAAAAAAAATGCCTTGTCAAGAAAAGTAGAAATATTACAGCTGCTGGCTTGACGAAGCAAGAATTAAACTGGCTGAATACTGCGATCGATTCGTATTGAAGCTCCGTTTAATGAAGTAATATAATTAAAATTGTTAAAGTAATTCTATTTTACCTGTTTAAGAATATTTCGATGAAAAATGAATACGTATTTTTTGCATTTATGTTTTTCTTTAATTCTTGGTTGGACTTCTAAATTAATTTTTTTTAAAAATAGGGATCCACCCTAATGATAAAAAATGTTCTTGGTTCTGATATCAGATTTAAATCACCAATACTCCCATAACATGTCTAAATTTAAAAAATAAAAAAATATAGTGATCCACCGCAGTGTCAAATAAATTTTTTTTAATTCTGACATCAGACTTAAATCCAGTAATCCACTTATACACTTATACACATTAGGGGTCCACCCTAATGTCAAAAAAAATGTTTTAAGCAGATTTAAATTCAGCGACCTCCACAAAAAAAAAAAAAAAAAATCTAGAGGTTCCTAGAGGACCCTAGTTTAAAAAAAAATGCTGGCCAAATACTAAATAGTATGGCCAAGTGCAATGTCATCTTACAATGTGCCTTTTAATAAAAATCACACTGAACTCAACTAAAATAGATTTCAAAATGTACTTTAAACATAAATTATTACATAAGTTTTATAAAAAAGACTGACAATTGAAACGTAATGTTTTTCTTTCATTTTGTATTGAAAGCGAACAAATTTTAGTTTAAAAAAAATGTTTTAGGTAAATAAATATAAATCCCGGAAAAACCGGGATCCCGGGATTGTAATTTTTAAAATCCGAATCCCGGGATATTTCAAAATTCTTCGGGATTGAAAGCCTTAGTATACACCAATTCTTCATCAAAGTCATTTTCCTAAACTTACACAAGTCATAGCAACCTTAAGGGGTTTAACTTCGAAAATGTTCAAAATATCAAAAATATTTTCACTTATTTTATTCATTTATTATCGTTTTATTTATTAATCCGTTTCAAAAAAATCCAATACAAATTTTTTTATCTATTTTTTTTATTTGGTGATTTTTTTTATTTTTTGTTCCGAATATAAGTTGAACGGCTTTTTAGGCATAGCAATTAAAACGAAAGAATTTGAATGCACCTTCAAATATGTAGATACTGCATCTTTAGCAACTGGCTTTCTTGTTAGTCTAAGTATTCAAAACAAATTAAACAGCAAACTCAAATATTAATAATTATTTGCAAAATTTAACACTTGTGCGATAAATTTTAAAATAAACACTTTGGTAGATGGCTGTTTTAAGTAAAGCTAAGCATTATCTATTTTATTTGTTATTTATATAATTAACCCCTTGACGCACCAAACAATGCACATGACTAAGCTGCCGCAAAGTCTAGTGCAACAATTGCTAAGTGCCGCAAATCTTGGTAGCACATGCGTTTATTTGTAGATGGCAAATATAAATCAGCAAATGCTGCAATAATGCAATCAAACACTTGCATTTTTTTATTGTTTGTTTGTTTGTTACTATTCGTTGTTCCCCAGTGCAGCAACGATCAATGTCGCAACGCTAACATATAATTAAATATGCGATAATATTGTGTGTTTAGCAGTTCATTAACTTTAATTAACTGATTTGTATGCATTTGTCAAAATGTGTCAAGAAATATTTTGGATTTATAAAAAAAACAAAATCAAATACATCCATAAGTACTTGGGTAACTGACCCAGACCACATCTAGGTTAATCATCAGTTGGCATGTGCATAACATAAAGTTAAGTCATTTTGAAGACTTGCCATTTTGATAGATATTAGAAGTTGTATCATGTCGAAATTTTTAGTGGTGAAAGGGAGAGGAAGGGGATAAACATACGCTTAAAACATTTATAAACACCGCTTAAACACTTTGTCTCATAACTATAGAATTTTTTTTTGTAAGTATTTAAAAACTTTAAATTTTAAAATATTTTTTTAACTGCTTATAAAAATGTATTAAAACACCCTGTATAAGAAACGAAATATACAGAAAACTTTCTTTCTCTCTTTTACTTCCTTTCACCTAATATTTTTTTCAAATTCTACTCTAAATACCGTTAAAAATTGTAAAGTTACCGCATATTTGCGGTATTTATAACTAAGTACATTTTAGAAAACACTCTCAAATATAAGTTTTTCTTGTTCAATTCTATTTAAGAAAAAAATTAATAAGGAGTTACATCTCCATTATGCTGAAAACATTCAAATATTTGGTGTTCCAAAGAATTAACTAGGTTTTTTAATATATTTTCTTGAATACCTTCCCAGGTAACAAATATTTAAGTTTTTAGTTCTGGAACTGAGTTCTCCAAAACTCTTAAGACCTTTTGCAGCGGTATTCTCAAAAAACTCTTAAGTTGAGCTTGCCATTCCAGAACCGAGTAATTACACTGTTCTACAAAAAAAATATTTTTTTAATGTACAAGAGTTACCACTAATATTTTACTTTCTGCCGATCCATAGGATGACTTTCTGCGTTTTCAGAATGTTTTCATCACTTCGATTTTTTCGCCAATGGCCATTTTAAGAAGTCACTTCGAATTTTCGAACCTTGCCTTACTTAGTGTATCCAAACTATGCTTCTGTTTACAAAAATTTAAATTTTTTATAAAGGATAATAAAAAAATATAATGTTGTGTTCTCTTTTTGCCTAAATGTTTTAAATCGTTTAATTTTTTACAAAGTTATAGGCTCTTACATTAACAGAAAAAACATTTTTTCAAAAAAAATTCTTCTGGCAGGATTTTTTTGACTAGTTATATATAAAGGCCAGGGTATTCGATTTTAATTGCTTGTAAAAAAAGTGAAATTGGTAATCAAATAATTTAGTTATGGACGATAACAACAATGAACAACAATATTTTTATATAGGTTTTTTGTATAACCAATACTCAGAAATACAAGATCTGTCGCTTTTTTAGAACGCTTCTAATTTTAAGCAGTAAGCGGTAGCAATAATATATGTATTTACAAAAAGAAGCTGAATGTGGTCACCACATCTTAGCTACTGAAGGAGCTGAGTTTCTAGCCTCAGAACATTAGCGCAATTTTATAGCCTCACGATAGACATTTTTGTCAGTTTTCGTATCAGTTGGTTTTCCTAAAGCGATTAGCCAAAACGTCACTGTGAATTATTTTTAAGATTTTTTTAATAATGACTTCATTAAAATGAGCGATAAATGGGATAACCTTTTGTTCATATATAGTGTGTTACATAGTCGCGATTTACAATTGTTAAAATGACAAACAGAATTATAAGGATCCAGAATGCAACAGTGGAACTTTCTACAAAATAATGTTAACATTAAATTTGGAAGAACTAAACAAACGAATGCGTTTCAGTCATTCACTGGGGACGCTGAGTGCAGTTATTTAGTTTATTGCAACGATGTGAATTCAATATTCGCTAAATCTGAAGTCTGAAGTATGAAATATAATAAATATATATTTTATAACAAAATAATGCCCATGAATGGAGACTTTTAATTGATGGCTCCACTAACAGATCTATTCTGCGCGTTACCTTTAATAGTTATCTTGTTACCGAAATTTGTTACCGGTCTTAGTATTCGGTATTCCGTACACTCGGTAACGCTTTCAAAAGCCGTAAGCTCGTTTAAGAACAAATAACACTCTTTCCTTGCATCTGGCTGTTTTGCTTGTTACCACCTAAGGAGATGGTAACAATATTCACTGGTAACGCTTGCTTGTAGAATACTAAAAGGATGTAAATGTTACCAAAAGGTGAGTTTCTTCGGTAATAAGATTAACGTTACCGCGACAGAATCAGAATCGTAAAAATGAGATTTCTCTTAATATACTTGCATACTTGAATATATCACAAAATGTTATTTAGGCTTAAAATAATAGCTTATGCAGCTGATTGTTTTGATGCAGTTTATGAAAATTTTCAGAAATTGCGAAGGAATTGCATATCGTATTTTAGGCTATGGGATGCAATATGTCCACAAAAGTACATTATTTACATTCACATTTCGATTTTTTTCCCACCCACAAATCGTGGTTCAATTCAGTGACGAGCATGGTGAAAGATTCCACCAGCAAATTCCAAAAATAGAAACAAGTTACGTAGGAAAAGCAAATTGGAATATTGTTAGTCTCTTCAACGCGAAACCCGCGATTATTTACATAAGAGGAAAAGGTCGCCGAAGAATTTTTACACAAGAAACTAGTAAATTAAAATTAAAATATATTGCAAAACTATATTCATAACATGTAACAAAAAAAAAAAACAAAAAAAAAAAGACAATGTTATTAACTCTAATTATTAACTCGAATATTTCTAAATTGATATTTTTAAATGAACAAAATCTGAAAATATGTTAAATCGTGCTTTCATTAATAACTTTATTATTACTTAACTGATTTAGTTTTTTTTCTTATGAGTTAAAAAATTAAAACCTTTGTCTTCTAAAGATAAAATAAACAAAATTATGTCATTTTTTTTTTTGGTTTTCTTACCGTTAGAAAATGTAAAAATAAAAATATACGTTGAATGTTTTAGCGTTTTTTTATTTAGAAAAGGATTGACATATTTAAGGGACTCATTTATGAGGTCCTTGACAAAAATTTCGAAGTTATACAAAAATTTTGTAAATGCAGAAAGTGATCATATATAACCACTTAATGAAATTTTTATGTTGGAGGTCTTGTACAGTTTTCGTGTAGAGCAGTGTTATGTATTGTCTAAAATGGAAGTAGAGTACACTGGACTATTTTGGAATAATCGCAGTTCTAGATGAAAAATGTCCATCACGGGCAAACCACTTTCGACATTGTTTTCTTTAATCACATCTTTGCCATAAACTTCCACAAATTTAATCCGGCTTCAGTTGCTTTTTTGCCTTTTTTAAAGTAAAAGAGCAAAATATGGCGTATATGCTCATCAAAGTTCTGGATATTTAAAAGACTCTTAAAACACGACTTCCAAAGAAAAGCAAGAGAAACTGTTTTCTCTTTCTTTGATCTATGACGATAAGAGTGATGCCTACCAGAAAAAAAACGCACTTTTTTTTAAATAACCCAATACCATAAAAATTTTACATTTCTTGTAGTTTTAGAATTAGTTTATAGTTCAGCTTCACGTATCTCCTTCATTCAATGAGTAAAATTAAACTAGAAATACATAAAAATTAAAATTTATATTTTTAAGAATTACTAAAAAGTAAACAGCAAATAAAAATGTCATATTTTAATTTTTATGTATAAACTGGTACAAGCCCGACCTCAGAATATAAGATGAGTCATCTTGTTTTTAAAAAAACTTCTGCACGCTTTCTACGGTTTAATATCAACGAATTGTTGGTGCCAACGAATGGAATTGTGAAAAGAAGTAAACAAAGAGCGCAACAACAAGTCTGCAGAATTAATGTAGTCAATTTTTTGAATCTTTGCTTTGTGCTAAGAAGTAGAAAAACATTGCTTTTTAAATTGGAAAGCACACAACTGCAATTCCGCTTTGGTTTTAGCAGAAGGTGTGCTTATAAGATTTTCAAAGTTAATGGACTGCATAACCCACAGAAGATTACTGATGAGTTGGTGTAGCGACCAACAAAACAGCTGTCTAGTCTGCTGGTGGTTGTTCTGTAAAGAACATTATTGTTGTGGCGACCTGTTGCTTCATGAATTACTTGGCATAAAGCTCTCATATGTTATTCTTAAAAATTTATATTTTTAAGAATTACTAAAAACTAAATAAACTAGAAATAGTTTTAATAGGGTAAATGTATTCCAAAAACATTGTCAATAAAATATAAAAGCTCTCTTTTAAAAGTGATTAAGTCTGGTTTTCACTGTAATTTTCAATAGTGTGCTGGACATATAGTTGCTACCGCAAAGCCCGATGTTTTTCTTAATATCTACTTTGGCGCCCTATGCTGACCGAATAGGGGGTAAAAAAATTCTTGATCCGTTCTAGCAAAGAAAAAAAAGTAAAACAAGAACATTCGATTTCCGAATAAAAATCTTGACAGCTACATGTTACAAAAATTCTGTTGATAATAAAACATTTAAAAACAACAACAATTAAAACAATTAAAAGTTAATTTATAAAAGAAATAAATTTTTTTGTGTATTAATAAAAACCGATATCGATTTTTTTTTTTAATAAAAACGAAATGATTTCGTGTATACTTTTTGCTTTCCTCAAAGCAACGGACAACAAAATGCTAAAAAACGCTGCTTAAATGCACTTGCAGCCACTGCAAGCTGCTTCAAGCCTCTTGCCATTCCAACTTTTTGCAATTGTTTTCTGCTGTTTTATGTTGCCTTGTTGCTGCGTTTATATTTCAAAGTTTTTTTTTTAGACAATAAAGAAGAGCGCTACAACAGCAAGGTTCTTTACATAACAAGCCACCAACAGACTAAAGGTAAAGATCCTTGTTGTTGTAGTGACCTGTTACTTCATGAATTACTTGACGTAAAGCTCATATATATTATTCTTAAAATTTTTATTTATATTTTTTAGAATTTAAAAAATTAAACATTAAATAAAAAAATGCCACAATTTGATTTTCATGTGAAAACTTAAAATTTTATACCTTTTATATTTATCCTTATATTCTTCTTTCCTTCTATTTTTTCTTTCTTTCTATTTTTTTTTTCTTTTCGTTATATTTATCAGCCATTTTGAAAAAAAGTTATGCTAACTTTATTAATCGTCTTGCACACACTGCTCCTAAAGGATCGATAGGTTTCATGAAAATGACAACAAAAACTAAAAATGAGGCTTGATTTGTAATTTTCTTACGATCAATAATATGTTGAAATTTAAGTCGGCGCTGCTCCTTTTTGGGAGCTAAGGGGTTAAGAAGTATTTCACGACGTTGATTCATGCTATTGTTTCTAGCAGAAAAACAAACACACATAATACGTATTTAAAGAACTCATTGGAAAGGTAATAAAATCACCTTTTTAACAATATATCAACCAACATTATAGGCTTACTCGTTCCCGAGCTGTGCTCGTGTGAAGATGAAATCAATCAGTTGAAAGTACTGATTCTGAGAAATTCGCTCTCAAAGTCAAAACTTAGTACTTTCAACTGATTGATTTCATCTTCACACGAGCACAGCTCGGGAACGAGTAAGCCTATAATGTTGGTTGATATATTGTTAAAAAGGTGATTTTATTACCTTTCCAATGAGTTCTTTAAATACGTATTATGTGTGTTTGTTTTTCTGCTAGAAACAATAGCATGAATCAACATCGTGAAATACTTCTTAACCCCTTAGCTCCCAAAAAGGAGCAGCGCCGACTTAATTTTCAACATATTATTGATCGTAAGAAAATTACAAATCAAGCCTCATTTTTAGTTTTTGTTGTCATTTTCATGAAACCTATCGATCCTTTAGGAGCAGTGTGTGCAATCGTCATAGAAAAATCTAAAATATTATTTCTAAAAATGTTTATAACTCAACACTAGTTTTTTCGGATTAAACTACTTTACCATATTGCCACCTACGTATCGCTTCCCCCTTGCACAGGTCTGCACTTTTTTAGGTGCACCTGTTTTTTCGCCACTATTTGTAATATTTTCCCTACCAAAAGTGATTCTCCTTATAATTCGGTTAAATTTTTCATGAATTTGTTTAAATATATATCACTTCAGTGGCGTAGCTAGGGCATCCGGATCGGAAAAAAGATTTTGAACCCCCAAAGGAAGGTTATCCTTATCCATATGGGCATTGCCATATGTCAAATGCAACGTATATTACACATTTAAAGTGAAAAAAGGCAAAGTAAAACATATTCTCATTTACTTTTTAGTTTATATTAAAGCTCTTAGGTAGCACTTTAATTTGTTCTAAAGTTTGTAATAGGCATAATCCTGGTTTCAAAATTAAATGCAAAAAAATAAGCAATTCGAACGTGATAAAAATGGAATGGAAAAGTTTTCGTGTCCATATATAGGAAGTCAGAATTCAGCGAAATCTGTCACGATTTTTTAGTGCAACTAATTTTAGATTGTTATGAAATAATGTTCCTTTATAATGTATTTTGTTCTATTCGAATATCTCCAATACTGCGTTTAATCATAATCTAAGTCGATACGTGACATTTTTCCATTATGATTTAATTGACTAATTAAGTAATTGGGTAATTTAGTAATTATGTAACTAAGTAATTAAAACACAAATCAGATATATTGCTGTGGCGGCCGTGGCAACTGATTGAGGTGCGTGGCTTGTATGCGATAGAACCCAGCTTCGAATCCCATCTGACACAGAAAGTTTTTTCCATTGATTTCATTTTTCTGTTCGGACGTCACCTATCTGTAGACAATGGCAAGCCTTAGAGAGTAAAAACTACCATGAAAAGTTTCTTGAGAACAAAAGCCGTTCGGAGTAGGCATAAAACTTGTAGGTCCAGTGTAGGTCCAGAAATGGCCATTTGGTTTTTTTAATATATTGTTCTCTCCACGCCTCAATCATTACATTATTATCTCTAGCCAATACATTCCAGTTTGACTAAAGCAAAAACGTTTACGAAACATTTACTAAAAAGAAAATAGCATTTGTAAAACAATGTAGACGATTTGATCATCATGGTAAGTTAATTTATGTATAAATTGCTAAAATACTCGTAAATAAAATTTAAATGTTTCTCTAAGATAATAACATAAAATAAAACGTTTTTAATAACTTAAAATTTTTTGTTCAGGGTGGACCTTTCGGTGGAAATGTCCATATCTGAAATCTCTATACAAAAAATAAAAATTTGATATTGTCAAAATAATTTTGTTAAGAAGTTGTACATTGAATTTATTTAACGTTTCCATTTTTAAAAACATAAATTTGATGTCAGGAAAATTTTGAAAAACAAATTATTTAGTGCTATTTATTTATAAAATCAAACTTTCAGGTACCATCAAGATTTACAATTTTTTTTTTTTTTAATTCAAAGACTTTTCGGAAAATTCATCGAAATCAATGTGTTTTCCTGCAGCTGTTTTCCTGCCTTTTATATGCCCTATGTATATTGTGGGTACACAATAAACTTCTTACAGATAAAAAATTTAAATTTTTTTATATTTAGATGAAGCAAGATCTCAAGAGATAAGATATCAAAGAATATGTATATAAAAGCAGGGCTACGGTTTTGTTTTTTGTTGGTATTGTTTGGTTACGCAAAAAAATACCAGTGATTTTGCACCTCATTTTTATTATTTGTAGCAAAACAAAAGAACATTTTTCAAATTAACATTAACAATAAATCAAAAATATTGTCTAATTCAATGCTTTCGTTTATGCAAATGACAAAAACCGCATACAAAATTAAAATTCTTTAATCAAAATTGCTATTTGTAAATGTTCAAGGCAAAAAAGTCGATAAGAAAAATCGCCTCAATTTTGAAATTTGTAAAATGGGACTTTAGAACTTATTCGTTCATAGAGAGAGAACAAATAAGTAACTTCAAAGAGAGGAAAAAAACTACCGAAAAGATTAAAGAGCACAAATACAGTAACAGAGTTCATCAATTTTTAACTATCACTAATTAATTCGGTCGTGATCAAAGCTCATCACTCACCCGGGCTCAATCCCATTTGACACAGAATAATTTTTCAATCGAAATTAATAATTCTCTCTGTCATCACCTCTCTGTACATAATGGTAAACCTCAAAGAGTAAAAAATGCAATGCTGAGGACATAAGCCGTTCAGAATCGACATAAAGCTTGTAGGTCCAGTTCTCGATCATTTATGTGCAAACATTTCCAATAAACACGCACAATACAATTGATTATAAGAAGCTCGGTCAAAGTCTTTCAAGGGCTGAAATCGCCAATTCGTTTTTCCATTAATTAATTCGATCAATCACTTAGTGTGCATAGCTTAAAACAAAAACCATAAAAAATTACTCACTGTATAATGTCGCGATCCATTGCAAGCAGATATTTTATTATGCAAAAAAACTTGTTTAGTTCCGATAGTTTTAACGATTTTATGAATAAAGCTAAGTTAAATATATGTTTAGGAAACTCCTTCCTCCTTTTTTTTAAGTATGTTGCTGTTGCGGTTAAACTTGAGTACACAATAAAAGTAAACAACAACTACTGCTGTTGCTGACTTGCTTGCTACACTTCACTTCTACTTTCGTTTTCAAATGCGAATCTATTACAACGAAATGTCGAACTGGCTAGTGCTACGCTTGCTATATGTCGGTGTCTGACAGAAATTAAAACCAGAAATAAACTACAAACACACTACAGCTATGCTGCAATGCGGCAATAGTTTGTAATGTTGTTGTTGTTGTTTTTTAATTTTAATTCTCTTTGCTTTTGTATTTGTAACCGATATAAAATTAGCAACGAAAACAAAACAAAATTGCATTCACTAAATGCAGCAACATGCAACATTGCTAAATACTAGAGCAAAGCTTTTGCCAAATGTTGCGAAGAAAAGTTGCGAACGAGCTTGGCGCCATTATTAAATCGATATGTTTTGAAATTGAAAAACCGGCTTAGTATGTTTGTTGTTATTTGTTTGTAACCGCTATAAAATAAACAATAAAAACAACAACATTGTTTTTACAGAATGCAGCTATGAAACATTTGTTAAATTGTTGCCAAATGCTGCGAAGACATGTTGCGAGCGCAAGTTTCATAAACATTTAATCAAAAAGTTTTGAAATAATGACGCCATTTAAAATACTGCATTATTTTATGCTGTAGACTTTAATTTAATTTTATAAATTTTAATAAGAAAATCATTGCTTAAAATTTATAATATTCAGAAAAAAATTTGTTGGTGTCAGAAAAATTTCAAAATTGAAGTTACTCATACGCCTGGCTGCAATATAATTTACAAATTATTTAAAGTCATGTTTTGAAACAAAATTGTTTATTTTTTTACTAAAAAAATGATAACAACACAAAAACCAACACCACACAAGGGCAATAATCGTTTCCGGAAGTTTAAAAACTCGTTGACTGGTTTTAAAAATGCGCTTTTTTATCGTTGTTTGCTCACACTTTATGTTTAAAATTTAAGATCACGCACCAAGTAACTAAAACAAAAGCACATCCAGCACTTTAAGTTTCTCACTAAAGACTGACTCAAAATATGACTTCAGTGCATTAAGCAGCTCAAACAGCTCAAAGTAGTTGTGCGCTTTAAGCTTGGGCGATTATTAAAAGGCTGCTCTATCGATACCCAGCTAGTCAACAGATAAGTTACTATAAATTGTATCTGTATGATAAAGTTTTTTCAAATTTGACTAAAAGTAACTTGTCAAAAAAAAAATAATCAGTTTTTTTAAATAACTTTTTCTAAAAAACTCGATTTTTAGAGGTTATTTCAAACCACTCCAGCTCACGGATGGCTATCGCTAGAGTCGAAATATTTGGGGAAACTAAGCATCATTTTGAGGGGCTGACACGAACAATTGTTTTTCGTGAGGCGCCTTCATACATATACTTAATTATATTTAATTTATATTGTAAATATATGTATATAATTTATATTATAAATCTTATAAAGTCTAATTATAATTGAAGAACTTCAATTATCAATTTCCTTATTATTTCCTTATTACATATTATTGAAAATATAACCCACCAATCTGAAAAACTATTTTGCTATATTTCTTTTCGGAAAATATCTTAGAATATTTATTCCTACAATAACTTCGCCCACAATTAAACAAAATCATTTTTTGAGTTAGAGAGTCGAATAATGTTGTAATCAGCAAAGAGATGTTTTTTTCTGAAATATAGGAAAAAAAAAAGAAAAACGAAACTTTCAAAAAAAGAAACAAAAAAGAGTTATATGTAAGACATTTTTTAAAGCTGTGTATAATATCCAAGCCATCATTTAAATCTGAAAAATGCAAAAAACTTTTTTTTTTTTTTATTTTATTAAAATCTCCAGAATGTGAACTAGGGATGATATTTAAGGGCTTTCAGGGCCATTTTGAGCCCTTTCTCATTTCATAAGCCCGAAGCCTTTTTGATTCATTTTGGGCCCTTTTGAAAAATTCCTCTGAAAAAATATCATCTAAGTAGTAACGATGTACAAAATTTAAGTTTTTAATGAAATGATTTTGAATCGATCTCAATAAAATAAGTTCTGTTAAATTTTTTGAAATTATAGCTATAGAAAAACAAAAAAATTTAACAATTCTCCTCAATTTTGGTTTTTTTTTAAGCTATATCTAAGCTTTATTTAAGCTATATAAGCCTACTTACGTACCTGCTTTTGATAGTTTACAGAAAAAAAAAATCTATTAAAACTGAAGAAAATGCTTGAAAAACTGATGTTCTTATATTTTATATAAAGCCACCATGTTAGTATTATGCAGAAGAACCACTATTTTGTAGTATTGATTGACATCTACAGGAAAATTCCTTACAAACATTTGGTATCTACTATAATGGAGGAAGTATGAAGATTTCTGCGCACCCTCCAAAAGAATGTCTAAATTTTCGAATGGATTTTACTTATAATAGTATCCCAAAGTAATTCTATAGACTTAAGAATGGAATTTTGAGGTGGACAGCTTCAAGTACGATACATTCCTTACAGCATTTTATCATGCATATAGATGAAAAGGCGAACCCGTAAAAAATGCTCCATCGTAGTCTTAAGCCGCCTTAACCGATTAAGTATTTAATATAGTTAATTTTCAATGAACTTTCACCCATTTTTTTTATTTTATCTGTACAAAAAATAATTGCCAACGTACGATATCCTATATGGGCATTTCAACAGTAAAGTCCACTGTGACCCAAAAATTAAAAGTTATTAAAAACTTATTATCTTATGATATTATCTTAGAGAACCTTTAAATTTTATTCATTTAAGCGATTTATACATAAATTCATTTACCATGATGATCAAATTGTCTGTCTCACAAATGTAGTTTTTCTTTTTAGTAAATGTTTAGTAAATGTTTCGAAAAGTTTTTGTTTTAGTAAAAATGGAAGATATTGGCTAAATATAATGGCAAATGGTTGAGATAAGGAGCGTAAAATATATTTAATTTGTTTTTTAATTACTAAATTACAATTACTCAATTGAATCCTAATACAAAAAATGTCACATTCAAAATGTCCCGTATCGACTCAGATCATGATTAAAAAATAAAAAATAAAAAAGTACTGTATATATTTTTATTTCATAAAATTATAAAACTAGTCGAACCAAAAAACTGTGACAGATTTCACTGAATTCTGATTTTCTATATATAGACATGGAAACTACTTCCGTTTTTGTTAATTTTTCTGAACCAGGACTATGCCTACTATAAACTTTGGCACTAATTAAAGTGCTACCTTATAGCTGTAATGTAAACTATGTAAAATATGTTTTACTTTGCCTTTTTCACTTTAAATGTGTGCGATGGTCACGTTTGACATTATGTAAATGCCCATATAAAACTTCACGCTCTTATGAGATTATGGCGTCAGAATAAAAATTCGCTTTTTTCCACCTTTAATTAGTTTTGATTTAACTAATTTTGTTGCTCAAGGCTCTATATTCCAAAATTGTATAACATTCATGAAATTATTCTTTATTAAATTCCGCCATTCCTTAATATGTCTACTTTGTAGAATTGATTTTATTTTGGTATCAGGCCCATTTCGTCCCGCATCTTTGATTCGTCTTCTTACAAGTCTTAACGCAGACTCTTTGGTAAATTTATCAATCATATCTTTACGAAATTCTTATTTATATAACCAAAGACTCGAAAGAATAGTCCTAAGACTCTCTATCGAAGAATGTATCAATCCTATATGCGGTTTTCTGTTGAAATGCTTTGGTTTTTTTTATTATTTGTATTATTAACTTATTAAATAAATGGCTTTGTTGCGAATTTTTCTGAGAAGGTTTGATTATTTTTTTAAATATTTTTGGCTTTTCCAATGAGAAATTAACTATATATGTAGATTATTTTTTGACATATTTTTGACGCTTGCAATCAATGCACAAGCCTTTTTTCTAAAATGCAATGGGACCTCTATATATGAAATCAAATCTATTTAAAAGAAAGAATTAAGTAATATTACTCTGACCCACAATTTGTGATTCTGAAAGCTGATCTTTTAAACTAAAATGTGCTATTTTTGTGACAAATAATTAAACTTCCCTGCTTAGGTCAAAATAGTGAAATAAAAAAAAAAACTAATCTGAAAAACTTTGAAAATAGTCAATTCGAAATCTATTTGGATATATGTGGTCATGGCAGAATATTCAAATAGAAAGTCTTTAATATTGAATTACCACTAAGGGCCCCATTCTTGTCAAAAATTCCCTATTTTATTTTTCCCTGTTGTGAACCACAAAAATTAAAAAAAAAGTAGGCAGTGGGGGAAACTCTTTCTTTAGTTTTTTAACTCTTTCTGTCAATTTATGCGTTATTGAATGTATAAACTGCTATTTTTTAATGTTTATTCTGTAATCGCTTCGGTAATCGCTTCAGTAATTGGTTGGTAATTGCTTCGGTAGTTGGTTAGTAATCACTTCTGTAATCAGTCGGTAATCGCCTTGGTATTGGTAATCGCTTCGGTAATCAGTAAATGGGTCGGTAATCGTTTGTTAATCGCTTCAGTTATCGGTTGATAATCGCTTCGGTAATCGGTAATTGGTTCGGTAATCGGATGGTAATCGCATCGGTAAACGGTAATTGGTTCAGTAATTGGTTGGTAATATCCTCGGTAATAAAAAAAGCTCACCAAACATGGTGATCGGTTGGTAATCGCTTCGATAATCGATAATTAGTTGGTAATCTCTTCGGTAGTCGGTAATGGGTTGGTGATTGCTTCGGTAATCGGTTAATAGTCGCTTTGGTAATTGTCTCGATAATCGGATGGTAATCGCTTCGGTAAATGGTTCGGTAATTGGCTGGTAATATCCTCGGTTATAAAAAAAAGCTCACCAAACATGTTTACCTAGCATAACCACGGCATAAGCAACGCTGTAAAATGCAACAGAAATAAACAGCGAAAAGCGTGATGATATCGCTAACAGCGTGATGATATCGCGAATCTATAATTTTGCGCTCTACCAAGAAGTGCTTAGCACACCTAAATAAAAAACTTTTCACTTAAAAAAATTGAAAATTGCAAAAAATTGGCACAATGAAAACTGTTTCCTACCGGAAATTTTTGCTTTCTTTAAAGTTAATTTTAATTAAACAATAGTTAATTTACATGAAAACAAGATTTTCAAAGTTAATGGACTGCATAACCCACAGAAGATTACTGATGAGTTGGTGTAGCGACCAACGAAACAGCTGTCTAGTCTGCTGGTGGTTGTTCTGTAAAGAACATTGTTGTTGTGGCGACCTGTTGCTTCATGAATTACTTGGCATAAAGCTCTCATATGTTATTCTTAAAAATTTATATTTTTAAGAATTACTAAAAACTAAATAGTTAATTTAATTTGTTCTTTATATTTTAGGTTCACACACAAAAGAATATTATTTGCTTTAGTTAAATAAAATAAGATATCGATGATGAAATCAGCCTTTTATTTTTTCTCTCAAATATATATTTTTAAAAATATAAAGAAACGTGAAATTTCATAATCAGCACTTCACGTGTCTTCTGATCGCTTACAAAAATAGCTAACTCTGAAAATAGTGTGAATATAAATATCCTCTGGTGACAATATATTTAAAAAATATCTATTAAAAAATGCAAAAAAATAATTAGGATCAGATCAGCCCCTTATTCTGCTGATCTGACCACCAGCATAATGCAAGCTTACAAAAGTAGCATAGCTCCCAAAATTGTTTGACTTTTAAAATATTGTTTTGCATGTCCGTAGCGAGGATGTCAGCCAGAAGCAGACATTTTTTTATAAGTTGGAAATTTGGTTTTTAAAAAATTTCATTGACTGCAAAAGTTGAATTTTTAGTTGAAAACATTATCAGTTTATGTATTGCAATTTTCGAAAAAGTTTAAATATTAATTTTAGTGTTTAGCAACCTAAAATCCAAAAAAAAAGTATAGTGAAAGCTATTGTGCAAAAATTAGGTCGCATAGTGTTTTTTAACATAATATTGGATTTACATTTGCTGTGAGTATTTTTCAATCATTGTTCCGAGATTTCGAAGAAAATCCGACGAACTGACTACAAAAGTTACAATTTCCAGATTATTTTTCATGGCAATACTGATCATGACAATAGTTAAGCACATCTTTGCAGGAAGATAATGAAATTGAAATACATTTTTATTTAGATAATACCAACAAAACCACCAACTGTCTCCAATTGCATTCAACTTTTTTTTTTATTTTCATTAAATCTATTTTCATTGAAATTTCTTAAATATTTTTAATATATTATTTCTTTATTTTTACCTTTTATCATTAAAATGACTCAAATACTTTTGATATATAAGAACTGAGAAAGCTAATTTTAAATACACTAGGCATTGTAAGTCAACCATGACTTTGCAACTTGTGCCAATTAACGAAAGTAAAAATAGATGCAATGAAATTTAAAAAAGTAAATTCAGTTCATTGTATGTTAATCAAAAGTTGAATCAGCAAAAAAGAAGTTTAACTATAAAAAAGTTTATTTTATATGCAAAAAAAAAGTCACAGCAATTTAAAATACAACTGCTGACCTATATCTTAAGGTTCTTTCAAATGACTTTAAGCACTAGTATTTACAGAGGCGTCCCAGTAAAAGAACTGAGGGGTAGCAAAAGTTTCAAAAATAGAGAAAAAAATTAAAATTTAAAAACGGATCGTGGCCAATACGCCAGAGAACCCTGGTTCTATTTCCACCTGACACAGAGAGTTTTTTTCAATTGAGTTAATTTTTCTGTTCGGCCGTCACACAGTGTGTCTTTTTTAATTTAAGCGTGCCAAAACTCTTATCTCAAAAAGTACCATAGCTGGAGACATTAAATTTTCAAGTAGGTTTTAAAAATTATAATTGTTACAAAAAATGGTCGCAATGTGCTCACTGCCACGCCTACCTCCCATGTAAATGGAGAAGTAATGATGGCATAAGTTTGGTTGTAAGAATTTTAGAGCTATACAATTCGATTTCTGAGTTTTTCAAATATCTAAAATAAGTTTTTTAGGAATGGGCGTGATCAGTGTTCACAGCCGTAGTAGTTTTTTTGGCATAAGTTTGATTTTATGAATGTGTGTTATGTGTTATATGTTATGTTATGAGTTAGGTGTTATCATGAAATTTTGTTTCTTAGCTTATGTTATAGCTAAACAACTTTTGGCAAAACACGAGCCTGATAGGTCAACTGCCACGCATACCTCCCATACAACTGCAACAGTATTATTGTCATAAGTTTTGTCTTCTACATATTTCACTTAAATATTGAATAAATATTATTAAAATTCTGAGTTTTTTAGTAAAAAATTTTTTTTCTGATTCTGAATCAGAATTTTCTTGAAGAATTTTGGAGACTCTAGTAGTTTTATTACATCTATTGTTAAGTTGTACCGTTTATATTCGGGTGGTTGTCGCAAAGAATTTATATAAGGATCTGAAAAAATTAAGAGTCTATGTAACAAATCTTCATTTGTTTCGATCCTAGACGTTTTCCTTATAAAACGTTGGCCTTTTGGAAGTATACAGGCCTTATTATTTTTTCGCCATGAAATAGTACCTTTAAATTTTACTAAATTACAATATATAACTGAAATAATAAAGTATTTATTGTTACCTTGTGGACTGTTACTGGCATGTAGTACCATGCATAATTAGATATGTAAAGATTCCTTATAAAGATAACAGTCTTTTGGAAACCCACAGCCTAAATACTCTAAAATGATGAAAGCTAATGCCGGTTATTTCTGAAGATTCCTCAGTATTTCTAAAAAATGCAAATCTTCCTGGTTGTGTTGCTGTCATTAGTGTGTCCACTTTTCTGTTAAAGCATGTCTACTAAAAGACTCATTTCACTCCGAAATCTCTCAACTCACTCAAAAACTTACAAATGATGTACATTTATTTATTTTGATTGTAGTCTCAACTGATGCAAATTTTTACTTTACTTCAGTGAACTAATCTCTAACTCTTCTTAATTTGACTCATTAAGTTTCAGTTTAAATTTAAGACGCATTTCCTAAAGTTTCGATATCCTATATTTACTATTTAACTTACATATATTCGAGTTTATTGGCATATATTAAAACGAGCATTTTTAAGTCAATAACGGTAAATTAACATATAATTTTTAAATAAATACTATATTTTTTTGTAGTCTTAATATATATTTTATTTTGTTACACTTTGGCTTATCAATGTTTAATAGAGCCAACTGGAGGTATTTGTGCTTGCTTGTTTGTTTACTTACTTATATACTTAAATGGCCATAACAACCTGTGTTTGGGTTTCAGCCGACCTCATCAGCTCTCACCAGGCCCCTCTGCTTTGCGCGCGCCTTCTTCAATGGGATGCACGAAGTGCGGTCAGGGTTTCCTCGGCCTGGTACATCCATCGGAGGCATGGTCTCCCTCGTCGTCGCTGATCAATGACCCTCGCCTCAAGCACCTTTTTCGCTGGAGCTTCGACGTCCATACGATGGACATAACCCAGCCAGCGTAATCGCTGTACAGCTTACACGTCGAACTACGTCAATGTTTTCGTAGAGCTCATACAGTTCGTGGCTCATTCGGATGCGATAGTCATCGCCGACTCGAACAGGACCGAAGATTTTGCGAAGAACTTTTCTCTCGAACACCCTCAGAGCAGCTGCGTCAGTTTGCGAAACTATCCATGCCTCAGCGCCATAAAGAAGCACGGGTAGAACGAGCGTCTTGTAGAGTGTTAGTTTTTATCGATCGAGAGAGGGCTCTGGAACTTAGTTGCTTACTGAGCCCGTGTTAGCACCTATTAGGAATTATTGTTCTTCGCTTTATCTCCAGACTGATTTCGATGTTGTTATTAATGGCGGTGCCAAGGTATACGCACTCCTTGACTACTTCAAAGTTATAGCTGCCGGATGAAACGTGGGAGTCTAAGCGCCGCGCTCCCTCGTATGTAGACAGCTTGCCTGCTTGTTTGTTTACAGTGCATTTTTGAAGCGAAGCTTTTTACTCCTCGTTCTGTGATTTGCTTGGAGTGAAATCTACAAAATTTTCGACAGATTTTTTCTTAGAAATTTGATGGTTTCTTTTTTGCTTGCGCTTATTACAACAAGAAAATTTAATACTTTAATATTAAATACTAAAAATAATTATTGGTCTGCCCGTGGGGATCGAACCCTATCGAACTAGGCCACAAAGACTTGTTAGAAAGAGTTGTTAATTCAATCCTAATTATAACAGAAGCTATGCTGCAGCAGATCGTCACCATGTATCAATAGATAGAGGATTGTGTATTTGCTATGCTACAACTATCAAAAATTTGCTTTTATTTGTCACAAGGTGTGTGGTATGTGCAAAGGAATGCGTTTGTGGTGCTGTTGGCATAGAGTGTAAATTATTATCTAGAGATTGCATCAACTCTGCTAAATCTCTGGTATGTGTTAACAGAGGTTAACAGAGTTTTTTTTCTTCATGTTTTTAAGTGAAATAACTCTGAAATAATAATTTACACTATATGACAAGTGCGTTGACAAGTGCGATTTTAAGTGTCAAAAAAATAAATGTCAATAAATATGGAATCAACAAACGCATGCATGAGTCAGTGCAGCCAAGTTCACAACCATGTGTGGAGAGTTAAAATGGAGAGTCGCTGGCATTATATGCCCGTATATGTAATTGGCGTGGAAATTTGACATTCAACAATAAAAATATAAGCAGTAAATATGTTTTCTGTATATATGTAATTTATTTTAAATTTTTGAATTTAAAAGTTAATTTATTAAAAAGAAAAAATTATTAAGCTATCAAATCTATGTAACTGCGAAAAAGCTTCGCTTCTCTCGTGTGTCCAACGACGCAACTGTGTTTTTTTTTTTAAACGTGCGTATGCTTTGGTATTGCCCACAATTTTTAAAGCAAGCAAAATAGTTAAACATAAAATAAGTCATTGCGTGGAAAGTATAAAAGGTAAAACAACGAAATTTGGAGTGTTTATAAATGTAACTATCATTATTAGTTATCCATAATTTTTTTAATTTTGACTTAGAAGTTTGCAATAGAGAGTCATAAGAAATTAAAACCCATATAGTTAGCATATATCTGGTTCCCGAAATTTAACAACGTTGAACTTAATTTCAATTTGTGTATTTTTTTTTTTTTTGTTTTAATAAATAGTTCCAAAAATTGACTCAAAACAATTTCATTTACAGAAATTTTCTTAACTAGAAATCCCGAGTGGCGTTAAAACGCCAAAATAAAAACTATCTAGTGATAGGTAATTTTATTTTTATATTAAGGACTATTTTTTCCTTTGAACCAAGGTTTCCATAGAAACTTTCTATATTTCTGTTAAATTGAATTGTCCTGCTAGTAATTATATAAATATCGATGAATGCTTCCAAAAAATGAAGGTTATGCTTTTAAATTATAGATACCTCAAAACGCTTAGAAGAACAAAAAATTTGAATTTCCGGTGTTTTTTTTTCAGTGTAGAAAAAATTTTAGGCATTGAAAATTTTAATTAACTATGGATTTGTCCTCAGCAACCATAAATAAATCATAATTAATGGTTTTAATTATTTTTTTCTAAAAAAAAAACGCTGATATGGAGAACTTCCTATTCATAATTTGTACATCTATTAGAAAGTCTAACTTTGACCATGAATACCTTAGCATATCTATGGTCAATTCGAACAAAACTTTGTGCAGTGAAAGCTGTATTACAATATTTTTCTGTCCATAGAAAAATCATAGAGATATCTCAGTTCGTTCAGAAGTTATGATTTTTGCAACGAGAAATGCCAAATGTCGTCACTGTGTGGGGGCTGTACGTAGGGCGAATGCCAAATTAATGGTCTGTACCAGTGGTTTCCAAACTGAGATTTCGCGACTCCAGTAGGTGCCAAAAAATATTGGCTTTCTTTTTTGCTTTTTTGACCATAACTTGAAGGGAATCCAAATTTTTCCTGTACTATCTATCTTCTACAAAATTGTACCAAAAAAAAAAAAATTGAAGACCTTTGGTGAACATACTTATGTGATTTGAATGTGTCTACACTACTTAAAAAGCTCAAAAAAATTCTTTTTTAAGTGAAAAATATCGATTTTTAGGGCTTGTCTGAAACCTTGTTCGATAGCAAATGGGAGAAAGGTCCTTCCTGATTTTAACATCACTGGTGGTGTTGCTCAATGTTATCCAGCATTGGCGGATTAATTTTGCATAAATACCAAATTCAGACATGGTGAACTATAGATGATACCCCATTGGACGGTCTAAAACGGCTTTGTAACTGACAAAAAGGTTCTTCTCCAACATTTGTCGATCTGGTCAGTGGTAGATTTTTAGGGTCTGAAGCCAGAGTGATAAGGTTCAATTAGTTGGTTTACGATGGACTTCAGTCTTTCAGTTAAAACGCTCGACAGCACCTTATATGCAATGTAAAGAGGGCTTATTCCACGGAAGTTGACGCAAAAGATGAGTTCGTCTTTCTTGTGGATTGGGTAGAGTACACTTAGGTTCCAATTGTTTGAAATTCATTCTTCCAACAATATTTTACATAGAAGCTCGTGAATGCATTTAAACAGATCTCGCCTCTGCTCTTCACACTTACCTGGTTAAATCGAATGACAATTGTATACCTCAAATTCACTTAGTAGCGTAAAAGAGGTTCTTCATTCCCTTTTGTTGACGTAATAACACTACGCTGGGTGTTATTCTTGAATTTTAATGTGACATTAATATTTTTAGGATAATCAAGATCTGGGCATTGTGAGAAAAAAAGCACAGAATTTACTGGTATGGATTACTTAATTACAATAGTATTTCAGTTCAATGTAAACAAAGCATGTAAACAACTTTTCCTCTCAATATGTCGCCGGCTGATAACGCAACTCTGGTCGAACCAGAAGTTCAAGCGACAATTTGTTGAACTCAACGAGGTCAACATTGATATAAATATCGTTCATGTTGCGATAAAAAAATTTTATGATTTTTTTAAGTTTTAAAACAGCGATAAATTTATGTTGGTTTAAATGATTCAAATATCAATTTAACATTCAACATTAATTTATATATGCTAAATGAGTTCAAAACTTTAGAAATATTTACAATATAATCAATATATGTTACATTTTGAAACTACCGAACTGTTGACCATGATTTTGAAACAGCAACAACGTATTGGTTTTTATAATATATGCCTAAATTTAAAATTTGTTTTTAAATTTTATCACGTAGCTACGATATGTAGTTTGTATAACTCAAGCACTGTATTCACAAAATCCAATCAAATTCCGTGTTTTTTAAGACTTTGAACTTGAACTTAATAATTCGATTTTGGGCTTATTTATCATAAACGTCATACTTGTTTTGTTATGCTTAACTCATCCGCAATGCTTTCAGACTGATTGGGCTTGTTTGCATTGAACAAACATTCATACTGAAAACCTTCAAGTGTAAAAAATTCACTGACATTTTTTGAGAGTATTGCGACTTCTTTTATTATTTCTACCTATTTCTTAATTTTCTGTTGCATATTCTTCAGTTTAATTTGTTAAGTTTTTATATTTGTTTATCATTTTTATGAACTTGATGACATTGGAGTTTTTTTTTTCCTTCCGTATTTACATATTTTGAGAGTAAATTCAGTTAATTTATTTACGGTAACATATTTAAAAGCTGGTATTTTGGCATGGTTTAAGTTAAATACTAACTGGGATTGTTTTTATTACTAGTTAATTCTTTGATGCTTTATATAGGACATTTTATCCATAATAGACTTTTAAGTATGTCTTATGTTAAGTTCGTATGTTTAGAAAAATGGGGCTGACATGTACGACTTTGTTGCACACAAATCTATACACAGGGTGTCCCGCAATTGAGTGCAACCGAGCTGAAAGGTTATGTCGAGCTGAGGAAAAAGTCGTGTGGGGGGGGGAGATCTATTTCCACATTCTTAGGAGCTACAGGGTTAATTAATATTTCACGACTTTGGTTTATGTTATTGTTTCTAGCAAAAAAACTAACTTACATAAAACTTATTTTGATAGCTCATTTTAAAGGCAATGAAATCACCTTTTCAACGGTATATCAACAAACCCCACCAACCGTTACTGAGCTGTAAGCTGTGATCGTGTGAAGATGAAATCAATCGGTGAATTTCCTTGAAAATTCACAGAAAACCATTCGTCTCTGTTTAAATTCTTCGTTTTTCCCCATCTTTCTTCGCTAATGTGCAAACGTAATCGAACTCATACCGCAGTGTAAAGGAAAAAACCTTAAGGCTGAATTCGGCTGAAAAAGTTTTTTACATTTTTTTTTTTTTTATATGAAGTTTTTGTGCTCTCCGCTCAGTGAGAAACGCTCAAAAACTTGCTGAAGTTGGTCACTGAATCTAGCCTAAAGAAACAATGTCGAACTTTTTTTTTTTTCTTCCTCTTCATTTTGTGCGGATCTTTTACGTGCAAATGAACCCACAATGGGTGGAATGCATCCTACATTATTTCCCCAAGCATATTGGTACACTCTTTTTCCTACTCTAATTAATTTACAAAAATGTTATTAGCATCGGAAAACACGGGAGAAATTTGCCCCTTTCTGTTTCGCCTCCGCCTATTCATAAAAAGATTCCAAAAAGGTTACAATAGGCTTTTGACATGCTGTTTGTGCTGGATCCATGTGCACCATAAGATCTATTGTGTATGCCCTTGATTAACTTTCCAGATTTAGGCTTTTTATAAATTTCAGTACTGTTTCTGGTTTGGTGTCTCATTTTTTTGAAGGAGGCACTGCTGCAGATTGCTGGACATTCACATAGTATGTGCTTTGGAGTTTCTTCCTCCTCCTCGCAGAGTCTGCAGACATCTGGATTAGATGGGCCTATCTTTTTGAAATAGTATCTAAGTAAACTTGTTAGAATTTTAAGGTTGGTTAGCTTGAGTAAATCTTTCGATTTAGCTCTACAGAGAGTTAGAAATTTCTTTGCTTACCTCTGTACATTAGTGTCGTTCCAGTGGCTCCGAAATTTAATATGTTCCAAGATCCTTACCTTTTCAACAAAGTAGCCTTTAGCAACAGTATAAAATGGTTCGGGGCCTATAAAAGGTCGAGATGCTCCTCTTTTGTAAAAGCAATCCGCCGTTTCGTTGCCTTCGAAACATTCTTGACCTGGTACCCACCACAATTCTATTTTGTTGTTTTGTCTCAGTGCATTTAGTATTTCGACGCAATCAGAAACTAGTCTTGATTTCAGCTAATAAGACTGTAGGAGCTTTAGTGCCGCTTGACTATCTAAAAATATGTAAATATGTGCACCCATAGATTTACCTCGCAGACATTCCAATTGGAAGAGTTTTTTGGAATTTGAGGCAGTTAACCCTGCTCCCGTTTCTCCGTTTTCAAATTTAGACCTGTCAGTAAACTACTTAGCGGGAACAGCTTAGCATTTAGACCATCGGCTCCCGCGACTTTGTAGTTCTTAAGCCGAGCTATGGCTATCAAGACTTCACCATAGTAGGGCATTATTCGTAATCGGGGTTTCCGGGATATCTTCTCTATGGTGGGGTGTTTGTCAGGATTCCCACTCAAAAGACTAAAAACGGATTCTCCCCATATCGTAGTGCACATTTCATCCTTGTAGGTAGAAATCCTGGTCCTAAAGCCATCTGCCAGGCATATTATCTTTTCTAAACGTTTCTGGGCCCCATTCCTGTCGCTATATAGCTCTATCTTCTCGCACTCGCTCTTTTCTGACTCTCTTTTTCTCACATCTCCTCCTCATCTCTCTGTATCACTCCTTAGCAGCATACGTTACAACTGATTGAAAACATTAACTCAGATTAATAAATTTTACACTGAGGGAAAAAGATATTAAATTTATCCAAAAACGTTCTTAATTTATCGAATAACCAGGTGGTTTTTGAACCATTGACGAATTTGTATAAAACAAATACGTAAATATTTAAAATTTTTATAACAAAACAAAAAAACGAAAAACAATGCGCTGGACGCGGATTTGAACCTGGGAGTCTTGCTCACCACAATTTATGTGCAAATTTAATTTATAATAAGAGAATTACTAATAACAGTAAATTTTCAAAACAAAACAAAAACGAAAAACAATACGCCGCCAGCCAGATTTGAACCTGGGCATACCGCTTACAAGGCAAACACGTAAAACAGTGTGTCTCAACTCAATTGAGAAATTATGTTCTTAATAACTAATAACAGCAAGTTAAGCTAAAATCAAATTAGAGTTTGCTTAAACAAATTTAAATACTCGCAAAAAAACTTGTTGTAAGGAAAATATTTGATTCATACACGTAAATGTATAAAATACAATTTTGCACTGGCGTGAATAAATTTAATAGTCGTTATTTCTCTTAGTGTAAGTGCAAATTCTTAATAAAGAAGAAAGAGTATTGTAAATATTTTAAAATAATAAGAGTAAATATTTTAATACTTCATGCTAAAATATACAAAATGTGCCAAATATAAATAAAAAAAAAAATGTACAAGAACATCTGAAAAACACTATTCTTTCTCAGAAAATAACATAAAAATGTGTTCAAAATATTCATAAAATATTCGTTAAATGTTCTTTTTATACAGTTCCAACTTTACTTCTTTAACCTTTTGGGTTATTTTTGCTTTTCTATTAATAATAAATAGCTTTGCATTCAAAAATATTTTTGTTCCAGTCTATCGGAAAATTTTGAGTTCTTCAACTGAGTTCTGACTGATGAGTTTGATTACATTATTAACCATAAAATCAAAACGTTTTCATGCAGGTAAAATATTGATTTGGACAAATAATAAACATTTGAGGTATTCATATCAAGTATTGACCAGCAAAAACGTGCACTAATATTTCCTTAAGATTGGTTAAACTAACACCGTTAGAGCACCGATTATTACATTTATTGTTTTTGATTGAACATTGATTGCACGCTCATTGTTCATTTTAATGGAGCAACTTAAATAATGGTTGTCAATTATTATTGTTGTTTTTTTTTTGGTGATAAAGTGCTAGTTGTTGTTTGTGGCTATCTGATATTTGTCTAATAATTTGGGGTGAGAAGTATGACAAAAGTGCCAGATTGTGTGAATATTGTAGAAACATTGTCTGAAATACTATTTAATGTTGGGAGATAAGTAGAAATACTTTTGCTCTAGAAGCAATGCCTGTGTCATTTTCTAACCGAGCAAACGCAAAAACATTTACAACAACCGTCTCAATCTGGCAGCATTTGCAGTTTGAATTCAGCCTAAAATTCGACTACAACTGCAGCAACATTATGATAATCAGTAGAATTTCGTGAGTTAAGAAAATAACAAGCTCGCAAGTGCAGAAAGAGAAGCAAAAGTTCACAAAAACAACATCAGCAACAAAAAGTAATATTAATGTAGTAACAAATTATGGCGCATTGTAGCTCATATGAACACTCATGAAAAAATGTTAGTAAGTTGAAATATGACTTAATGTTTTATTATGTTTATAATTTTTTCTAAGACAATTGTTAAAAAAAGAATGTATTATTGATTTCTGATGTTTTCAGCATTATTTTAAAAATCTTACGTTCGGACGAAATACTCGTATAAAATCAAAGTAAATGAATTCACTTTCCATACTCTGTTTCTTTAATCCTTTGAGCTCCACATTTTTCTACTTAGCATTTTCGCGACGCTGATCTAGTCTGCATTTGACAATTCTAAAGGCCAAGATAACAAATCTTTGTTCGCAAATTCCATTTGGTACTTAGAGAGATGTAAACTCGCCCTATCAATGATAAAATATTTATACGAATGTATAGCGAAAACTGAATCGCCATCAGCACCTTATCGAGCTCAACCACATGCACCACATGCGGGTAAGACCATTTTCTATTTTTTGGCAGTATTTTGGATCCGCTATGGATCCTATGGATGTGGTAATTTATTGTTTATTTCAATTGTTAATAAAATTTCATCAAAACCATATTTTTGATGTGGTAAAAGCGAACGAATAATATTTATTTATAATTGATTAATGAAAATATTAAAGCAACGTAAATTCTCTTTTATATGACTGATATGAAAAAAACAAAGGGGAAAAACGCATGTAGATACGGTATTATTGGCTCTTTTTATATGCATACTATGTTTTATCCTGTAAATATCTATTTTATCCTGTAAATATTTATATACAAAACCTTCGGGTTTTCGTGGAATTACGAAAACTCGAGTGCCATCTGACTATCAATTTAGTTTACAATAAAAACAGAGTGCCTAACCGGGTTCGGCGTAAACATCCTGATATGATATTTTAAATTTGTGTCTGTATGGCAACTTAGGTAAAATATTAAAAGTTGTGGTCCGTTTTTTAGTTTACAATCTTAAAGAGAGTGGGTGACTAATAAGGAAAATACAATAAAAATATTTTGATTTATATCTTGAATGCCTTAAAGATGGCAGGGTCAGGGTAAAACGTCAAATTTATCAAAAGAAAATTTTTTTCTGACAAGAAATATAAAAATATAAGAATTTATAGTTCTACTGATTTCTTCTCAGTGTAGAAATTATAATGTATCAGCCTTACCAAAAAAGTAATTTAGTGCTGGCTCTAGTTAGTGCCAGCTCTAAAAAGATTTTTTGGCATAAGCATAGCAGAGGCTACAGCTGCTACTAAATTTAAAAGCTGACGCTAAAATTTAATATCAGTTTTTTAGTAAGACTGTATGTTTTTAAAAAATTTTTCAAATTCAGTACACAAAAAAAGTTCAGAAAAATGCAGCTTACGCATTCTTCCTTATAACGACAGAATAGGATCTCTTCGTTGTATATTTTATAAAGCTTTATATATAAAACTCATTTGTAACTCACAAGTATACAATGTTCTGAATACGCCAGGAGATTTTCCATTTAAAAAGCTGGCAGTTTTAACTTTTAAAATGAAATTATTTATTACTTTAAAACTTTATCCCATAAGCGAATGTCAGGGGTTAGTAATTAAATCTCTAAAAATTAAAAAACTGTGCAAAACTAACATTGGAGAAATTTTACTTGAAGGAAAGTCATTTTGTGAGGGTAAAATGTATGCGGGACGTATACCTTCCACTATGACGCAAAGTGAATTTAAATTCATTTCAATATTTTAATTAATTAGTATTAAAGAAATAATTTCTTATTTGTAATTCACGACTTTTTCAATTCTTTAATATATACATTTCTTTTTCTTAAAAAAAAAACACAGCTTTTGCATTTTTTCAATAATTATAATTGAATTTGATCAAGGTTGATTAAAAAGGTTGTAGCAAGAGAGAGAGCGAGTACCCATAATTGTCGAATCAAAGTTGAGTAGGCATTTTTCCTTTTTATTTCTTCTAGAAGTCAACTTGTAGAATGATGAATGTATCGCACATTTGAATGCCATTGCATACGTCTTTAACGCATGTAGTCTCTGAATTACTAGCTCCCAAAAATCCTCTAAGGCAAAAAAAAAAAAAAAACAGTCAAAATAGCACTCCGAAAAATTTTGAATGAACCTTTCGCACTTATATAAAATATAGTTTTAAAGAATACTAGTATAACGACAAAATCTATGTAATAATTTTTTTTTATTTAATGCATGATTGTTGTTTTTGACATCAGTTTTTTTAATAACCTCTATTTCAGGTTTTATAAGGTCTTTTGTTAAAAGCTTATTTTCAAAAGGAAAATTATTTATTCAAAATAAAATGAATTCACCATTTTATTTCTCATAAAATTTTCTTTATCCATACCTTACAAAAAATGTATTTTTCCTTTGCTGCAGTGTTTGCACTAGTATGCTATTTGAAAAACAAAGTCAGAGGTAGCGTGTCATTTAAGGCGAATTTACACATTTCACTCAAACCGACAACAGTGAACGTTGAATGATGACAGTGAATCAATTTTTAATTTACATTATTCAAAGTGTAAATTTAAAATTTTATGGATGATTCGATGTTGAACGTGACAATTTTTTCGTTGGCTAATTTATTTTATTGACGTTTAAAAAAATAATAGCAATGGCGTCTAAAATAATATAAAACGAAATTAAAATAATAGTTCTCGGATTGTCGTTGAGTTCTAGGAGGATTACACCTTTCTATTGTGTTTCACTACAGATGACTCATAAGTATGACTTGCTTTCACTTTCATCAAAAGTAGGAAATACTCCTACTTCTTTCACTGTTCAATGTGGATGCCAATCATCTTCATTTTAAGAATGAAACTTAATTTACACTTTTCAAATCGGATGATTCATCCAAAGTGAACAATGGTAGTGAATCGTGTAAATTCGCCTTTAAGGGTTCACTTCCTTTCCTATGTATTTCTTAATTTAAGGCATTAGAAACATTTTTTGTTGAGTGTACAAAACAAAATAACAAAATTTCACATAAGCAGTATCGATGACAATGACGTTGAAATTCAATGCCGGCACCAAAAACACGCTCTTCGAGGTCGTCTTTGGCACAAAAAAGGAATAAGTGTATTTTGTTTGTTAAACATATGAAGTTCGAAAAGCAGTCGAAAATAACTTCATTTGCTTTAAGTTGTTTTTGCAGTTGCTAGTGTTTGTTTCATCTCTGCACTGCTACCGCTAACTGCGTTATGAATTGTGGAAAACACAATTTAGTGGCACTGCCTAAAGGTATGCAGTGGAATTTGTTAAAGTTGAAGTGCTTGAAATTTATTCGTGTGCAAAAAATACATAATGCATTAGTTTGATTCAGAATAAAAGTTGTGGTATAAAATATTAAAGTGCTTTAGAAATTTATTATTATAATTTTTTTTTTTTTTTTTTGATACTATAATTAATGAATTAAGCAAAAGCTTTGCGTTTAAAAACTCAAAGAAACGATTTTTTTCTATACATATGTATATCGGAAACGAAATTCGTTTAATTGAACAATTATTAAAAAAAAACTCGCAATCAGTTGTAATCGAGTATTCTATCTATACATACATAATATATAAAACTGTGACAGAAGAAAATCTGTACATAAAATATTTTTTGAAGTTCTTATTGCACAGGGCATTTCGAATGAAGTGGAATCCAAAAATGGCATTTTTAAAATGTTTGTAGCAACTCGCGAAAACTATGGGTAGATTTAAATATAACTTGGCATATTTGCTCCTTATATTCCTGGTCAATATATCAAAACAACATATCGATTCGCTGGTTAACACACATTCAAAACAACGGCTTATTCGCAAAAAAAATTGTTAAGGGAAACGGTCGAATCCTGTGTTAAGAATACAAACTATTTTTGTCTATCTCTTACGACCAGCCTACAACATGTATTTTTCTATACAATATATCGCAATCTATCTACAAAAGAGGCA
Source organism: Coremacera marginata (assembly GCA_914767935.1). Classification (NCBI taxonomy): domain Eukaryota; kingdom Metazoa; phylum Arthropoda; class Insecta; order Diptera; family Sciomyzidae; genus Coremacera; species Coremacera marginata. Next base: position 60,429,205 of record OU612045.1, on the reverse strand, counting down.
CAATTCAAAATTTACAAATTTTTACTTTTTAATGTTTAACTATTCGTAGTGATTACCTCCATCAACTATCAAAATTTTTAACTCATCTTCTTACTCTTTAATTAAAAAAAAATTATTTTGTTAAAAAAAAAACATTGTTTTTTGCTTCTCCTGAAAATTTTTCAATTTTGACTTGTGTCTCTTTTGTAGAGAGTGTGCGATATGCTAATGTAAGTTAACTTTTCTAATTTCTGAAGAATAATTAACTTCAAAAAATTTACCGCTAATTTGACAACAAAAACAAAAACAAAAACAAAACAACATATATCTTCAAAATGTAGAATTTCTTAGTGCAATCAACTTTTAATACATAATTGTTTCCAGATGCAAGAAATGGAAATATCGATGAAAATATGTCCTGTTTTTTAATATATTTTGTTCAATCCCCTTTTGTTTAAATTTCAAACAAAGTATTTGAAAAGATTATTTCAACAGTACCGTTAACTGACCATTTATATTTTTATTATTTTAACTAAAAAATGTAGAAAATGTTTGATATTTGTTTTAAAATAAATAATTTAATTGTATCTTAAGTTATCTTATCTTATCCTATCTTATCTTATCTTATCTTATCTTATCTTATCTTATCTTATCTTATCTTATCTTATCTTATCTTATCTTATCTTATCTTATCTTATCTTATCTTATCTTATCTTATCTTATCTTATCTTATCTTATCTTATCTTATCTTATCTTATCTTATCTTATCTTATCTTATCTTATCTTATCTTATCTTTTCTTATCTTATCTTATCTTATCTTATCTTATCTTATCTTATCTTGTCTTATCTTATTTTTAGATATTGAGCTACAATTTTGCTTATTCTGCCAAAGCTACCGGGTTAAAAAAATGCACACAACATTCCTTCTTAAGTTTTCGAAAAGGTTTTCCAAATCCACAAATGAATTCAAAAATAATTCATATAAACTCTCGAGTAAGTCGAGTATAACTTATCGAGTATAAACTCGAGTAACTTGGTATTTCAGCTGGCGCTATGAAAAATCTCCCAAAAAAAATCGCAAAAAAAAAATTCAAATTCATACAAATTTTTCATAAAAATAAAACCAAACCAAAATAATTCGAAGGGAACAACAAATATTTCAAAGGTGCATACAAAATTAGTAATACCCCAAAAGTTTTCATTACAAGAACTGTTATATCCTAGAAATAAATGGATGAATTTTTATGGTTAATGGCTCGTTGAATAGGTTATAGGATAACCTTTCTTTTGATATTCATAACGCTAACACACAGTATTGCATATTGCCTAAAATGACTTGGGTACTATTTTTGTGTGACGCCTAAGAAATTGTTGTAAGTTTCATAAGTTTTTTGTCAACTTAGGGATGCCAAAATATTATAATACGCCAAAGTTACTCGGGCAAAAGCAAATTGGGGTCTTTGCAATCTTTTCTCTCATTGCTACCCATTCTGTCATACGAGGTCATATTTGCTTTCCTTTTCTTATCATTTGTACTAACGTGCATGTATTTCGGAGTAATTTATTCGTTACATTGACGAAACAAATAGAACATAAAACAGCTTAGTGGATCACAGTGAGAATCATGCAAGACTACTGATGAGTTGACATTATTAAATAAAAATTAAGTTAATTAAAAACTTACAAACAAAAAAGTGAAAAAGTGTCTTACATAACTGAAAAGATGAAAAAAACAAACAAATCATAAGAGAACAACGCAACCGCTTGTTGCAAAGGCCTTCGGTCTTCACTTGTATAAGCATAACTTACCTAAGGCTATGATACCCAAGTTCCTTTTCTAATATTTCTAAAATCAACGGCAACCCATTTTAGCAGAAGGTTGCCTACATTTTCTTTGTTATATTATACAAATACTTAGATAACCCATTCTGGCCGAAGGTCTTAAGCAAATTAAGCCCGAAAACTTTATAATTTTACACTTTTCTTTCTCTGTGTGTACTTTAACAGGAAAACTAAAAAATAAATCACAAGTTTCTGACTCCTTTACCAACTATAACCAAATATCTATAACTTCTAAACTACATGAGAGCGGCCTGAAATTTTTTTCACCATAAGCTTTTTTAGCTCCAGTGCACATTTTGAAAAAAAAAATTAAAAGGGGCCATTTTAGCTAAAAGTAAATTAGCTAGCTACGGAATGTTTTTTATAGCTTTTTGAGCACGATTCATGGAATTAAAATTGGCCTCGAAAAATTTAAAAATGGGCTCATTTCGTACAAGGCAAGCCTATTCTCTTGGGAATAATGCAAAAAGTTGGGCGATTTTGCATTTTATTTTTTTTTTTGTGGTGCATTTTTTTTTTTTTGCCATTTTTCTAAAAATCTTTTGGCTTTTTTCGTTTTTGTTGGGTGAAATTCCATTGGGCAATTTTTCTTTAATTTTTGGGTAATTTTTCATTGGGTGATTTAAAATTTTTGGGTGATGTTTCATAGCGCCATTTCAGCTAGATACGGGCAAATCTCAAAGATGGTCAACTACAGGTGAAAGGTATCTTTGAGGAACATTTAAATTTTATATATTTAAGCAATTTATACAATAATTCACTTACCATTATGATCAAATCGCCAACAGTGTTTCATAAATGTAGATTTTCTTTTTAGTAAATGTTTAGTAAGTGTTTCATAAATGTTCTTGTTTTATTAAAAATTTAACTTATTGGCTAAAGATAATAATGGAATGATTGAGCCAAAGAAAGGGCAACATAATAAATTTGTTTCTTAATTACATACTGACTCAATTACTTAGCTACTTAATTACCCAATATAATCACAAAGGAAAAATCTGAATCGTCCGAAATGAAGCGTCCGAACCAATAAAATAATTTACGGTGACCTCACTATGCCGTTAACAAAGACGACGTATGGCTTTTCTGAAATTTATCAAAAACATTATCTTCTGACTTTTTTTAAACGGCTGATTAATTCGCAGATCTAGGCATGGTATGAACTTTGCCCCAAAATTACTTCCGTTTCGTGAAACGTCTGAATGCATGTTTAAAATAAAAATTTTGTTATAAATTTAAGTTGAATAAATACTGTTTTATTTATTTTACTATACTAATAGATTGCTTTTCGATAATATACACTTATCCCAAATATATCTCTCGATCCTATGAAAAATTCCTAAAAGAAGCTTCCGAATGAAACGTCCGACACGCTTTGAGTTGCCCATATGTTTAGGGAGTTACATTCTTTAACTGCAAGTTTTGTGGAACTGGTGCGGGTTTGAAACCCAAAAAAAATACTTATCTTCAACATTTTTTCCCTCGGTGGCTTTTACATATGTATATTGAAAAATGATCCCATCTGCACTTTGTTCCACAACTTTTAAAGTTCAAATAAAAGCATGTTCTTTATTAATGTTATTTTTTTTTCTAAACCTTATAGAGTAAATTAAACTTATCTGCGTGTATCTAAAAATGTTCCTACCCCACACTTCTTTCATAGAGTTATTAAAATCTTAGAAAATTTAACAGAATTCTTAATATTAAGAAGGTCAAGACTTTTTTTTCTGAACAGTTTCAATTTTGCATTGATTACTAAAATAAAATTTGTTTTTATCTTACTTTGGTGTAAAATATTTCTATACTTGATTTTACAATATTTTATTTCGGTGCATTTGTGTGTACTCAAAGCATTTCTTCGCTGCACTGTATATAGTGCAAAATTTCGGTACTTTTGGTACAAGTGGTCACTTTATTAATTTCCTAGAATATTTGAATTCTCGCTCTGGTATCGTTATGCAATTAAAATGGTCTAATGTCTCAATTTATTCAAACTCAAATTGTATTATGAGTTGCAGAACCATATTAAAAACTGTTTCCTTATCGAACAATCACAATGAAATCTTTTCATAGTGTTATTTGATAATAATACTTTCTTAAAAACTGTGTTTTTTATGAATTTTGCATATTTTGCGTTCTATAAAATTAAAATTTTTTTGTCAAAAAGTATGTTTCGGTAAAAAATAAAGTTTGCATATTATACGTATATATTATATAATATTATGCATCAATTTATGGTATTTATTTTCACATTAACAAGTGCCATCAAGTTCGTTACATCGGTTAAAATCAAAAATTAAAAAAAAAATCATATTTTAACTCTGACAGAGTACAGGAGATTAAAGAACTAAATTTTTGTAAACACTGATATTGGCATTTAGAATCGGTGTGCCTAGTTATTTTTTACGTAAATTGAATACCATAAAAAAAATAATTTGAAAACTTCTATTACTACATTTACATTGCAGACAAATCTGGAGGTTAAGTCCAAAAATGAGATTAAGTACTGAAACCGCTTACTAACCTCTACGGTTCCACAAACAAATCCGAACCTTGTAAGCTTAGAAGTTTTGTCGAAATCTTCAAATTTCATAATGCAACACTGTGTTTTTTTTTTTTTTAAACCACAAAAGTTAATGTCAGATTACAATATTTCGAAATCAGAAAATGAGTTTTTGAAAAAATTTTTCCGAAAATTATTAAATAAATTTTTAAAACGAATCAACAAACAAACAACCTAGTTGTGCCCATGGTAGAATTAATACAGGTAAACTCGCTAGATGAGAGCGTACCGCCGCGAATGTCAACACGAAGTTGACAACTCATATAAAATCTCAAAGCTATGAGAAAGATGTGAGAAAGCAAGAATTGTGAAAATGTAAATAAAGTAAAATAGTTGAAATTGTCTTGTTTATTTAATTAAAGATTGTGAAAAATTGTTCTTTTTCGTGTTTTTATTGATATTTAAGCAATAAAAAATTGCTTCAAGGCAAACAACATAGAAAATTAAATAAATAAAATATTAACTGCAAGCAGGGAGCGCCATTGACAATACCGGCAGTAACGAAGGAGAGACACAATCAACGCTGCATCTACCTGTATTCTTCTACCATGGTTGTGCCAGAAAGCATTTCAAGATTCATTATTTCTACATTATTTTTCTACTGGCAAGCATTGCATTTCCATTGCTATTGTACATTAATTTCTTAAAGCAATTGCCTATGCGGTAAGGCTTACTGCTTTCTCTCTAAAAAGAAGTACAATATTAAGGTCAAAGATATACATTAAGGAATACCTGAAATTGAGATTTCTACTGATTTACATTACTTTTTGCTTTACTTTGAAATGTAAAAATGGTATGGCAGAAATCAAACAGTTTTTTTTTTTTTTTGTTTTCCAACTCATTCTTTTTATATATTAAATATACAATTCATGTAAAATTACATATTTAATAACATAAAACATATTTTTGGAATATTTCATCATTTTTCATCCATATTTTTGACATTTTCAACATTTTTACGCACAAAAAAAGCATTTGCTCGGTTATCGAAAAAATAAAAATATGACAAAGTTTTATTATTTTCAAAAAAAAAAAAAACAATGAAACAGATGGAATGAATCAAAACACATCGCAACTGCCTATACATTGGCATACTGCCTATACTGGCACTGACTGCATGTACATTACGTTTCTTATATAATTGAAATGAAGAAATAATGCATCGTTTGGTAAGGTCCTTTAGGAAATGAAACATTCCCAGATATTAACAGGAAACATTCCATGGAATGAAGGAAGCATTCCCTTTCGTTAGACACTCCATTTCTTTTTTTACACACTATGTCATTAAGGGAAACATTCCTTTCCACTGTATTAAAAATTAATGTGGAAACATCTCTCTCCGCTGGATTTGCCATTGTCTTAAAACAAGCAAAAGTTTCCACATGCATTTTTAAAGAAACAATCATTTCCACATGCATTCTTAAAGAAGTGGATTAGAAACACCATCATTTGAAAACTCCACATAAGCTTCCAAAAGATACCATGAGAAATGTTTCCCCATCACTTCCAAATGAAAGCCTTCCAATTTTTCTTGAGGGATGGTCAACAATACAATTATTAAAAATATGTGGAGAATGTCGACAATAAGAAAACGTCAGACTTAAGCCCCCAACAGACAGAGTGTAAACAGTTTAGAGATTATGAACATTTTTTCAGCCAAATATCGAGTTTAAGCTGCAATGTAAGATATAAGTATACAGTAAGATATACTATATAAGAATATACAGTTTTTGCTCTACAAGTTTTTGAAATTACAATTTTTGCTCTGCCCCAAGGAAGGTAGGTTGAAGCGGCTGTCTCCCCTGAGACACACTTAGGCCAATAAGGCCCATTGTGATACCATGGGCTAATTTCCCTCTCTATTTAAACCAGTTTGAGCTGTTGACAAAGCCAAGGATTCGGTAGACCGAAGTTTCTGAGAGATCATCGAGATCTCTATAGAACCATTTACCTAAGTGAAGGTGGCGATTTTTAGCTAGCGCTGGGCAAGTACAGAGAAGATGTTTTGTAGATTCCTCCTCCTCCTCATTTCTGCAGCTTTTACAGAAGTCGTTGTGGAGGATGTTCAATCTTCGTGCATGATTACCTATTAAGCAGTGTCCTGTTAAGACACCTATCGTAGTACTGATTTGATCCCTTTTCAGAGCGATCAGTTTTTTTGAGCGTTTTAGTGTGATTTTTGGCCAAACCTGACGCGCTGTATGACAAGTGCTACCCGACCATCTATCGTTGGCTTTGTTTAAGGATAGCTCACTTGTGAGTAGCTTACATGTGGTGAGGGATATACCAATACTTTCTTCTCTCATCGAGAGTTGTTTGGTTGTTCCGGTGCGAGAGAGTTCATCTGCTTTGCAGTTTCCTAGAAAGTCTCTATGTCCGGGAATCCAGCATAGGTGTATTTTGAGCTGCTCTGCCATCTCATTTAGGGATCTGCGGCAGCGAATTACTATTTTAGATGTTGTTTCAACAGATTCTAGGGCTTTTAAGGCGGCTTGACTGTCAGATAGTATGTAGATATCCTTGGAGGATATTGCATTCATCTGAAGCCAAGTTACTGCTTCATGTATTGCGACTACTTCCGCTTGGAAGACACTGCAATGGTCGGGGAGCCTGAAACTCTGCCCCAAAGGGAGCAAAAACTTTTAGTCATTTTTGTTAAAAGACGTCATCGAATATTCTAACTCTTTTAAAAAATTATCAAATCTTCATGGACTCGGCTGATAAAGCGAGCCTGTTGGCCGACTTGTCACCATCACTCAGCCCTATCGCCAACTTCTGGTTTTTATAAACGACCTTCTGTCGTTGACGTACAACCCAATTAATTCGTTTGCGGACGACAACAGTCTTTGCCATTCATATTCCTCAAAAAAAAAACCGAGCTCTTTGGAGATTGAGAGGAAGAGGCAACATATGAATGACACTCTTAATAATGACGTGAATAAAATCTCCGAGTGGGGTCTTGCTAATCGAGTAGAATTTAATTCTAGCAAGACCCAGTGATGACTGTTAACCCACAAGCGAATCAATTGCCCCTTAGCTACCGTCCATATGATCTGTGTAGATCTTTTGGAGTAAGATGTTCTTGACGTTCTGGGCATATCAATACAAAAGGATATTCGGTGGAATGATCACATTTTTGATGTGTCAAAAGAAGCAGCCAAGTGCCTTGGTTTTTTAAAAAGGTATAAGAAATACTTCAATCCATCTGATCTTCACGTGATCTTTACCTCATATATTAGGCCGAAAATGGAGTAACATTCGCACATTTGGGCAGGGGCTTCAAGATCATATTTGGAGCTTCTGGACCGGATTCAACGTCGTCCGATATATTTGATAGGTGGTAAAACTATTTCATCTTCTCTCAATTCTTTTTGGCATCGTCGCAATGTTGGTTGCTTAAGCTATCTGTACAAGTATTACACTCGGGCAGCTCTCCAAGCCCATCTCCTTGACGAGATAATTTGCTCTTCAATCGCTCAGTAAAATTGTGGATCAAACTTCCTGCGTGCGTTTTTCCCGGCAGTTTTGATCTGTGCAAATTTAAATCAAACTTCACCGACACTACTCCATCTTTTCACACTCCAACTAACTATCACCCGTCTTCCGAATCAACACAATGCTTTCGCATTTATAGGGGCATCCCCTGAGTGTAGTTTAAGTCAAAAAAAAAATACGGTAAAAATGTTTTCTTGCTTTGACCGCCCTCGGTTAAAGAGATATTGAACTCAACAATTCATATTTCTGACCCTCTTAATACCCTAGTTCATATTTGCCCCCTAGTGCACGAATCAGAAATAAAATTGCAAAAAGCTCATTTAATGTACGTATAGTATATCAAGTATACCACATATAACACATACATTTTTTTTTCCTTTCAGCAACATTTCTAATTTTTATCAATGAGAAATGTCAACAAGTTTTCAACAAAATAGACGAAGTTATTGTACCGCCGGGAATTTAGTAACAAAAAGAACTACAAATTTTGAACACTTACGAGTAAATCGCGGTATTCCAAAATATCACTCAGCTTGTCCAGATATAACACAAGCACATCATGCCAGTTTGATGTTGGAAGATTTGGAAAAAAATTTCGAAACAGACCTAACTCAGAAAATCAGTCAAGCATTGCAAAGCTCACCACAATACGGAGTACCAAGTGAAGAGCCTAAGGATCTATGTCATCTGTTGGTGAATGATGTATTGGCCAAAGGCGACTTTAGCGTTTACCAAGGAGCTGACCTCTATGAGTTTCTTGCGCTCGAAACTGAACCAAAGCACGTGTCCCAAGTCTGTTTGGTAAATGATCACTTCATGCTGGTTAAAATGCCTGAATCATGCTGGCGCAGATCATCTCAGATCGAGTGTATTTTGGAGGAAAATGAGACTGAGGATGAGCTGCCAACAACAGATATAATCAAAGAACAAAGAAGTGGAACGGGCAGTTCGACAGCGAAACACTTTCCTTACAAGCGCAGCTGCAAAATATCACCAATGAATCAAGATTTGAAAGAACGGGTAGAAGTAGTGGGAAATTCTATGGCATTAGGTGAGAATAAAATGAAAGGAGTGACAAAAATTTCACCCATTGAAAATACACAAATGGCACACAAAGAAGTCTACACAACGGTTACCACAATCAGTGGTCCACGAGCCAAAAGTTTCTTTGCCAAAAAACCAAAAAAGGATGAAGAAGAAAAACCAATCACAGGTGACTTGAAGAAGGAAAATTTAAACGTTCTAGAGCCGGCTATCTCAAACTTAAATGACCAAGTGTTGGAAACTAATTCAGTTCCAACCCAGACAACATTAATTCGAGACAATCACTATAATTCCTCAATGCGTGAGAGCATTACACTGAATCCTCACGGTACTCTCGTTACTCCCGACATACCAACACTTAATGGCAATATAGCCGCATACTATCAACATGGAGCAGAGCAAATCAACAGAATGGATCCAAAAAAGAATCAACTTAAGACTCAAGGACATTTTAATGCTATACGTTGGCTTTTGAGAGCATTTCGTTCGCGTGTCCCAAAGAAACCGAAATCGAAAATTCACGCAGTAATTTATAAAACTTATTTTGTACGTTGGAAAAAATCTTCATCGTCAGAGGACGATCGTACCAATGACTCTGGAATTGGTTCAGATATAGTAGAGATTTCGCCAAAATTAAGACGTTGTCAATCGGCAAGTTTTTGAAAAAGTATCGTGTAGTTAAAGTGATTTGACACAACAACAATATTATGCGAAATAAAGTCATATTTAAAAACATTTTTGCATGTATATTTTTATTTTTATTTTTTTCTTTCTGCAATTTTCGACAGAGTTCTTTGCAGGTATTGCTTATGAGCCGAGCCTTAATTAGCTGCAGTTAAGAATGGCCGCACGTTGCGGTATGCATGTGAACAAAAATTCCAACTTCATTAGTAAAATCATGGAATGTCGGGCAATGTCGTTCGTTACTCCTTTAATTCATGCATATTTTTCTTTTGTTGTAGCCATCATGAAGCTACAGGCTAATTAGACTAAAAGCTTGCTTCTGGTCTAGCAAGTCGTCATTCTAGCATTGATTCATTCGAAGTCAAATCTGTATTTCACACCCTACGTAGGGTTTGATACTAATTTAGATTAGCCGACATCGCAGGAAAATAAAAAAATTAAGTTGAAGTTTTCGTAATTAATTGCATTTTGTTTTAATTTGTGATGAAAGGTGAGCTTATTAATGCGGTTGTCTCAGGTCTGATTTGAACACACAGGGAATACTTTACATTTGTACAATAAAATAAGAAATTAGCATTCTCTATACATACCACCGCTTACATTATGTTAAGTATAGAAAATAAAAATTTTTTAGATTCCTGCATATTATTGTTGTAATCATGTAGGAGCTTCTCAAAGTCATGTCGGCCGTCTATAAAGTCTCTCACCTGTTTGTCTACGTCGTCAAATTCAATGCGAAAAAGAAATAATTTCTTACATAAGCGTAACCGTAACCGTTGAGCGCCACGATAAACAATGCCAGTCGTCACGCTAGGCGTCAGTCAAGGAATCAAAGAAGGAGGGGAAAATAAAGCACACAAATAAAAGCCAACTCTACAGAATAAATGAAAATATTCAAATAAAACAACTCAAAGAAAATTATATTGTATTGAAAATAATTTAATGTATAATTAAACTGATATTAAACTACACAGGCTTACACGATTTTGGACCAGAAAAGACGAAAGTGGTTCCTAAGTATTTTTGTGCGCTAAATTCAAATTTTTTTTTTTTTGGAATCGAAGTTTTTCCCCTTGAGTGAAATTTCAAAAATGACCATTTTTTTTTTTACAAGTGGTCACAACACCCGTTCTTATGTCCGTTCTTATGTAAAAGGCTTATGGCATTTTTTCAAAATAATACCTAATTTTTCTTGTACGAAATGTCTACGGAACTTAAATTGAAAAAATGTAAAAAAATCTTTGGTTCTTATGGTCCCTTACAGTAGCGGTAATAGTACCTAAATTCGATTTAGTGGCTTAGCCGAAGACTGTTCGGTCTTTGGGCATTATGGTCGTGGGTATGAATGATTTTAAGTCAACCTCAGTAAAATAAGTCCAGTTATATACAGTCATGGTCACAGAAGTAGCACACAAACAAAAATAAAGATTGTAAATTTGTTAATTGAGAAACTCATTTTGAAAACATTGCTTTGGAATAACAAAAAAGTTTAAACATTTTTTCTCTCTTTTGTTTCATTTAAGCTGCCTTAGAGTACGCAGATACATTTTTGGTTGGTCAAAGAATTAACCCAATTGTAAAAGTTAAAAAAAAATATTTAAAAAAGTAACTACTTCATATTTTGTATAAAGCTACCATGTTAGTATTATGTAGCATAACCAAGATTCATTTATTGTTGATTGACATCTGCAGGGTAAACTCCTTACAATCATTTGGCAACGACTATGGGTATGGAGTAACAGGATTCATTTTCACCCGCCAAAAGAAAAGAATATACCTGAAATTTGTTTTATTATCATCCCAACTTGATTATATACTGCCGCCATAAGGAAAAGTGCGGCAACTACATTTTCAACTACATTTTCAGATTAGCTTAGCCCAGTTCAGTATCAATTATAAAGTTATTCAAGTGAATTTACCAATAATGCAAAAACTGTGGCATAAAACACTGTAGTTGCCGCTTGTTTCTTCTTCGAATTGAGGCAGTTGGAAAAAATTAAAAAAGCCGTATCTACATCATTTTTCGCATCCTTACAGAACACAGTAAGCTTATTTTTTTTTTTTATCAAAATGTCATCATTTTAGTATCTTACCGATATTTAATAGTGTAAAACCGAATATATAATATTTATTTACAAATAAATTAAGGAAAAAAAAATTTGACTAAAAAAATTGTGCTTATGAAAATCAAATAAAAAACAAAGGCAAAGTGCGGCATCTACATTAGGATTGGGCGATTAGTATGGTAGGAAAAAAATCTGAATGGGCGCTTCGCGTTTCTGATTCTTGGGATTGTAATGAGCAAAAAAGTCCACTAGACCATACGTCTACGGTGAAAATCGAGCTTCCAGATTTTGACTTGCAGTTTTTCTCAGACTATTGTCACGTTTTTTTGGATATTTTGGTCTATAACAGCCAAACCATTGAGATTTTCGATCCAATACTGAGACAAAAATTGTAGCCAAGACAATAGTTAAGAACTCTCTAGTACATCGCAAAAGCATTGGAACGCTCCTTCAGGCAGTTTTGGCCTTGTGAAAGTGCAAATTTTTCGTGAAAATATTGATAAATTACCATTTTCAGTTGTTCATAGCGCAAAATCATAAAAATGTTCTATTTCTTATATTTTTCCACTTTTTTTATCTTATTCTATTTATTTTATTTCTTATTTTTTAATTCTTCTATTGTTTTCAGTTCATTTGACACATTTTTGTTAGTTTATTGTAAACGATCACAGCATCAAATACACATAAAATTAAATACACATTTTAAAATATCTGCCGCAAATGTAAGTTTTAGAAATAATTGTTTCGTGTATAAACTGTGCAGTGCTAATAAAAAACATTTTTTTAATTTAAGATATAAAAAATATGGATAATCCAGTGGATTCTGATAATACAGAGAATGTGGAGATGTAGACGCAGCCAGAATCATCAGAGTCATCATCAAATCTGGAACATATGCCTTCGCAAAACGTATTGGCATTCGGTTTAGAGGCTGAATTAGACGATATTTCGCTTCCAACTACGAGCGACATTTTGAAAAACGCAAATAAAATGTTTTCATACAGTACATTCACCCCACACGTTTGCGACAAATTGATACAAATTTGGAACAAATTAAATATTGAGGTTATTGAAAAAAAAAATATTATTAAGAAATTGGGCAGATTATTAAAACATTACCGTGATGCTTGCAAGGGACAAATAAAAAATGATGCTAAGTTCAGAGAATTTGTTGACAGTGCAACGAAAATATTTTACATCGGAAAATGTAAATGCCAGCTCAAAACAGCTCGATGCAATTGTGGCAAAATTCCTGACCGACTCCATGAATTCATGTTGGATCAGCATAACGAACGCAGACTTACAATACCTGAATATTTGCCAGTCGAAACAGAAATATCGACTGTGTTACCATCTTTACATTCAGGTGCATCATCTGATCCAATATTTCAACCAACCGCATCAGATGTGCATGAATTGGAAAACTATGAACCTCCTGGTTCGGAAATCCATACACCAACCGTGCGAAGAGTGTATACTCCATGATATAGTACACCACGGTTTGCAATGATGTGCGATCGGGGTGCGATTTGGGGTATCCGATCGATTAGCATCTGTTTTGACTTCAGCTTTATTCGCTGACATACAGTTTAAGGATGAGCGAGAAGAAACCATTATTATGGATAAAAGAAAAGTGAGCCGAGAGCGTGAAAAATCGAGACACGATATTTTACGAGCAAATCACGATGGTGAATCGTTGATCGCTTTTTCGTTTGATGGTCGCAAAAATGATTCATTAACTCGGGAGAAAATTAATGAAGTATATCACACTACAATGCGAAAAGAATCACACCTAGTAGTAATACGTGAACCACATTCGTCACTAATTGGCTATGTGAATTTAGAAGGCAAAGGCGAAACCTCCAAAGCGAAACAAGCCGAATTGATTGCGTTTTTCAAATCTAAAAATCTTTCACTTGAAAATTTAATTGCCGTCTGTAGTGACGGTGAGGTGGCAAACACTGGCACATCTGGAGGTTTATTGCGTCTCATCGAATGCTATCTAGATAGACCAATACATTGGTTTATCTGTTTACTTCATTACAACGAATTGCCGTTCCGACATCTGTACAACGCTGTCGAAAAATCGGCCACTACTGGACCGACAAAAAGCACTGGATCGTTAGCTCAAAGGATAGATATTTGCAATACATTACAAGTAAATATCATAACTTTATGTACTTCTTTCTCTATACGATATAGTTTTGTAATTTTTTTATTGAAATAATCTAAGCATTTTTCAGATTATCGAAAATTTCCAACTTATTCCACTTGAACTCATTCCTCCAATGAGTACAGATGCTGAAAACCAACTTTTCATGGACGTTAAATATCTATACCAAATTGCCCAAGCCGCTTCAAATGGCAGTTGCTCAATTAATCTTGCAAACATCAAACCTGGGCCGGTAGGACATTCGAGATGGATAACAAAAGCTAGTAGATTGCTCCGTGTGTATATTGCGACAGAAAACCCATCACAAAATTTACAAATTTTGGCAAGGTACATCATGAAAGTGTATGTTCCCATGTATTTCAACATCAAATACTACAATTCGGCTGTATACGGTAGTGCTCTGCTTGGAAAATTCATCCAGTGGACGCAATATTTACCAGACAACTTACGTAACATCGTAAATTCCATAATACAGAATAATTCCTATTTCGCACATAGTGAACATGTTTTGTTGAGCATGTTATTCGATGATTGTAAAGAAATTCGTAAATTGGCACTCAAAAAAATATTGTATATTCGCGACAACGTTTGCGATTTAACTGAGCTTCGCGAATATGTAAAACCAAACATCAATTTTGATTGAACGGATTACGTTCACATGATCGATTTAGAGGACAAAGCATTGCTATTTGAACCGCCATTTACCAGGAAAATTCCGTACGAGCATTTACAAGAATACCTCGAATGTGTAGATGATGAAGATCCACCATTTCCAGACCCACTAATACCTTGTCATATTCAAGGTACGGAGCGTCATGTCCAGCTACTAGCTAGTGTTGCTAAGCGCTCAATCGACAAAAACCGTGAAGGTATAATGGCATCTGTATCTGAAGGCCGCAAGAAAGCAACTCGTATGGAATCTCGAAAATATTTGGAAGGCAATCTTTGAATGAAAAATACACTGAATGGGAATTTTTGATGTGAAATCGTTTAAAACAATAATTGCTTTCTTTTTGATTCATACCTTGTCTCTACCAATACAATTACTTTGTACTTTAAATGAATTTCTCATAATTTTCAAAATAAATATTGAACAAAACAAAAAAAGAACATAATATTTTTCGATAAAAAAAGTGGGAAAAAATAAGAAATAGAACATTTTTATGATTTTGCGCTATGAACAACTGAAAATGGTAATTTATCAATATTTTCACGAAAAATTTGCACTTTCACAAGGCCAAAACTGCCTGAAGGAGCGTTCCAATGCTTTTGCGATGTACTAGAGAGTTCTCAACTATTGTCTTGGCTACAATTTTTGTCTTAGTATTGGATCGAAAAGCTCAATGGTTTGGATGTTATAGGAACAAATATCAAAAAAAAAGTGACAAAAAGTGGTGAATTTTCTACATTTTCGACTTTTTGACTATGAAAACGACGTTTTTTCTAAGTAATATGTTCAAAATTTCAAATAGTTTACGAAATATAAGCCCAAGAAAATTTGCAAATTTTCCAAAAAAATAAAGTCTGAAAAAAAACTGCAAATCAAAATCTGGAAGCTCGATTTTCACCGTAGACGTATGGTCTAGTGGTCTTTTTTGCTCAGTACAATCAGAAACGCGAAGCGCCCATTAAGATGTTCAAATTGCCCCACCCTAATCTACATACATGTAGATTGTAATTTTTCCAACTTTTTGGAAAGTTACCGGGACATGCAGATTTCTGATTCTACTTTTAAAAATATGAATTTTGGTATACAACACTTCAATTTTAACAAACGGTAAATGGTCGCGCAAAACGCTTAAATGTCTTTTGGCTAAAAATTCATTATTTCGAAAAAACATAACATTTCTTCAATAGTATTTTGCATATAACTAAGAAACTGATAAAACAATTTTTACCAATTTGCTTTTGCTTAAAAGATAATAAAAATTACCATCTTTTGCTATAAGATACATTGCATTTTGATAGGTAAATTTGGTTTTACTACTCTCCAAAGTGAAATTTTTAAGAAACTTATAACGAAAATTCGATGACTTCCGCTCTTATTACCCCATGTTAAAAAAGCAAGAGGAAGAATTTTTTAATTGTATCAATTTTGTATTTTGAGGAATTCCAAACCAACAGTTTTGGTGTATAATTCGAAGATTCCTGGCACGGCACTTTTTTTTTTTTAAAGCAACGCAACTCCACAGTGAATTTTTCTGAAAAATATTAAATTTTCTTTTATTAAACGGACTGTGCAAATAAAACGACAACAGTTAATTATTCTTCAATATTTATTTTATACCCTTCAAAATAATCACCATTGGAGGCAATACACATATGCCAATGTTTTTTCCATTCTTGAAAGCATTTATGGTAGGCCGATTTTAGAATGACCTTCAACTCCCTCTGCGAATTCTCTTTGATGACTTTGATGACAAAAAAAAAAACGAAATGGCCATCTCAGCCCTTGAAAGAACTTTGACCGAGCTTCTTATGATCAATTGTGTTGTGTGTGAAGCGAAATGTTTGCACACAAATGATCGAGAACTGGACCTTCATGTTTTATGCCGACTCCAAACGGCTTATGTTCTCAAGAAGCTTTTCATGGCAATTTTTTGCTCTCTAAGGCTTGCCATTGTCTGCAGAGAGGTGACGGCCGAACAGAAAAATTAATTAAATTGAAAAAAATTTTCTGTGTCAGATGGAGGATTCGAACCTGGGTTCTCTGGCGTAAAAGTCACACACTCTACCCACTACGCCACGGCCGCCACCGTGGCAAGGGGCAGTTTGAGTTTGGGGGATAGGAAAACATCACACGGAGCCATATCTGGCGAATATAGTGATTGTTGAACGATATTGACATTGTTTTTGGCCAAATAGCCGCGTACAATACGTGATGTGTGAGTACGCGGACTTTGTAATTTAGTGAAATAATAAATAACAAAAAGTAAGTGATAAGATTAAATGTAAATTTTATAAAAAGGTTTTGGTGGTTTTTACCAAACATGAAAGCAGACAACAAAGACACAAGCAGAGTAATAAAGGACAATATAGAAATACTAGTAATCCCGTCTGGCGTTAAAACGCCAAAATAAAAAATATCTAATGATAGATAATTTTGTAATTTTATGTTATATTAAGGACATTTTTTTCGTTTAAACCAAAGATTTCATAGAAACTTTCTATGTTTATGTTAAATTGTTAAGTTGCCCAGTTATTACTTATCAAAGAATTATACTAAAAATCGACCATATACTTTTAGGCATCTTAAGAAAATTTGGTTTGTTTCATAGAAAATTTTTTTTCAGCTTTTTTTAAAAAATACACAATATTAAAGAAAAAATAAAACCTCATTGCACATCTACAGAGCAAGAACTTTTTGATTCCTACCAATTTATGAAAACCGCGTCTGCAATATAGATTTGATAGTCATCACAAAAAATGCGCTAGCGTAATAATAATATAAATTACTGCGTGAAGGGGAAAGCAATTTGAGTTAAGCTAAGAGTTTCTGTTGGTGTAATAAGTAAACTGAAAAAATATTTAAGGATTTACCCTTAAAAAAATCATTCGAGCTCAAGAAATTCAGAGGCTTACGAAGTGGCAAATACGAAAATGCTGAACAAATTCAAGCGTCAGTGAGGAGACAGTTCGAACTTTTCGAGATGCTGGACTCAAAGGACGCGCAAAAGTAGAAATAGCCATTGCTCACAGAGAGACACAAAAAGCTACGTTTGGATTTTGCAAAAAAATACACTCAGAAAAATATTCCAGAATATCTACAAAAATAGCACCTTATTGTAAGAAAATCGGTGTTCATTAAGCGCCATGGCCGATTTTCTAAAAATTAAGTGCATATGAATGATTGAAATAAACTAGTCTTCAAAACAGAAAAGCTGCTTCTCGAAATTAAGCCCTCACTTCGTGAAACCATGTATAAATTCCCTCTTTTAAGGAGAAACCTCGTTAAAATATAGAAAATCCATGCCTATGAACTGAAGCTACATTTCTTGTGGATCCGGGAAGCATATTTTTCTGAGTGTACAAAGACTTGAGCTAAAATGATTGGGAGAAAGTTATATGGTCAGATAAGACCAAAATAAACCGCTTAGGATCGGACGGTCGTTAGTGGGTCTGGAGAAATAAAGGTTGGAAACATCAGCCACATCACGTTAAGCACACACTTAAATTTGGAGGAGGATCAATTATGGTGTGGGGATGATTGACTAAAGGTGTTGGCAGAGTTACCGAAATTGATGGTTGAATGACAGCAAAGTCTTATATCGAAATTCTGCGAAGTCATTTAATTGGCACTGTGCAAGATTTGGAAGTGAATTCTTTGGATATAATCTTTCAGCAGTCAAAAAAGTGGCTTCAACATAATGGAATTGCAACATTAAGCAACCGCAATCCCCAGACCTCAATCCAATTAAGCACTTATGTCGTATATCAAAAAAATCAGTAGTGGGCGAAACCGGCACTATAAATGAGTTGTGGCCTAAGATGCAAAATGCGTGGGATGCTATTGGTCCAGAATCTTGTGGAAACCTTGTGGAAAACACTAGGAGAATAAAAGCCGTAATTAACGTAAAAGCGCGATCAATTTCGTTAGTCTCTGTATATCTCATATTTTAGTTATTTCAAACCATTTATATCAGTATTACTAATTAAAGTCCAAATCAATTATAATGTAAATACTAAATAAACGGCATATTTTTTTATGGAAATTTTATTGTATTTCTTTTGAGATACTCCCTCTCTCTATATTTTTCTTGTTGTCTCTTCCACTTAAATTTTTGTTATTCTAGATGAGAAAGTGTGTATACAAAAAATTTTTGTATTTTTTGGTAAAAATACCAATATTTTTAGTGCACCTAGGACTCCCTAGGACTCATGTTGAAGCTTCTATTTCAGGTCATTATTATTTTTTTTTTTGCAAGGTTCCAATATTCTTTTAAGGGGTTACATGACATTGGCCGTTTTTTGAAATCTTTTTCATTTTAATAATTTTGTATTTTAGTAAACATTCTTAAGATTCTAAGAAAAAAAATTTCATGGAAACATTCCTACGGGTTCAAAAGTTACAGCCGAATTAGTGAGAGCGCATTTTTAATTTTTGCGCTACCTACGTACGGCAGCTGGTATATACTTGTTTTACTTGCTACCTGACTTTTGGTGGTTGTTATTTCGTACCTACTTGAAGGGTGAAGCGTGAAGCCCGAATTGCTAAACGATTGCAAAAAACTATAAGAAACAGCACAACACAAGATAACGACGCATACAGTATGAAGCAGGCATGGCAGATTTAAGGTAACCTTTTTTTTCTTTGTTCACAAACTTTAAACGCCTTTATCTCGAAACCATGTTTTTCGTACTGGTTGCGGCACTAGCGGTTTAATTTTTTGACGAAATTTTTTTTTGTATTTTCTTAAACTTGATTCGCTATCATATGACACGAGCTTTTTTTTTAAATTTTTTTTTCGATTTCTTATGAATTTTTAAAGCCAATATTTTTTTCGAAAAAACACACTTTCAAATTTGGAGCATCACCAAAAATTGAAAAAAAATTTAAAAAAAAGCTCGTGTCATACGATAACCAATTTTGTTAAGATTTAAAAAAGTCATTTTTTTCCAGATCAGACTATTTTCTCCCAGATCTGCAACCACGAGACCCCGTTTTTTTCTCTGCCGCCAGTTTGGAGCTCTATAAAACCATGTTGGAGTGAAAAATATATTTTTTTGAATTTTTTTTCTTGTAATTTGTTCAATTCTCTACAATAATACAAAAAAATTTTGGAAAAATGTTTGTTTTTGACTGAGTTATGAATTTTTAAAACAAGGTCTGTTTTCTCTGCCGCGAATGTTATGTCCCGCCTTAATTTATTCTTTGTTATATACAGCAAAATTTCTACTACTATAGCGTCTATTTCATCCCGCATCATTAATTCGTTTTCTTACAAGTCTTAATGGAGATTCGTCATTAATTTCATTATTTATCCTACGACTATTTAACTAAGAATATATCGTACAGGTTACGGTTTTCTGTAGAAATGCTATGATATTATATATTTATCAAATCAAGGCTAAAACTTATATTAACGGCTCCATTAACAAATTTTTTGAAGTTATTTACTATATTGATTTTATTTTTTTTTTTTCATAATTTTACCTCTTCAATCAATGCCTATACCATCTACTTTTTCATAAAGTGCAATGAAGGTCTCTTCTCTATGCATGAAATAAAATTTCATGATAATTAAAAATATTTAAAGTTAACACTTCAAGATGGGAAGCTGATCATATTAAACTAAAGTATCTATTTTTGTGACCAACCTTAAACATCTAAAATGAAAAACAACACACAAAAAAGTTTTTTTTTTTTTTTTTAATTTTTTGAAACTATTTATTTGAAATGTTTCACTATAAAAGCTTTACAGTAAAAACGTATTTTATTTTCAGTGCAGTAAAAAAACTTCGAGGCTTAATTGAAATTGGTTCTTAGGTCCTTAGTTCTTAGGTTTTGCACAATACATTACGTACCGAAAAATGACTTGATGCATACTGTAACTCAAAACATAAATTTAGTTTGAATAAGAACTTCGATAGAGTGGTGACATACAAATACTAAAAGCTTAATTCTATTCGTTCGAATTCGTTCTTCTAGCTTAATTTAAAAATTTATATTAAGTGTGTGAGTAATAATTTCAAATCTTAACAAATATCATTTAAATTTAATGAAAAAATGCGCAATCAGAGCAAGCAAGTTGTGAAGTTTTCAATAGTTTTCAATTAAATTTTTATGGCACTTTTTCCGATTGCTTAAAAACAGTTGTAAAAAGCTTACAGTGATAAAAAATTATAACACTTTTTACCAATTGCAAGGTAACTACACTAAAAAAAAAGATACTAAAACCTAGGGATATTTCCTTATTTCAGAGAAAATATGGGCACAAAATTCCACTAAAGTCATCATATCCTATATTAAAAGATGACACTTTCCCTAGTTTAAGTAAGTTTGCATAATAAAACTGAGAACATTTACTTAATCAATCTATATATAGAGAAACTTACTTAAATGTAGGAAATTAAACTTAATTTAATGAGGAGTTTCATACGTTATTTAAGGAAATAAGTCTTTAATTTAAGGATAGTTATGTACTTGACTGTAGCAAATATTTCATTTATTCACTTTTCGATGTGTCGCACTAACAGCTGTTTTTGACAATAGGCAGTTTCACTTTTCATGAAACAATATCCAATTGCCGCCCCGGCCTACACGCAGAGAAAAAATATGTTTATATATGTTTGGTTTCAAAAACAAAATATTCAGAGGGAACCACCTAATTATTAAGAACTTTCCTTCAATAGAACTATTTTTCGATATCAGAAGATATTAGTTGTGTCCAACATTAATATAATTGCCTTAGGTAAAAAACTTACGTCTACATTAATATGCTTGACACAAAATAGAATTGTGTGTTTCTACCCAATAAAAATATATTTGCATCACTGTTAAACTCAAAAAGAACAGAACTCTGCAAATTTAAAGCAAGCAGAACTCCTTTCTTTTATGTGTTTTGCCTAGACATACATATATCTGTTCCTTTTACACTTGCACGAAAAATAGCGGAAACCTTGTTGCTTTATGCGCTTGCTTTTAACAGTTGCCAAGTCTTGGAGTCATGTTGAAAAGCTTAGCTCTTGTGAAAAGTGTTTCTGAAAATGTTTGTTTAAATTAAAAGTGTTTCTGTTTTCAAATTAATAAAATAAAAAACAAAATATAAGAAAAATAAGGCAGTTCAGCAGTAAAAAGCAGTAAAAAACGTGAGTTTTAAAGCAACTTTACTGATAAAGCGGGTGCTTTGCTGGCAAAGTGGGTGCTCCAACCATATTATGTTTTCTCCAACTAGAAAATGTGTGCTTATAAAAATTATTATAATGTCGGATAAACATAATATGGTTACTTCTCAACATAATTAAATCCGAGAAAAACTTATTTACCGTTATCTAAACATATTTTGTTTGCTTCAAACCAACAATTACTTCTAAGCGAATATTTTGTAATAACCAAAAGTGAAAATCTTTCGGCATTTCTTTTGCTAAAATATGTTTCCAAGTAAATATAGTGTAATCATCGGTAAATATATTATGTTGTTCTTAATTATCGTTTTAAAAATAATTGCTTGAATGCAATTAAATTATGTATTCTCCAATTAATATATATTTGTCCGTGAATATTTATTGTTATTCTTGACTAAACTATATTTCCATTTATATTTAACATTCCATTTATAATTACAATATATTTATATAAAAACATATTTTCTTTAAACCAAATTATCGATGATTCCATATCAATTCGACTATTTTTGAGCAAAATTTGATCTTTGTGTTTCCGATTTTTTTTAAACTTTGTAGGTAAGTTAAACTGTGTTTTTTGTTTTTGCGAAAACAGTTTCTTTTTTAAGTTATACACTGTAAGAAATTGGAAAATATCTCCAAAAATACAATTAGTGCATGTATTTAAGCAGCTGTAACTTCGAAACCGTAAGTCGTACAGAAAAATTTATTTAAGTCCAAAATAAGGACACCACAGGAAAGACGCATTCAAGGTCTCTAAAATATATGCAAGTTTTTTTTCTGTACGACTTACGGTTTCGAAGTTACAGCTGGTTGAATACATGCAGTAATTGTATTTATGAAGATATTTTCCAATTTCTTACAGTGTATATCTTTTAAAAAGAAATAAAAATAAAAAAAAAGAAGTATGCAGATATAATACGTTTCAGGAGAACTATCAACCCAGAGAGTTTAAAAATTTTCAAAAATAGTGATGTCAGAAACGTGGGAGTTTTGATATGGAATCACCGTTATTCGCTTATTCTATAAATTGCCTGTAAGCTTTTTACAACAATTTTAACAAGTCTTTTTCCAAGCACAACAGGGGTAGTCTCTTTGTATAGTATATGGCCATAGCACGGTGCAAAAATAGGGAATATGCAATCGGGCCAATGTTGTGGCACTTGCGCGGATTGCGCATTTCCTATCCTTTCCCCGTGCAACGGCATATAATCAACATTGAGAATACCCCTAATGTTTACTCTTGTAAGCTTACTACAAAACTTGTTTGGCTAATTGGGAAGTTGTTCAAACAACTGAATGAGGAAAATTATTGCAAAAAATGTCAAACGGGTGCCAAAAGCAAAATTATCATATCCCTAAAATCATAAATATTAACTTTTTTTAATTCAGTCTTCAAATAATGTTCGACTTAAGCATTGCAACTTAATCCTCAAACATCGAAAAATGAATTGAAAAACATTAAAATCTACCAACTCAGCTCGACTGGTGCTCAAGGTCTGATCATGCTACATGATGGCCGAGTATTTCGCATGCTGTGTCCTTAATGTTATTTTGACATGAACTCTCTCAGCAAGCGTTGTCCAAACAGTTTCCCGTTTTTCAATGAGTGTTTGAAAACTGTTCGGTTGATCTCGGATACTCTGCGCTGCGGCACTGCTGATTCTCCTGACATTTGCCAACAGATATGAAATATCCTGGCTCACAAGGTCGAATTGCTCATTAAATGTTGTTAGCAGGATACTTAGCGAAGGTCATAACGCTGTCAGTGCGAACACAGTTAATGTCAACACTCATTGCCACCCATTGATCTTCACTGTTTGCTTCAATCGTTTCGGCTCCTCTGACTTTCCTCTCAACTGATTGTTTATGTTTTGTTCTGTGCAAATTGTAGCCACCAACAATGAGATGTTTATTAATAAATATGCGTTGATTTCGATCTTTATTTCAATCCTGTGTAAAATTAGCTAAAATCGATTATGTATGCTTCGTAGGGATTTTGTGTTGATCCTGTTGCATTTGTCAGAATTTCTGTTACTGTTTGGCAAAATTTTTGCTTCCTTGTGGATGGATGCAGGTGGGTTTGAAGTATTGTTCTTCTGTTATTGTCCAGTCGTGTTGAGTTCAAATTTAGCGAATATGTATTATCTACAACTGTGTGAAAAAAATGATAGAGATTTTAGTAAATTTTTTCAATTGAGGACAAAATTCTATATTTACGCTTAAGAGTTTCAGATACACCTGGCCCCCTAATTGTTCACATAGTTATTGGCTCCCTATTTTTATAAATGGTTTACCGTAAATTTCACTTATGATTAAGACGATATTTTCACATGTATTGAACATCAGAGAGCGCTGTACACGGAAAGATTTCAGCTCAATTTTTTCCTATGCGCATGAATTATGCGCTAATTATGCGAATATTTATCGACTATGAGCACCTAACAATGAAATAAAAATTTCGGCGCATTGATTCTGATTAAACTGATGTAAGATGTATTACCAAAGTGTTCATGAATCATGCGCACATTTCACAGAGATGAGCGTCCGTCATCTTTGTTGTGATGTAGGTGATGATCGTAGTTACAAACGCAGTCACAATTTAAATATAGGGTGTTAAGATTTTAAAACGATTAAAAAGTAAAAAAATTTTTAATTTTCTTATGTAAGCGTGGCTTATTGAAATTAATTTAATATCCCTGCAAAAAACGAATGTCCACAATAAAGTAAATTAATTTATCAGTACTGTATTAAAAAAAAAAATGCATATGTCATTGGGGTGTTTCTCCCGGTTTTACCCCTTTACACAAAAAGCAACTAAGTTGCTTGATGTTTTTTTTTACAGAAGTTGGATTTCTTTTTTGTTTTTATTTCGTTATGTAAGTCTTGTTTATTGTTTCGTTTGTTGTATTTAACATATTTTCTTTTGTATGTATTCATCAAGTGTCACAGTTAACGAGCACCGATGACGAGCTTAGAAGTAAATTTAATTTTTTGCGCAGTGGAAAAGTTCTCTATAAATTACTGTATCATGATAATCGTTAAATAAAGCAGCGTTTTTTAATTTTTGTCAGTTTATTGTACCTACGTACGATATTGAATAATCATTAAAAAATATTTAAATTTTTTATATTACAACCTGAACTCGAACACACGTCCTCGTGTTTTTCAAGAGGACGTACTATCCATTGCACCACAGCAGTTGATTACACTGTTCAGCTTTTTTTAGTAACCAAAGAAAATTGCCTAAACAAGATTTCTTACATAATCCTGCTCTTCTTTATAGTCCTTCGTCATGAACACCTGATCAAAATCTATGATCAATACTCATAAAATATAGACGCTTTTATGTTCAATTTGTTCATAATGAATGCAATTTGCGGATCATAACAATTATTGAATTTTAAAAAGTTCCCAATATATGATCAGTATTTTATATAGAGCTAGCAGGACCGCAGAAGAACTAACGGCTTCGCCACGGACGTTCCAGCAAGAATACTTTTATTATTTGTGGGCGGTGAGAAGGGGTGTGGCAAACATTTTTCTCGTTAACCATCTCGTGCTTGAAAACAATCTACTTCAAAAGTTTCAGCGCAATCGGCCAAGATGTTTTGAAGTCTTAATCATACAAACTTAATCACCTAATTCCAGTCTAATACAACCAAAACCGTCTGAAATACAGAATTTTCATTGATTTTAGGGTAGTAAAAGAGGGCGTGGAAACCCATTTTTTGTAAAATTGCCGAAAGTAGCCATACAAACTAAATTACCAAATTTTATAGCCTTATACAATCGAAACCGTCGGAAATATTGAATTTTTGATGATTTGTGGGCGGTAAAAGGGGGCGTGGTTAAAGCTAAGTACGCAATAACCTAATCTAGAATGCAAATAATACACGTTTTAAGTTTGAGCGAAATTCACTCAACCGTTTAGATTTGTATAAAAGTCAAACAAACAAGCAAAAAGAAAATGATTCTTATTAATATAGATTGTCAATGATCAAAACTTATACATGATAAAAAAATTTTGTTGGACTTGTTAAAATCACAATGCAATTAAAAAATCTTTCTGACCTAACACAAAAAAAATTTAAAATGCACGGGTACAATATTTAAATTAATTATATCACACCTAAGTGGGATTTCTCTTGTGTGCAATGCATTATATACAGGGTGTCCCGCAATTGAGTGCAACTATTTACGGAGGTGAGAGGTTATGTCGAGCTGAGAAAAAAATCGTATGGGAGGGGGGGGGCCTATTTTCACATTCTTAGGAGCTACAGGGTTGATTAATATATCACGACTTTGATTCACGTTATTATTTCTAGCACAAAAACTAATTACGGAAAACTTTTTTTTATAACTCATTGAAAAGGCAATAAAATCACTTTTTCAACGGTATATCAACAAACAGTACCGACATAACTTTTACCAAGCTGTGCTCGTCGAAAGATGAAATCAATCGGTTGAAACTACCAAATTTCAACTTTGAGTGCAAATTTTTCAGAATTTCGCGTGATAAATGAAATTTTTTTATAATCAATTTTGTCATTTATTTAATTTTCTTTTCAATGACACCAAAAACATAAATTTTTCTTGAAAAATAAAAAAGTTGGCTGTACTAAAAAAATTATACCTATTAGAAAATAGTGGTAAATAATTACATTGCATTTATTTATGCAGTAGATAATATCGTTGTTTTCTAAAAAGTATAATTTTTTTAGTACAGCAAACTTTTTTGTTTTTTAAGATACATTTATGTTATTGGTGTCATTGAAAAAAAAAATTGAAAAAATTACAAAGTTGATGAGCAAAAAAAATTTCATTAAGTACGCGAAATTCTGAGAAATTTGCATTCAAATTTAAAATTTGATAGTTTCAATCAATTGATTTGATCTTCACACGAGCACAGTTCGGTAAAGGTTAAGTTGGTGGGGTTTGTTGATATTCCGTTAGAAAGGTGATTTTATTGCCTTTATAATGAGCTACCAAAGTAAATTTTATGTAAGTTATTTCTTCTGCTAGAAACAATAATGTAAGCCAAAGTCATGAAATATTAATTAACCCTATAGCTCCTAAGAATGTGAAAATAGACCCCCACTCCCATACGATTTTTTTCTCAGCTCAACATAACCTTTCACCTCCGTACATAGTTGCACTCAATTGCGGGACACCCTGTATATGATTTTAAATTCTCAATACGTTGAGTATAGGCAGTTGCTATTTTATGCCCATAAGGCATTTATAGTTTTTATGCACATAAGGCCTTCATCCATGTATAGAACACAAAAAAATCCGAAAATGCGACACATCACCTTCATTCATTCATGTCTTCAATTATGTTATATGTAAAATAACATAAATATGTAAATATATAACATATATAATATACTAATATAAATCTTTTTGGCTGCGCTCTAGGGGTGGAGGGAACTGATCCACCCTTTCCCATCTGTGGACGCCCATGCCTTCGCTCGCAATACACGCCCTCACCAACACCAAACTCCTCCGTGCTTCACAGTAGGACCATAATTTAAATATTACAAGGTTGTCCAGATATTTGACGTCTACTTACCAGAATAAGAATGTATACCCCAAGATTACATTGAACATGGTAGGGGTGGTAGCTAAAATTATCTCTTGTGGTGGGTCAGGTTTTTAAGTATAAAAGCAAAACAAATAATAAAACTGGCATTTTATAATATCCATCGCTCTGAGACGAATCTACCATGTTAAATATACATTGAATACCCTTATATGAGAAGGAGAAAAAAATGACAAATTTTTTAATGACAAAAATCGCACAGTTGCCTGAATATCCCACTTTTTGCAGTATGAAAAACTAAAAATGCATTTGGCTACTACGTTTTCTACTACTTGTTTGTTTTTAACCCAAATTATATTATGAGCTTTTAAAAATGTAATAGCCACATTTTAGTCGTATGATAATATTAAAAAAATAAAAGTAGTGTATGAATTTCATAAAGAAATTGTGTAAATATTTTTATTACATATTTTTTAGCTTTGAGTTAAAATAAGTAATAAATGATTTAGTCAGTTTTGAGGTGAAATTTATTGAAAAGATGCTCTTAAATCTGTGATACAGAGTTTTAAAATAGTTTGTTCAACGGAATGTATAAAAACAGGAATTTTAACATTTATATTTAAGAAAATCAAAAATATTTACTTTTTCCACTTTTGACAAAAGATAGCTAGTTTTGTTCTCACGACACAGAGAAAAGATTCGAGCTCGATTATTTGTGTTCAAACATTGTTAAAACATTTCACAACACGCACTTTCCATCAATTGTCTTGATGATAAGAAGCTCGGTCAAAGGCCTTTAAAGAGCTAAAATGACCAATTCGTTTTTTTTCAATATTGGGCAATTGATTTTGACGCCTGTGGAAGAAATTTTTTTTTTGTCACCTCTCTGCAGACAATGCAGAGTAAAAAAAGCCATGTTAAACTTCTTGAGAACATGAGTCATTAGAAGTCGTCATAGGTCAAATTTTTATCATTTCAACTTTTATGCAGTTCTCTATCATTTGTGTACAAACATTTAATAACACGCGCAACATAAATTTATCAATAGAAGCTCGATCAAAGTGCTTTTGAGGACTGAAATGGCCAATTCGTTGTTCTGTACTATACTAAAAATAACCTTTAAATAAATTAATAACTTTAATAACCTTAAATAACCTTAATAACTTAATAACCTTAATAACCTTAATAATAAATAATAATATCCTTTAATAACCTTAAAAATAACCTTTGTTTTGAACAGTCTCTTACACATTTTTTTACTTTTTGAAATCGTTGGTAGACTTAACCGAAAACCCGTTTTTGGCTACGTGCCTGGTAAAATTAATTTAACAAATTAAGATTAATTATTATAAACTTGTTTACATCATGATAACATCATATATGAATTCCTCAATAACAGGCGTTCCACTGACAATTATTAGCGTGCTTGGCCTCAAGATTTGTGTGCAAACCATAAAACCAAACCATAAATGCGCTTTTTCATCTTATGGAAACTCACATTACCTGAATCTACCAAATCTTTAAGCCTCTGACGAAGATTACGCCCGAGTCAGCGCTTGTGTTATTATTTTTTTGAAAATATTCGCAAATCCTTGCAAAACAAACAATCCTTTGTGCTACAAAATAAGGTCAATTATAAGTAAAAGAGCAAAGAATACGAAAGGATGCTCAAGATTTTCATAGACAACAACGCACAGTAATCCATTGACAGTTCGTCTTAAAATTTGCCCGTCGTGTCCAGCGAAATTTCCAAAATAATCCTTTTCAGCCAGAAAGAAGGCAATAAATACTCCTCTTCTGCACTATAGTGTCATAAAAGTTTATGACATTTCAGTTTTTATACAGCCTTTCCAGGTTTACTTGACTTGACGTCGACGAAATGAACTCTTTTACGAAGGCTTGACTGACTAAGTGACTAACTGGAAATACAAGAAAGGCTTGAAAGGCTTGGTTGTAGTCTATTCGACGCAGGTAGGACAAGAACAATTTGGGAAAACAGATTTAAGATTTAACATTTGTTGTTGGCACTACTGAACGTTTAGATAATCCTTCTTAATGAATGCCATGGCTGGATAACACTGCAATGATGATATTGCACCTCGGTGCATAAATTAAGTCATTTGTTGAAAGTCAAGTCAATACAAGCCAAGGCTATGTCTTTAGTTTACAACAAAGATATGACTAAGTCACCTTAATATGATCACTTTAACAGGTAAAGGAAATATTTTGAGAGCAAATAAGTGTGAACTTTTCAGAGTATATCGACAATGTAATAGTGGTATCTATTTAACTATAGTTTTGGAAAGTACCATCCCTTTACTTATGAAAAGCAAAATGGGCCAGAATTTTAATTGTTTGTGTTATTAAAATAGTCGCAATAGCGTCAAGGACAGAGAAATCCTAATCGTATGTTGCGCATTATTTTATCTTTTGCTATTTTTTCTTTTCTTCAATCTTAAATGGTGTAGAAATATAACAGAAATTCTTATCGGACCATCTTGTTCAGATTTCCAGAATTTCGAACCCATCTTTTTTGAGGAATATTAAATATTTTTTCTTGGGGTTATTTCATATGTGGCAGCTGTGGCGTAGTGGGTAGAGTGTGTGGCACATACGCCAGAGAACCTTGGTTGAAATCCCACCTGGCACAGAAAGCTTTTTCAATTGAATTAATTTTTCTGTTCGGTCTTCACCTCGCTGCAAACAATGGCAAGCCTCAGAGAGTAAAAACTGCCATGAAAAGCTTCTTAAGAACATAAGCCGTTCGGAGTTGGCATAAAACTTGTAGGTCCAGTTCTCGATCATTTGTGTTCAAACATTTCACAACACACACAACTCAATTGATCATAAAAAGATCGGTCAAAGTCCTTTCAAGGGGTGAAACGGACATTTTTTTTTTTATTTCGTATAAAATAACACCGAATGAAATAACCTCCAATCAAATTATATTTAAAATTAAATCGCCTCATGAATTTGAGGGTTATTTCATTTTATTTGGGGGTTATTTTGTTTTCTTTAATAAAGGTATTATTACAGAATGAATAGTTTGTAAAAGACGCAGCTATATGGGAAAAAAGTAATGCCGAAAATTATCAATATTTACAAAATGTTAAGCTTTAATAGTGTTAATTTATTAGTTAATTTATTTTGGGGATAATTTCATTTCGAGTTTAAACTTTCTTTTTTTGGGTGGACTTATTTTATTTTTTGGAGGATATTTCATTGGGGCTTTTTTAATTTTTTCGTTTAGTGTTTTTCATAATGAAATCTGTGAACTTTTGACAAACCAACTTATCTCGAGATAGGAAAATGTTCCCGGTTTTTTGTTATAAAGACAACTTTTGATAACGGTTATTTCTGTCTTATCTGGGTTCTTTTCGGATTAATAGATCCAAAATTACTGAATGCGTCAAATCAACATATCTCAAATTTTAAATTCATCGCATGTGGCAAAATAACTTAATTCCACATAAGTTGATAGATTCCGAAGAAAAATATATAACCTTATTTTGACAAAGGAACTTATGTCAATTAATGCATAAATTTTTTTTAAAAAATGCATTATTTCGAATTAAGTTCTTTTGTCAAATGCAAAATACTAAAAAGAGGTAACTGAATTCGACAGAAGTTGCGAATTTCATTATTCCGGCGTAAAATGAATTTGACAATAGAACTTAAAGGAGATAAGTTGTTTTTTTTTAACACATTCCGTTTGTCAAAACAACATATTTTCCTTTTCTTAATTTTTCTTTAAAACTATTATGGTAATTTTTAAAAAATCACTCATAAAATAAGGCTTAAAT
This sequence comes from Coremacera marginata, assembly GCA_914767935.1. Taxonomy (NCBI): domain Eukaryota; kingdom Metazoa; phylum Arthropoda; class Insecta; order Diptera; family Sciomyzidae; genus Coremacera; species Coremacera marginata. The sequence continues at coordinate 60,398,165 of OU612045.1, read as the reverse complement.
ATCACTTCATAATGTTAGTTCTTAATATTATCGAAAACATAGTAAATATCGGTTGTATGACGAACCGTTTGTAAGCAAATTCTGCTTATATGCAAAAATGTCTTTTCTCAGCGCACTGTGCATTAATATCTACTATAAATTCAATTGTTTGTATGCAAATCGTTTATAAGCAAAAATTGCATGTATGCAAGTTTTTTAACAAAATCAAAAAATTTAGTACCAGTTTTAGTCGGTTTTAAGCAAATTTTTCAACATGGCAGCACTGAATTTTTCAATCGATTTTTTTTTCATCGCTAATGTTTACATATTTCTCATCACTAGTGGAAAAAATAATTTCGTGATAAAATAACAATGTCGCGACGTGTTTTAACAGCGAAACAAAAAATTGCGGTATTGAATGAACTAAAAACAAACCCTAATCAAAAAGAACTTGCTTCCAAGTATAAAGTAAGCAGTAGCACTATTTCGTGGATTAAGAACAATGAAAATAAGATCCGTGAAATTAGAAATCCTAATAAGAACGAGATAGAAAAAGTACACACGTTAATTTGGAGCAAGCGCTTTTATCCTGGTTTAAGCAGATACGATCGCAAAATGGAATTGTTAGTGGTCCTATCCTGCTCGCTAAAGCACAGGAATTTGCCTTAAAACTAAATGAAGCGTATGTCCCAGACCGCAGCTGGCTCCAGCGCTGGTGCAAACGAAATCTTATTAACTACGCTAAAATTTACGGAGAAGCCAGTGAAAATAATGCAGCAGGTGCAGCCGCTTTCATTTCTGACCATTTGCCGCATATATTGGACAAGTTCACTCCCGATTCCATATTTAATGCCGATGAAACAGGCTTGTACTACAAGGCATTGCCAAATGAAAGCTACAAAAGCAAGCATGAGAACCCAAAAGGATTCAAAACTCAGAAGCAACGCCTTAACTGCTTTTTTTGTGCAATGCAACTGGCACATACTTATAAACGAGCGTATTGCATTGGGAAATCAAGGAAGCCACGGTGTTTTACTGGGAAAGGGATACCACTGCCATACTACAGTAACAGAAACGCTTGGATGACGAGTGGTATTTGGTCGAAAATACTTGAAGATCTTAATAAAGATCTACAAAAAAGCGATCAGCAAATTTGTCTGATTATTGACAATGCTCCCTGTCACAAGACAGATTCGGAATTTTCCAACATTACGATTGAGTTTCTTCCGCCAAACACAACTGCTTTGATACAGCCGCTTGATCAGGGCATCATCCACTCTTTTAAAATGGAATACCGAAAAATTATAATAAAAAAACAAATTTGTGCACTGGAAAAAGACCTTTCAGTAATTGATTTTCTAAAATCGCTCACTGTTTTGGATGGTATGCGATATGCAAATCGAGCTTGGAACTTAGTTAAGCAACAAACGATAATTAATTGTTTTAAAAAGGTAAGTCCATTAAGTTAATACATTTTAGTCAATACAAGTTAAACAGCATAAATTGTTTATTTCAGGGAGGCATTGACAAATTCCAAACACCGATGAGGTAATAGAGACAGATGTTGAAAGCGAAAACTACGAGTGGTGCAATATAGACACAGAGTTCGTTGAATGTGACAGCAATCTTGCTTGCTTTAGAGTCATTTCCGACGAAGGTATTGTTGCAGACGTATTAGGAGATAATGAAAATTTAAATGAAGATGAAATGTTCGTTCAGTCTTATTTGAATGTCAAACACCCCTCAACCAAAGAGGCTTTGCTTAATTTGGATTCGCTGCGCGACTATTTTTTCCCAAATAATATAAATGCCTTAGAGGCTTTTGAAGACATTGAAGATTTTATCTTAAAAAATGCTGAAAAAACTAAGAGTCAAAAAAAAATTACTTATTTTTTTAAATAATTTTGTTCCTTTTATAAACATAGTTTGTAACTTTAATGAAATAAATTGACTGAATTAAAAGTTTTTATTTGATAGAACACAAGTGTAATATGAATTTGCAATAAAATGTGACTTAATTTATTTTAAAATTAAACGAATAAGTTTTTTTTACAACCAATATATTGCTTATATGCATTTATCTTGCATATAGCCGATTATTGCATGTATGCAAATATCTTGCATATAGCCGATTATTGCTTGTTTGCAAATATCGCTTATATGCAAAAATATTTCTACATTATAACATTTGCATACAACCGATATTTACTGTACACGAATGGTCTTAATTAGGTTACAATGTGTTTTTCGCTCTCGTGTAAAATTGCTTTTTTGCAGATAAGTTCTTTTGTCAAAAGTCCACAGAAATAAGCCCCAATTTTTGGGGCTTATTTTATTTTCCATTTGAGTGTTATTCCATTACATTAGGGCATTATTTCATTTTAGTAGTTTGGGGTTATTTCATTTTCGTTGGGTCTTATTTCATTGGGGGTTATTTCATAGAGCCTTTTTTTATACCTAATCAAATCATAAAGTTCGTTTTCATACTCAAACGAAAGGAATTCAAGAGCCACACATAGAGATCAATTCTGTTGCGGTAACGTTAATCTTATTACCGAAGAAACTCACCTTTTGGTAACATTTACATCTTTTTGGTATTCTACAAGCAAGCGTTACCAGTAAATATTGTTACCATCTCCTTAGGTGGTAACAAGCAAAACAGCCAAGGAAAGAGTGTTATTTGTTCTTAAACGAGCTTACGGCTTTTGAAAGCGTTACCGAGTGTACAGAATACCGAATACTAAGACCGGTAACAAATTTCGGTAACAAGATTACTATTACCGGTAACGCGCAGAATAGATCTGATATTGGCATCTGATTTATAGAGATAAATTTAAATATAATTTTTTTTTGTTGGAATTTCCACCAATATGTAGTTGATATCATGAGGAGCCCATAACCCCAATTGTTTAATTTCAACATATGTCGGATTTAGGACAATTTAAAAAGTTACCTTTTTTTGGTTTTTTTAATTATAACTTTCTTAAAAATTATATTTGTATTAATGGTTAGATATTTGCCTCTATCAAATATCCGAAAATCATTCAAATCGCCGAATGACACTTGGGAACTTTTCCATATAATTTCCAAAAATATTCAGAGTATTTTTGCACTTTTTACTAAGTTCACATCCAAATAACTTTCATTTTCCGCTGCTTCAAAGCGTCCAAAATTTAATTATTTCCAAGATAAGAAACTTATTTCGAAGAATAACGCCTCTTTATCCAGATAGAGAAAATGTATGCAAGCGATATAAAAATGAGACTCATTGTTACCAACATATGGCAATATTACATTAAAAAACAAATTTCCTCACACGGACAGAAATGTTTTATAAAAAATAAAAATAAAAAACAAAAAAAAAACATAGTTCAACCAAATTACCGCTCATAATAAACCTCAACACACCGGAATTGACTTTCTTTCGCTTCTTCTCCTGCACACAACTTTCGTGCTCTTTTTTGATCATTAATCAATTTCTTTGCAATTTCAAAATTCATTCAGATACGAAGCAAACAATAAAGAACACCATGCTTCTCCAGAGATCTCAGTGAACTGAACCAACTCCATGTTGTAGCTGCCCTTAAGAAGCAAGCTTGTATTTCAACCTAATAATTCATTAATTTATACAAGCAACCGTTCCATCCCCACTTCGTGTCTTTTGTGGCAGACCATCTTTAAAAGCTTCCGATGTGATTAATTAAAAAACATTGGTCCATATGTGGCCATTTGAAGAAACAAGCAGTTTTTCCAACTATTAATCTTGTAAAGCTTTTGTTTCACCTGACAGCGTTCAACTCTACAGATCTTTGGATAAAAATCATTTTAACGCTACCGAAAATTATCGCGGATATAATGCGAAGATCAGCGAATACTTGATGTGTAGTTTTAGAGTTTAGTTCTGCGTTAAAAAGTTACTCATTAATTTGACTGCTGGTTGCGCTGCTCCTTCGTAACGCTACTGTGAGATTTTGTTTGAAGCTGCGTGTAACCTGGCACAGAAGGTGGCCAATTGAAACAAAGAGATGCGGCTTTAAGTCAGCCTTTTTTTTTTTTTTTTTTGAAAAGCAAGAAATTCCAATGAATTAACAACTAAACGTGTAAGCTAAGACCCAAGTCTGCAGAAAGAGTAGAATAAAAATAGATTAGAATATAATGAAGAGTTACATAACATATATTAAACAAAGTTTCTGAAATAATTACACTAAATAGGCAAAAATATTTATCACATTTGAATCACGACCATTAAAAGAGTACAAAAACAAAATGTAAGAATCAAATTTTCCCATCATCTTGTAATCTGGGAAAATAAATAACATTAATAACCAAAAAAGTAATTGTCGTATGCTTGCAGGTTTTTTTGCAGTTTTAAGACTTCTTTCACATTTTATAGTTTTTATTACACTTCTTTTATAATATTTTCACTCAAATTAGCACAAATTTAACACTCGCGACCGCACTGCTTGAAACTTGGAAACATAAAATATTTTCTTCATTTGCAATTTCGACGAAATTCGTCGTTTTGACATATATGTTCCTTCTCATTATCCACTCTTCGTTGACGCGTGAGAGCACTCAAAGAAGCGGCCCTTCCTTATCATTGTATCATGCTCGTGTGGTTTACAAATGAATCTAAAACAGGAAGAGGGCATGGAAGCGAGAATTTTTGTAGAAAAATTCAACGAGAGCCACTCCTTCAGCTACTGCTTGCTATAAGCCACCCTGTAGGAAAATCAACTAATTTAAAAGTAGTTGAAAAAGTAGTTTTTTGTCAACCACAACTAGTTGAAATTCTGACTTTTTTCCATAGAACGAACTAACATATTTTGTATGGTGATGTCCGCTAAATAAGTCAATTGACTTTCGTCTGCATATATTTTGAACTACTTGTTAAATTAGTTAAATTTTTATTCTTTTTTAACTACTTTAAAATAAATCAATTGAAAACTAGTTAATATTTCACTTACTGAAGATGAATATAAATATATTTATTTATATCTTGAATTATTAATTGAAGTGGATGCCGCCTTAATATAATTCAAGGTAGTTCATATACTAGTTTATTTTAAATTAGTTTTTTAATTAGTTGTTTTTAAAAACAAGTTAGTTTGTTCCTATAGGGCAGTGATGACCAAACGCACACAACTTAAGCTGCTTGCTTGTATGTGTAACGTTTAAAGCTTCTCATTGAAAAAATAGAATGTTCAAGTATTTTGAAAACTTCCTGAAAGCTTTATGTACAAAAATAATAACCAATAAACGCGAATAGAAAAATTATGAAATCACAATTTAATTCTTTTATTATTTCTTTTATATATAATTATTATATGTTTATTATATATTATTATTGTAAATATTATTATATTTATTATTATTTATATAATGTAAACATATAAAACAGAGTTACATTACATTAATAAATTGCTAAATTACAAAGTGAATTAATGTCACTACAAAACCTATATTCACTGTGCCATATATATTTTAGAAAAACTTATACGGCTTATACCATTTATAAGGGTTTTGGCCATTTGCATGAAACTCCTTAATATTTTATACAATTTGTCAAGAAAAGTCCAAAAAAGCCGACCTTCATCTTCGGAATACAGACATTCATACTTCTAGATGAATATCCACCTATATGATCCTCTTCGACAAGCGAACATTTTCATTTAAAAAATAAATTTATAAAGAGTACAAATCATTATTTATTACATTTTTGAATTGTATTTACCTTATTCCTGCTCCTTATTTTTTCATTGAAATTAAACCTAACCTTACCTAATTGCTTCGAGTCTGCCTGCATACTGAAAGCTTTTTTGCAGCGGAAGAATTTATATACCCAACAAGCACGAAAATTTCTCTTCACCAACGTGTGGGAAAAATGGTTCAACCTCCACTTGATCTCCAATAAAATTATCCAAGTCAACTCCAATACCTTTGAGTTAAACTAGGAACCAGCTGGAGAAACTTCTTTTTCGTTATTGGAATACTTTTTAACTGCAATCAAGTTATTTCGTATGTGCTTGGCAATGCTTTCGAAGCTGAGCTGAGCTGAGTGTTATAATAAAAGAAATAAATTGTGAAAGATCGTGGTTTTAAGTTTTTAATTTCTGAAGGTAAGATAAGTAAAAAAATAAAAAGAGAAGTCGGATAGATCCGATAATTTTGAGGTGCCAACAACTTCTGCCGCTGCCCTAGAAGTTGCTGACCGACAATCTGCTGACTTGCAGGCACCTGTACATGAAATGGGAAGTGGCGAGTACATCCACTATGGTGTCGAAAATGCTTTGACTGATTTTTTATTAAAAAAGATTTCCAATACGGTGACATAAATTTAAATATCAATATTGATGGTCTTCCATTGGCTAAAAGTTCCAATTTGCAAACATGGCCGATATTGATTAATGTCGATGGGACTCCAGATGTCATGGTTGTTGGAGCTTATTGTAGTCATAGGAAAACTTTAAATTCGAGCATATTCTTGAAGAGATTTGTTGATGAATTGGAGAACCTCATGAAAACGGGTCTTATTCATAGAGAAAATCATTACCAGGTTAATTGTCGCGCAATAATTTGCGATGCACCCGCAAGAGCATTTGTTCTCGAAATAAAGGGCCATACTGGTTATTTTAGTTGTCTTAAGTGCACCCAAAAAGGTGAATCATTTAATCATAGAATGATGTTTCGTTGTGAAGTGCACAGACCTCGAACAAACTCAGATTTTCGTTTGCGTTTGGATTTCAACCATCACAAAACCATGGAACCTATTGCAATAGAGAGATTGCCTATAGATATAGTAAACTCGTTTCCAAACGATTACATGCATGTTGTGTGTCTGGGAGTTATAATGACTTTGCTTGTAGGGTGGGTTAAAACCAAAAAGAAAATATTTTCCTTGAAGAAGGAACAAATAAACATATTCAATTCAAAAGTAATTTTTTTATACAATCAGATTCCCAGAGAATTTGCTAGGCGAACTCGTAGCTTAAATGATCTTGATCGGTATAAGGCAGCCGAACTGAGAATGTTTTTACTTTATACTGGCATATTTGTGCTGCATGGCATTCTTGACGATGAAAGATACTTTTTAATGCTAAGCCTAGCCATAAGAATTTTATTGGATATAATGCTTTGTGAAGAGTATAACACATGTGCTGAAAAGCTGCTCTGTGAATTCGTTAAAAACGTTCCCACTTTATACGACGACTCCTTTCTAACATTCAACTTTCATTGCTTAACTCATCTTGAAGCAGATGCATTAAAATATGGATGCTTAGAATCAATAAGTGCCTTTAAATTTGAAAATTTTTTGTCATCATTGAAAAAAAAATGTAGGAAAAGAAACCAAGTTGCTGCACAAATATATAATCGATTAGTGGAGGATAGTCTTAATTTTACAGAAAAAAGAGCGTGTAGTACAAAATTAAAAAATGGTCCGTTGAAATCAATAAACACAAATAGTTTGTTTTTATCTACGGAGCAACCTAATAATTTTTATTCAATTAAAAATAAAATATTTAAAATAGCATCTATTTCCCATTGCAATGGCAATATTGAGTTGGTAGCACAGGAAGTAATGAATTTATCTGATTTTTTTCAATACCAATTAAATCAAGTAACTTTAACATACAATTTTGTAAAGAACTTTCTTCCACAATGCATCAACATTCATTAAAAGAAATTGTGCAGAAAATTTTAAAGTTTAACAATTTTGAGCACAACCAATTCGTTTTCATACCTTTCCTTCATATTTAGATGGATTTCAATAAGTTCTTCGAAATTTTCATTGTTTCATTGAAGACGAACCAGAATTAGAGCCACTTAACAATCCTGTCACCAAAAAAGGTACTACTTGCATTGAAGTTATACACATTTTCCATACGTTTCTTTTCTTTTTATCTATCTTTTCAGATTTAATGGAAATTAAAACAATTATACGAGTACATAAAAGTAACATTAGCTATTCAATATGTTTTCTTCTTGAGCCCTACAGCATTACATTATTTACAGATTTGATGTATTTGAAAACATACACTTCAGAAGTTGAAACTAAACTTCGTGGAGGTAAACAAATCATATAACTAAACAGTTGATTTAATTATATACTATTTCTTTTTCTTAATATTTCAGAACATGAAACAACACAGAAATTGCTTAGAAGGATCTTGGAAGAAATTAAAACCCAACAAACACAATCAATAAAAGCGACCAGCCGTCAGTGTGCACTTCCTAAGGCACCATTTCAGAGAACTCAAGCATTCAACGAATTTGAAAATGAAATTGAAAAATCTGAAAAAAAGTTTGCAGATTTAGTAAGTTCACAAAATATTACAAAAAATTATATTTTGTATGATATTTGCAAAATTTTTTCTTTAAATATTATTTACATTAAACAGGCTTCACAACTAAAATGTTTAATTTTGAGAAGAACATCATTATTTACCAGATTGAGAGATTTGAAATAATAACTGAGTGGAAAACATCATCGATATTCGCGTTTATTTGCTCCTGGTGACCGCAAATTTAATTTTTTGCCAAATCTGAGTACGGAATCGGATTAAGCGACCAATTTTACATGGCGATAGAACTTTTTTGTAATTTTCGTGTAGCTTTAATGTCAGTACGAAAATTAATAAATTCACATTAACCCTGAGGGCCCGAAAAACACGTTTTTAACTGTAGCTCATCCAGTTTATCAAAATTTTGGTCTTTTTTTGGCGTTTTACTATTTTTATGCAAGCACTTTTCATATGAGGGGGGGCACGGAGAATCAGACGCAAAGTAGGATTTGGGTTTATCTAATGTATATGTATGAAATACATGTATATTTATGAATACATGTATATTTATGTTATATCATTTTGTAAGATTTTCTTGAAAATAAAATATTTTTACTTAAAAAAAAAATTTCACTCTTTTGCATATTTCTGTGTGAATATAAAAAGCTGTTTCGATTAAGCAATTTAATTAAAATACTGGATTGTAGAGTAAAAATACTGGGTTGGACATTGCTTGGATAAATGTGTTGGAGGTCAAGTGGAGATCCAGCCTTATCTCAACTGGAGAGCAAACGTCCATTTTCTTCGAGAATGGCGTTGATTTCAAATTGAGATCCATTGGAGATCCAACGCTGGAGATTGGAGAAAGGGACTGGAGCTCAACTTGATCTCCATCTTATCACCAAGGTGAATGCTTATTGGGTATGTATACATTTTTGAAAAAGCTCTTAGCTCGCGAGCTAAATATGTTCGTAGCTGCTATAAACAGATGTGTCAGACTCAACAGTTCAAATCACGCTATAGGTAAAACCATTTTTATATTCTCTGACAGTCGAGCTCCTTTTAAAGCACTAAAAACACCTATCATTAAATCTAAGCTAGTTTTAGAGACTATCAATGTTCTCTCAATTCTGGCTCTTGTCTTATCCCTCTATTACAAGGCGTTCGAACGGGAAGGGGAGGGGCAGTTTCCCCTCCATAGAGCTCAGCAAAAAAAAAAATTGTACTAAAATTAAATACTTAAGCCTAACCATACAAAAAATTATAGAATTTAGAATTCATTCAGCCAAACAAAAAACTAAATTTATATTCATTATGCTAATACGTTAACTTAACATGTAATATGCAATATAATTTAGTGGAAGTGTCATAAAAAAGTGGAAGTGTCATAAAATGGAAGTATGAAGCATAAGTTAAAAATAAATTCTATTGTTTATTCTATTGTTATAATCTTGTTTTTTTCTAACTTTCAATATAAAAATATTACAATAAAAACAAAATATAAAAAAGTTCAAATTGAAGGTAGATTCAAAAAAAAAGAGTAGTTGGAATAAAATCATTCGCTTAGTTAAACTATTTTTAAAAAATTAATTAACCTTAACACACACATTTTCTTAGTATCTTTAACTATCTTAATCTTTTAATTATTAACCCTTTTCATTTAGAAATGTTTAAATATATAATATCCTTATTTAAAAATTTGCATCACCGAGCAACTTCTTATACTTAACTTATTGTGAAGCCACTATTATTCAGTTACAAATAAAAAAATGTACATTTTTTTTCGTCAGGTCAGGAAGATTTTGAAAATGCATTGTGTGAAATTACACTTTCTTAAGCATTTAAATACATCAAGAAAATATTTTTGAAACTGAATAATTTACTAAGTTAAAAACAAAAATTATGCTATACGTAAAATACAGTTTATATATTTTTATTTATATTTTACCTTTTCTTTTATTTTATTTTATTTATTACCTACAAGTCTTTAAATTCTCAAAAAAATACACGAAATTTTATTGAATTTTATATGTCTTTATATGTAAATATTCATTTTAATTTACAAGTCATGAATATTTCAGTTTTATGGGCTGCACTCTCAAGACTCTCCTCCTCATATCTTTAGGTTCTTGACTTATCTAAAGATAAAAATATTATTATATTCAACAATATTCCAATCACACAAATGCAATCTTAAGAAAGACACAGGTGCGTCGTTGGACACACGAGAGAAGCGAAGTTTTATTGCAATTTCATAGATTTAATAATTTAGTGGTTTTTTATTTATAACAAAGCTTTTAAATTAAACAATTTAAAATAACATATATTAAATTTAAAAACACACGTTAATATTCACATCAAATTAACTCCTAATGCAAATTAGTTTTTTTTTTAATTTCAGATTTGAAAGAATACATAATTTAAAAATATTAAATTAAAAGAAGTAAAAAAATTATTCAGATTGCATTAAATTTAAAGTATCGAATGAAATGTTAAATTGACTTATCAATTAAAACTAATGTGATATAAATGTTATTTATTCAATATAAGTTTTTCTGTTTAGTAAAATGTTATTTAAACTGTTTATGTTATTTTATTTTAAGTAAATTGTTTTTGTTATGTATTTATGAGCAATAAAACTAAAAACCTTTATTTACAGACTTTTTAAAGTAACAGTTTTTTTTTTTTTTTTTTTTTTGAAAATACAGATTTTTAAATTTACCGTTTTTGTATGAAATATGCTGAATGTAGATTAATATTCAATGAAATAAGTAGCTTAATAAAACAAATTTTTATTAAAATTATCAATTTTACCGTATGTATATGCACTTAGATTACATTTTTTTAAGTTTGAGTCCCGTAGATGGTACATATAAAAATTAAGCTGCAATTTTTTGCAACTTCAGACGGATGTAATAGGAAATAATTTGGATAAGACAAGTTATGTTACGTCACTACGGATAAGACAAGTTTTGAATTTGTCAATGCATATTGTATTTGCATGTCAACAAAAAAAAAAAAAAAAAGAAAGTATAGTTTAAAACTTTTATTAAAGAAACCTTAAGTCTAGTCTTTATAAAATTCTTAAAATATCTGTATTGTAAATTAAGTTTTAAAAAACTTCAACTGACAGCATGAGAGGATAACGCTAGCTTTGAAACGAAGCTACTTTTTGCAGTCTTATAACTTCGACAAGGCAAGTTTTTATATATCAACTCAGTTCGTGTCATAGAATGGATAAGAAAAGTTTTGAAACGGAACTACTCAATTCTACACTGGATTGTAGAATCCGCCCACAGTGGCTTTGGCGGGAACGTGAAAGTGGACTCCCTGGCTAAGCTAGGAGCCAACCACTTCCTTCACAGTACCAACGCCGTTCTGTAGCGTTTAATCAATCACCTAAACAAAATCAAATGATTTCTGGTAAAAGCCTTATGTCGAAACTGCACAAAAAGTCACAAATCTTAGTAAACCTAGATAAAATTATCATAATAACACACTGTTACCGCTAAGTTATTACTAGAACCATTTGTAGAAATTCTTAAAGATGGACATGTTACAAGTCCATCGCATCTGGCCTAACCTCTCAATGTCATCACAATTTTTTAAATTGATTTTTTAAAGCTTATGTGTTTGAATTTTGTTGCGCCTACATTCATTGATGTTTTATAGCCCTTTTCCTTATTAGAAATGGAAATCAAAATCCACTTATGCTCAGTATAATTTTAAGTAGAATATAATTGTATAAAAAGAAGTCCCAAAAAAAACTAAACGGAGCGTGTAGCGAAGCTAATTCTCATTTTTATACCCCAACGCGTACTGCGTAAGGGGTATATTAACTTTATCATTCCGTTTGTAACGCCAAGAAGGTGAGGTGGCAGGTATAGAAAAATATATATATCAGTATCACCTCCTGAGTCGATCTTCGTGTGTCCGTCTGTCCGTCTGTCGACACGATTACAGCCGTAATTTTAAAGATAACGCGATGAAGATCAAGTTCGATAATGGGCCAAATCGGATGAAAACCACGCCTACCTTCCATACAAAGTGACTTTATTTTAACCGTAAAATGTTTTTAAAATCCACAAAAATGCCTTGAAATTTGGCACGTACGCTTTGATCTTCAATCTAAGTAGTTGCTATGAAATTTGGAAAAACTGGATGAAAACCATGCCTACCTCCCATACAAAGTGTCTTTATTTTAAATGTAAAATCTTTTACACAATCTTTCCACAAAAATTATAGAAATATCTTAAAATTTTGCACATAAACTTTGATATTTAATATAATCCATCTCTATGATATATGGCAAAATCGGATGAAAACCACTCTCACTTCCCATACAAAGTGGCTTTATTTTAAGCGTAAAATCTCTTAAAAATCCAGAAAAATTAAAGTATTGTCTTCAAATTTTGCACATTAGCTGTGATATATAATATGAACCATCTCTATGATATTTGGCAAAATCGTATCGAAACCACGCCTACCTCCCATACAATGTTACTTTATTTAAAACGTTAAATCGCTTAAAATTCTGCAAAGAGAGAAATGTCTTTTGCATATAAATTGAATCAAATTTTTGCATAAAATTTTGCATAAAAACTTTGATATTTAATAAACCTCTGCACGGATTAACTCGTTTCTACTACAACAATAGTGCATTCGGTGTCGAGTTCAGTAGTTTACATAACTATAACAGCGAGTGAAATTAACACCAAAGCCATAAAGAGTCTTAAGCCGACTTTCAACACATTCGTTTGGAAACGATTGATTGTTATGTTTGAGTCGTTCCGAACGGCATAGCCGGTAGCATTCGTCGGACAAACGAGTCTTAGCCAAACATAACAGAATGAAGGATTTGTAAACGATTAATGCTGACAACAACATAGCATTCGGTGCATAAATTGAATTTAAGATTTTAAAAATTGGAAATTTTTTAATTGGAAAATTGGAAAACACTCTTATAAAAAATTACACAATTTTGGAAATCTGGCAATGATTTCGGACTCAGCGACCCATTTTTACCTAGTGTTTGCTCCAGCACCGAATTCGTGAAAATAAAAAAAATTTAGGTGGCAACACCATTAACCATCTTGAATTTTAAAATTCTGACGGTCTAAATTGCGACCATCTAATACTGCCACCGCATGTACAATTCCAATTCCCAATTTTTTAAATTTTAAATGCAATTTATGCACCGAATGTTATGTTGTTCTGCACATAACAATCGACTCATATATTTTTGCTGCATTCATTTTTTACAAAACCTTCATTTCCTTCATTCTGTTATGTTTGGTTTAGATTCGTTTGCCTGACGAATGCTACCGGCTATGTTATGTTTGAGTCGTTCCGAACGACTCAAACATAACAATCACTCGTTTCCAAACGAATGTGTTGAAAGTCGTTTTAAGACTACCCGTGCAGAGGTTTGATATTTAACATAAGCCACTCTTTGATATTTGGCAAAATGGGATGAAAACCACGCCAAGCTTCAATACAAAGTGACGTCATCTAATTTGAAAAACTTTTGTAAATATATAAAACTGAATGACATCGTGTCTGTATGTACCCAAGTTCCGCCCATGTCGTTTATCCAACCCATACATATATTCTACGGTAAAATGTGGAGTCTTTATACCAGTAAAGTGGGTGCGGCATTTTACTTTGTTTACAAATTACTCTATGTGGCAGCTAAGGGTAAAATTAAATTAAGCGTATGACACAAATATTTTTGCAGATTATACATAAAAATTTTATAGACGTCTAAAGACTTCGGATATATTTCAGTACGTCCGCGGGGGGATATTTTAGCTTCGGTACCCTGCCGAAGCTCCATTCCTTACTAGTTTTTATATAAAAATATTGTTGCTTCTATCAATTTTATATAAATAAGTAGCAGGGCCCAGTGGCCCGCGGCTTCGCCACTGCAAATGTTTACCCATTGTTAAAATCGCAAAACACAATTAAAATAAATTGACTAAATCGAGCACTATAAGGAAACTAAGTGACAGATCGCAATATACTTTCACGTCAGAATAGATGATAGTTGTCCAACTTAGCAACAAAAAAAAATTTAATTGAAAAGAAAATAACAAATACAAGAAAGCGGACTTTTTTTCAACGAATGTATACTGAAATTTGACTGGCAGATGAACAGAAGTGTAAATTTCAAAGTTATAAACAATATATTCCGCAAAATATCAACCTAATTAAATTAATTTTCACCACTGCTAGAAATATTTATGTCTTCAAGTATGTTTTGAAATACAAATCATTAAACAAAAATCAGATCGTGTCATGAATTGCAAAAATCCAATTCCGAACGTAAGATTCAACGAAAAATAAACAAACTTAAGAGGAATTAAAAAATAATTCAAATTAAAGAAGCAAAATTTGCAAAAAAAAAAAAAACACAGGTAGCTCAATTTTAACCTTAACGTCAATATTTATTTAAGGTGTTTAAATGAGACAAAAAATGAATGCTTTGCACTGATCGGCTTAAAATTGCAAAACAAACACACAAATTCAACGTGAAGAATATCTATCAGACAGACAGGATTATCCTGGCTGGTATAATGTTATTTTAAGCCTATCTAATTATCAGATAACGAGAAGATTTAAAGCAAAATACAACATTTGAAGAAACATTCTATCCAAGGAAGTTCGGAGAAACTGTAGAACGTGTAACTCATAGCAGACACATGTCTGCTACAGTGTATAGTGCAATAAGGTTTATTTAATACTTAACTAAAGTGTGCAATTGAGGTCATTATGGCAAAACATTTATGGAGAGCAATTAACACCTAATAAAAATCGGATAAACGACTCAACCGCTTCGAATGCAATAAAGATGTTTGATTTATTTTCCACATAATTGATTGATTATCAGGATTCAAACATCTTGTTCCGATTACAACAGTTCCTGCAACTAAGACCTAGGCTGCAAAAGCAATGCCAAATATTGCTGTTGTTTATTCAATCGAATCTTTGCCGCTAACGTAAGTCATCCGAGTAAGACATAAATTCCCTTAAAAATTGTTGCACCAATGCACAACAGCTCAGTTGGACGTTTCAACGCCATTAAAAGTGGTGCTTCTGCAAATGATCTAAACTTGCATACGCCTGCATGTCCTGCCGTGTTTGTTGAGAGTTCCTGCTAAGCCCTTAAAATGACAGCTACTCTAAGGTGTTTATGATGCTCTTCGATGCCCAACCGTGTTACCGGCGGCTTTTGCAATAGCAATATTTTCAAAAATTAAATGCTAAATAGTTTTGTTTAGAATTTCTAAGACGTCTTTATCTGTCTTTAGAGAAAAATGCGTAGAGCTGCTGCAGTTTTTGGAAGCGTGTCAAGGACTAATAGCCAATTTATGCAAACCGTATGGAGTCTTGAAGGTGGAAATAAAGATGTGCAAGGAATCTTGATAATAACAAAATCTTGATAACACTGATGCCACACTTATAAGATCCAATCAGTGTTTTTGTAATCGGCTTTAATCTTTAACACAGTACGCTTGAGAGAACCTTAAATGCGATGGAAATAAGACTGATACCTCGATAGTTGGCGAAAAATTTATTAAGTTGAAAAAACATTCTGTGTAAGATGGGATTTGAGCCTGGGTTCTATCGCATACAAGCCACGCAGCTCAACCAGTATCCCACGGCCGCCACATAACCCGAAAGGCCTCCGTATTTTTGGATGTAAGCCATAACTGCTGCATATTATTCATCATTCATCATAAAGATCGTTTGAAAATTAAAATCGCAGAAAAACGGTCGCATTTGAAGAAGAAAAAATCCTCTATCGTCACACTAATGCGTCAACTAATTCATCATTAGTTGCGCAAGCAAAATTGCACGAAATCTGTTTTCAACTCGTTTCTCAGCCACTGTATTTACCAGACCTGGCCCCAGGGCATGAAGAGACGGCTCACCGGTAAGCAATTTTACTCTAATGAGGAGCGCATAGCAAAAACTGAGGCCTATTTTGGAGAACTTCCACAAAAATAATTTTCGGACGGGATAGTTAGAAAATTGTTGAAATCGCTGTATCGACAAGAAAGGAATGTAACATATATGTTAAAAAATAAACCGGATATGGCCAAAAAATGTTTTCTTGCATCACCTGTTCCAAACGTTTTGATCTACTTAGTATCTAAAAAAAAAAGATCAATTAAAAAAATTAGCCAAATCGAATTAAAATTACACCTACCTCCTATATAAAGTAACTCTATGAAAACGGTAAATCTCATCAAATTCCACAAAAATAATCTTCTAATTAGAAATTTTCCACATAAACTTTGGTTTTTAATATGCACTTTGAGTTTAAAATTTAGAAAAATTGTATGAAAATCACGTCTGTACCCCATACAAATTGACGTCTTCAAAATAATAAAACCTAATTTCGCATATACTTAAAAACAGATTATTAGAAAACAAAGATATCCTCATTTTCAAACGGATTTCCTCAAAAAACTCATTGTGGAACAATCATTTAAACCTCTTAAATGTCCAAAAAATAATACCACTTAAAATGTTTTTATTCTTCAAAAATTGCTCATACTTACCACCGATCAGTATCATAAAACACCATTTCTAGTTCTTCTTTAAAATATATTTAAAATATCTAAATAGAATTTTTATATTAGAGTTTATCATGGCGCTTAAAAGTAGAAAAATATATAAACATAGCCTCAAAAAATACAAAATATATATTTATATATTAACAGTTATTTGGATATAATAGAATATAAAAAACCAAAATTATCTACATACAGTCTATTAATAAAGGCTTAAATTTAAAAAAAACTTATAGTTAAAAATATATCTAAACCGACTTTTTTACAATTTATGGACTATATGGACAATCTTTGGAACTTATTAAAGAAATCTTAAAATATAAATAAAATTAATACCACGAATGATATAACGGTTGTGGTATACCGGTATAGTTTACCTTGGTGGGTGAAGAGAAGCCAGCATTAAAGTTTTGCTGCATGAAGTGCGAAGAAGAGGAAGCCGCAGTAGCAGCACCGCTGCTCGAACTATGATGGAACGGCAAGTGATGAGGAGCAACAGCAGTAGAACCATATTGAGCAGCATGATGTGGATGTGGATGATGATGATGAGAATGTGGATGATGATGTGAAGGATGAGGTGCATGCGGATGATGTGGATGATGATAGCTAGAATATTGTGGATGCTGATGATGCAGCATATGATGTGCTTCCAGCTGATATGTAGAATTTAGAGAATCTTCTGGCGATAGGGGAGGAGCTGGTCTACTTACAGCAGCGGCAGAAGCCTGCAAAGGGTTCCAACTAGCATAGAGTTGATGATGTTGCTGAGAGGTAAGAAGTATTGGTTGGCTTTCAGCTTTTAGTGCAGCATGAATGTCCTCATTACTATTGCCATTGACAGAGTTTGGGCCACCGCTAACGGCGGCGGATAAGCTGTTGGGTGTGGGCGGCAACTGAATGCCGCCAGTATTGCCGGCGCTGCCATAGTTCGAAGAAGATGCCGACTCATTTGGACTCTCCTCACGTGGCACAGTCTGGTTGGTATCAGATTCTGCACTGTAAGTGGCACTTAAATGCGTCGAGCTGTTGGAAGCAGCCGCAGCGCCATTTGTGCTAGCCACAGCTGTGGACTGATAGACTTGTGGAGCAGTTATTTCAACCGGCTGGTTAGTGGCAATAAGCGAATGAGCTGGTAAAGTGTAGCCGGGAGCGGTATTGAAGAGTTGATGTGGTGGTGTTGCAGATGTGGCAGAGGACACTGTATTCGCTGGCGACATATTGGCAGAGGTAGCCGAGTGACCAGTATAGAAGTCATACAATTGATGGCTATAAACGGCAGCAGCTGTAGCTTCCGAAGAAGCCGTCGAGCCGGGCATCATGGCAGCATAACTTTGCGAAACAGGCAGTTGATGTGTGCCAAAGGAACCGCCCGCATTCGGTGGACCAACCGAGTTATTTTGTTTGCGCAGACGTGCCCGCCGATTGCTGAACCAAACCTGTATGCGCGCCTCTGAAAGGTTTGTGCGCTGAGCCAGCTCCTCGCGCGTATAAATATCCGGATACTGTGTGCGTTCGAAAGCGCGTTCTAACTCCTCCAGCTGTATGGCCGAGAAGGTGGTGCGACTACGGCGCTGTTTACGTTTCAAAGCAATGCCTGGTTCACTCTCACAGTCGGAAAGATCCTCATCGGAGGGCTTAAGAGAATTTTCCGAGCCGCAAGCAGAGTCATTGCCACCGTGCTGCTGCTTTGCTCCAGTGTCTTCGCATTCTAATGGAATATCGCGCCCACGCACCAATCGTGATATGGCCGATACCGATGGAGCCGATGTGCGATCGCAGACACCTTCCCGGATTAGCTTATCGCGTATCTCCCAAGAAAATATTCCCGGATTGGTGCGTTTGTATTCCTCGATGCGATTTTCAATCTCTGGTGTAGCTATGCGAGGTTTGGAGCCGCCAATGACACCCGGTCGTATAGAGCCAGTTTCCTGATAGCGATTGAGAATCTTTGAGACGCAACCGTGGCTAACGCGTAACTGACGTGAGATAACACAAGGACGTATGCCTTCGGCAGCCATTTCGACTATCTTTAGACGCATGGAGTTAGGCAGCGGGCGCCCATTTATAAAGACGCCACCCAGTTGATTGACGCGTCCTTGGCCGGCGTTTATATCTGCTGGAAGAAAAGAAGTAAATTTATTTATAAGGTGTTTATCGATTTGGAAAAAAGGAAGTCCAACTACATCGGGATAAAATCGGGCGATTCTAAGCATGTAATAAGGGGAAAGACTTCAGAAAACGAATGCGCTCTATACTGAGTAAAATCGCAGCCCGCCTGGAGCCATGTGTTGGAGCCAAATTCATGATATTGGAATGTGGAGTTTTGTATATCAATAAAGTCAATCTCACCGGAGATAATCCCTCACCTGAAGTTAGTGACGCATTAGCTGTTTCATGGCAAAGCATTTCGATAACGGAATGTGTGTAATATAAGTAAAGATAAGTTGGCATTGTGTTTTGTTATTCAATCTGGGCAGATCTCATAATTTATTAGAGTTTCTAGTGAAGAGGGAATTTATGGGTCACTTAAAGATACTTTTGCTCTTCGAAGATACTTTAAATATTTGAAGGTGACCCTTTTTTACAAATCCCGGACAAAGCTAAACTTCACGAAACGACTTGATCGAAACTGACCCTTAAAGTTATGGTATATTACTGTGTCTAAACTTAACAACGGAGAAAATGGTGCAGGAATTCATGGTCCTAATTTCCAAAAAATTATACTCCAATTCTATGTGAGGGAATGAGTTCATAGGAAAACTTTAGTACTCATATCTATATACCCTCAGATAATCATGCTGCATTAAGGGCCCTCCTAGCTTAGGAGCTAGTAGGGTGACCAGAGCGCAACGATGGTTTTTTCAATTGTTTTGTTTCAGCAGCTGTCAAAGCTACTAATGACATTCAGCTGTTAAAATATTCAGTATGGTTTGCCATGCATCATTTAATGATTCCCGAACGTGTGGAAGTTATTTAAAAATATTATCAAAATTCCGGCTCAGTTGTAAATAAACTACGTGAATTTCGTCGTGAAGTCGGTCATTATCAGTGCACGGGCAGTCAACGGGCTTATTTTGCCGTTGGATTTGGGCCTACATCCATATGCGATGTACTGACGCTGACGATAGTTGAAGTCGAATGACCATAAACAACGTTGTGAGTTCGCTAATTTGGCGTTAGAAATGTTAGCCGGAAGTCCAAATTTTGGCCGAAAAATCTTCTTCTTGGACAAGGCCCACTTTTGGCTCAGCGGCTACCGCAACAAACAAAAATGCTGTTATTGGACCGACCACAATCCACAAGTGTTCGACCAAGCATCAATGCACCCACAAAGATTGACTGTTTGGTGCGGTTTATGGCGCGGCGAACCTTAGTTCTTTGGAAATGAGAAGGAAGACACCGTTACCGTCAATGGTCCTTGGTATAAAGCAATATTAACCAGCTTTGTGTGGCCAAAGCTTTACAAATTGATATATCCGAGTTGTCGTTCCAATAAGACGGCGCTACATGCCATAAAAGAAACGCAGCGCTCGAAGTAGTGAAGGACAAATTTGACTACTGGTTCATCTCACGGCGAGCATTCATCAATTGGCCGCCACAATCATTCGACTTGACACCTCTCGATTATTTTTCTGGGGCTACGTCAGTCCTTAGTCTAGCCAACCATTTTGGGCGATCTCTAGGCCAACATTTGAAACGCTTTTGCCAGATTAACGACGCACATATTAAACTAAGTAGTTAAAAATTGGAATGACCACTTGAAACACTGCCATCCGAGGTGGTCATTTAGATGATGTTCTATTCCATACATAATGGCATAAATATAGATCTAAAAAAAAGGCAGACTCAATTTGATATTTCATTGTTGCTTTATTTCAATTTCTTTTCCTACCGTTCTTATCTGGTTAGCCTTTATTATTTCTGACTGATCAAATGACTTAATGCGAAAATGAGAAGCATCATGAACTCTTGTTGGGCTCGAACCGTTCTGCAGTCTCGCTAGTGGCCATATTACGGATAAGGTAACTAACTGTAAATGTAGACAATTTCTGTGCGACTAGAATAATAGCAATGGATAGAGGGAAGCAAAGAAATTGTTAACTCTCGATCAGTTCGATCTCTAAGCAATGGCAAATATATTAAAACGTCAAAACACTCTTTCCTCAGATGTCATCTCAAAAAGATGAAGTTATCTGAATAACATGTATGCAGATTCTGTGAGATGAAGGAAAAACTTGATAGCACTTTATTCTATATGAATGTTCAGCAATTAATAATTTCGGACTTATTCATTTAGGTGGAGCATAAGTGCCGCCATCAAGATCCTATGGATCGCAGTGCACGCGGTTCACTAAAACTATAACTAACAGTCCGCAAAAACAGGCAAGATTTTTGAGCGGACTTGCAACATACCAAAAAACATGTACAACTAACAAGAGAAAAGAAATTTCACAAGGATTTTGTGATCACTTCAGTAAAATGTAAAGTCCTCTTTTTGATCGTAGCATGCGCGTGACCTTTCCATCATGATAGTTCTAAACTAAAACTCTGTTCGTCAATTGCGCGGAACACAACGGGATATAATTTTTATGCCGCTGTTAAATTTAAAATCTCGCAAAGTACCTGCGTACTTAGTTTTTAGCGTGCTGAAACGCGTGCTTCCCGTCGGGGTGCGACTTTTGTGAAATTTTCTCTTTACCTTCAGATGAAAAATATTCAAAAGAGAGATACTTGATTTATGAGCCACAGTATAATACGAGTTTATGCTATGAAAAGAAAGCATTGACTTCCTAAAAAGTGTTGTTGGATTTATACTAACGAAGGTCACACGCCTTCGATTGACAATACGATGATTTAATGGATGCAATTAGAAACGAGTGAATAGACTGAGAAGAACTGAAAATTAGAACTTGTAAAAGTTGTTATAGTAAAAAAACGAATGTTAAAGTTTTGAGTCAGACACAAGGTGTACTAGAAAAGGAAAAGCTGAGTTGATTAAATTAATACAAAAAAGTGCACATCTACAGATAAAACGAGCTATTTTGGAGAAGAATATGTTATGTGCAGAAAGTTAGCTCTGACATTATAGATATATATTTTTGAAAGTGTGGTTTCATGTGCTACACTGAAAAAAAATTAGTAGTGCTTTAAAAAAATCAGTTGTACTTTTAATAGTAAAAAAACAAATCCCACCATTTTTGGTTATCCAAAATATGTGCTATAACGTGCTAATAATGTGCTGCAATGTGACAAAAAGGTATTTGAAAAATTCGCATTTTTTAAAATCTTAAGAGCATAAGTAAATACATTCTTTTTATATACTGCTTATTTTTGTCTCATAACCTTGGTTGTATGCCAACTTTCTAAGTTTTAAACACTAGTATGCTCAGGATAAGTTGTTGTGAGTCATTAAAAGCAGATTTAAATCACACTTAAAGAAATATTACCATAGATAAGAATAGCATTTGCCTAAGAAGTTTACGACGATCTTAAATTATTTGTGAACTTCAGAAATTATTTTTTGATATATTTGGATCATGCTGTCTTTTGCCAGATACAAAAGAAAGTATTGACATGTGAAGCTTTGTATTTTTCCGTGCTGAAGTTCAGATCATGGTTTGCTCGGTATGTGCTGCCATGTGCCGTTAAGTATTTCTATTTTTCTAATTTTTATACTAGAAATAGAAATTTTTGTCATAATATGTCTCGCCTTTTCATTATAAGAAAATTTTGGTTCGGGCCCTTTTTTGTGACAGGCGTAGAGTACTACAACTATAGCAACTATCAGCAGCAAGCATGGAGGCTTAGTCGAGCAGAAATTCTTTTTCGATACATATGAACTGTGAAAATTCACTACAAAAATAGTGAAAATTTTGCGGACACGTTTCGCAAAACCCGCACACCGATCATCACGACGCACCGTCTTGCAACACCGTGGTCAATTTAATCAATAAATTTGAGTCCACTGACTCTGTTGTAGGAGTGGGCGTCCCCGTTCCGCCCGTTCGGACGAAAACTCAGCCATGGTAGCGGTCTGCATTGATTCAACAACGTCGATTCACCATTGTGGTCAGGAATTGGGCATGTGGAAAATTTCATAAAAAGAATGCGCGTGTGCAAGCATGGGCAAGGTGGCTATTTTAACGATATTCTCCATGTCTTTACTTTATAATTCAATAAAAACTCACAGACATTTCAACAAAATAGTGCATATTTTATAAAAATTAAAATGTCAGTGACTTTTGGGACACCCTATATAAGAAATTTGAACTTTACGATCAGATGTTAAGAATTTCTATAATATCTCTTTGGTATATTGTAGCACAACCTGAGCACATTGCAGCACAGTTTTTTAAATTCTTGAGAAGACAGTATGAGGCCATATTTACTTAAAAAAAGATCCACCTAATAAAAATCACACCCTTTGAATATTTTTTTGTTTCTTATTTCGGCACAACAGGCACAGATTTCTCTGAGTTGTCTTGAGTCAGATATAAGGTGAAGTAATAAAGGGAAAATAGAGTTTAAAATATCAAAGCTACAGAGCTCTTATGTGAATGATGATAAAGATCTGTTATCAAATTTGGAGTTAATGGGAAGGTTTTCGATAGAAAATTATATATATGCTTTTTAAGACTAGAGTTAAAATAAGAACTGGGTTTTAACTTGAAAATTAACTTCATTACTTCCGGATTTCGATAGAATGTGAAGGATATAATTTTGCTTCACTTCTTTTGTTTATTTTTTGAACAATTAGCTGTTGATGGTTATTATTTCGAAATGCAATATGTAACTTCAAGCATTCAGCTGACGTTTCCCAGCTCGAAAATGGATTTCAAAGAACAAACAGATGTTTCTTGATAGATAACGTATTTGAAGGAACTGTATTTTGAATAGTTTTAAGTTTTTTCTTTCCAACATGATAATTTTGTTCTCTCTAAACCAAGTAGTAATTTCCAATATAGCTAAACAGCTTGCTCATTCCAGATGATGATTTGCATCTTACCTTGCATCGATGGGTATCCATTGAAGAACGGTCTGTGCATTGCGGCTGCAAATACTGTCATTTTATACGCTTCAAATTTGCGTTATCCGTTAATTTGGTCAGCGTTATATGTTAAAAATTTCGCACACTATATTTGCTATGCTTTCGTGCGTAGCAGATTACACCATTTATTCCAAATTAAAGTCAACACTTGCTACCACATTTTTATTGTCTTTGCCGAAACTATAATTTTTTTAAAACTAATTCATTATTTCTCTCTTAATTTTCTCAATTTCAAAAACTCAATTAGTCCGTTTTGCCAAAGCGTCTTAGTTCTTTCGTGGTATTTGCTCAACTGAATAACCTGCAGATCTTTCGTCAAGATCGTTGCTTTTCTGTGAAGCTGCACAACACAAGCAAACCATCCAATGCTCGCACAGCAAAAGCCGTCAAGATGTCAGCCATCCGTTGGGCAAGTGACAGGCAGGTACGACTGCATAGTTTTGAGTTTTATGGGTTCCTAAGATAACCAATCACAAGCACTCTCTCCAATAGCTGTCTCATTCTCTCCGCAGCTTTTGTTGGTTGATGTGAACAACACTTAAAATATGCTTTTTAACACTTGGAGGCGTTACTCATGATGTTTTTTTTTTTTATCATTTTCAATACTAACTCTCTTACTTTTTCACCGTGCTTAAGTTCCCCCAATATACAATAATTTATTTACGAATGCTCTTCTTCTTACATTAACTTCATTTTGCTTTATTCATTTTCATTTCTTCATTTTTTTTTTCTCTCTAAGTTTCAAGTAGCTACTACTTTATGGCCAGCAGTTATAACAACATTGGTTGTAGCATTTGATAACTTTCACGGAACCTTGAAAATTATGTGTTTCGTTCTGGTCATGTATTTGGCTTAGTTACAGCTCTTTAACCAACATTAACTTCTCTTCATTGAGTTTGTTTCCTGACACCTTTTTGTGCACCGTTTAATTGTTTTTTATTTCGGATTTATCTGCGGTTTAACCATTTTACACATGTTACAATCCAACCATTTAAGTAAAGCTAAGATTGGTAAACATAAATTTTGAGTTATATTGATGAAACTTTTTGAATTATTAAATGCTCGAGTAAATTGATCAGAATTTCAAAACTATGTTAACAACATTATTTTGAAAAAAAAAACATTGCCATTTTCACATGCACTCAAAAAGAGGGTGTATATCAAAAGAAAACAAATAAATAATGGAAACATTTCAAATATTTGGAATAATATTTGTATCAAAATACATATGTAGTTATCAGTGTTTATGACAAACAGTAAAAATGTTCTAGATGTATCAAAATGCTTGAAATAGTTAAACAACAAAACATTTTTTGATCAAAATCCGATTTTGTTTTTCACAATACATTCCATTTAAGTCGATACAACGAGTCCCATGATTTCTATCTTTTTTTATCCCGTCCGAAAAGTATTCCTTCGGAACCTCTCCACAATAGACCTCAGTTTCAGCTATGAGTTCCTGATTTGAGTAAAATCCCTTACCGGTGAGCCATCTCTTCAGATTTGTAAACGATGGATTTGAAAAATGAAGAATACGATTGCTGTGAAACCAGTTGAAACCTGATTTCATGCAATTTTTCTTACGCAAGTTACAATGATTGAGCAGGCGCATTGTTGTGATGATAGAAGATTTTTAAATCGATGATAAAGGATTTAAATCGTTTTTCCCGATTTATATTTTCAAAGGATTTAATAATGATGAATAATATGCACAAGTTATGGTTTTACGTCTTTCAAGTCGATGATATGGGCGTAGCGAGGGGAGCAGGGGTGGGTGCAGGCTTCCCCCTAGCACCGGCAAAATTAACACAATAAAATAATATTGTACACTCAAAAAAGAGAGTGTTATAAGCAATAAATAACGGAAACATTTAAAGTAATAGGAATCTTCTCAGTACATGCCCGTAGCTAAGGGAGATTTTAGGTGTTCAAAACCCGCCCTCCTCCCCCCCTTAGGGCCCAGAAAGTATAAAAGAAATAACACAAATAAGACTATTAATTTCAAAATTTGTTCTTTTTTTTAAGATAGATTAAGATAATGATGTAAATTTATTTGAAGATACAAAAATTTCAACTTTTTCAACGCAAATTTAAAAAACTTCGCTTAATTAATAAACATTTTTTTTGCCAAATGAAAGATTAACTTTGCTTATAAAAGTCATATTCATTATATTTGAATTGAACTAAAAAGAGTTTGTATATTAAAGAACCATTTTCAATTGTGGATTTTGATGCTCAAAAAGCCCCTCATATCCGGAAAAATATATATTTGTAATCGTACCTATATTCGCTATATTTTATAAATTGTAGAAATTAGGTTGACATTTTTTATGCAATATCTAAGCTTATTAGACCCAAAACCTTTGAGGAAGCATTCATTTGAATGGATTTTTTATTTAATTTTTAAAAGCTGTATAATGCTAAAAATACATGAAACATGAAATTTAACACATTGTGGGGTATTCCACGTAAAGCCAATGACTAAAAAGTTTGCCCATTCTATTTTGTTGTTTTCTTGGTATATAAGTACGCTGACCATTACTTTCAAACCAAAAAAAAAGGACACACAAGAACAAAAATAAGCAAAGCATAGTAGCAAAACATATAACTTAAAAAAGCGAATACTTTATTTAGAAACATAAAAATTCTTCAAGAAAATTGCTTAAATATGAACTATTTACCCAAAAATTTCATTTACAAGCATGAAAATGTTTTGTTGCTTTCTAGGCAATTAAAAATCAGAAAACTATCAACTTTTAGTAAATAAACTGTTTCCGTCGTACCAAAACTTTGGATGAAGAATGTTGCCCAAAATTCATTTTCTACACAATCATTTAGACTTTTTTCTTGATAATCACGGTGCAGTAAGTGATGAGTGAGTGATGAGAGAGGTTCCTTAGATACCAAGGATGGTGGGATTCCGCTGGTTGGTTCCTCAAAAAAGAAGATTCAACGTCAATTACCAAATAAGACCTGTTTCTTTTAGCTCAAAATAATCTTTAATAGTGAATAATTTAAAATTAATGTCATTATTTTAAAATTTGTTATGCTATTAGTTTGAGGACAGTTAAGAGGACAGTTTTAAAAAAAGAGGGTAATATAAGGACAACATTTTAAATAAGGACAAGAGGCTACAAAAAGAGGACTGTCCTCTCTAAAAGAGGACGGATGGTCACCGTATATATAAGGCATCTAAAATCTTCAATTTGTCACAACAATTAAAATACGGGTTGTCAATATTCGAAGCGCCCATCTGGCAGCACTGTAACTTTCCGCAGTGATGCCAAATCGACTAATGACATACCGCGTTTGAAGCGGCATTCCAAGCAAATGTTTACAATGGAACAGTACACGCCACGCAAACGCTCTAAAATTGTTGAAATTTACATTCAACAAAACAGTCAATAGTGAACACTCAACGTGCTTTCAAAAAAATAAATAAAGTGAAAAGTGCGGCTTCCAAGAAAACAATTTATCGTTTGTATGAAACTGAAAATCCACAAGAGATTCAAGAGGTACCTCTTCACGATGCAAAAGTCACTGTTTGGTGCGGCGTTTGTGCTAAAATGCTCATTGGGCCGTTCTTTTTCGAAGATGATAATGGCCACAGAGTTACTGTCAATCAGGAGCGTTATCGCGATATGATAAACAATTTTTTCATGCCAATCGTTCGTCGAAAGTGTATCAGGCACTACTGGTTTCAACAAGACGGCGCGCCACCACACACAAGCCGCACTACAATCGATTTTTTGAAATGGGCGCTTCGAATATGGACAACCCATGTACGAATTTTTTTCCAAATTACATGTTTCGGAAAATCACCTTAAATCAAAAGGTTTTTTTCGAAAAGAAATTCTCAACAAAAAAAAAATATTTTGAACACATTTGATACAGTTCATTTTAATGGGAATATGATGATTTTTTCAAAAAATCTTCAAAAAAATTCAAAAGTTCAATAAATTTAATTTTTAATTTTTTTTGCAAATCAGGTAAGTAACCCAAATAAGGCCAATCTAACGGTTTTTACCAGAGGATTTTTTTTTAAATTATTTTTGCAGTTTTGTATTTTTGTTTATTCAATTCTTTATTCAAAAACATAAAAATGAAGTATAAAAAGTAAAGAATAGATCCAGCTGAAAAGGTTATAAAAAGGTCTGGTTTTTGCCATATTAGGACCACCATGTCTAAATAAGGCCCAATCCATAATGGTTTTAGAAACGTAAAAAACCAGGTAGAAAATAATAAAATAAGAACACATATTGTTACTTTAAGTGTTGTTCTGCAACAATACTAAACTTAAATGCTTTTCATAGCTATTTTTATAAAAAGTTTTTAGAAAAAAATACTTATGCCAAAAGCTTTCCTTGAAAGTTAAAATAAAGTTGTGGCTTGTCAAAAAAAATCTTGGTAATTTGCTGACCTTTATAGTTTAAAGCTTTCTTTCTGACAATTTTTTTGTTGCCTGGTAGATTTAGGTGTTGACATGAGATCGGAAAAAGAAATCCTTTTTCTCTGTTTGACAATGTCTTTTAATGTTCAAGTAATCGGAGTCGGAAGAACCGTCTGCATTCTTTGAAAATAGTGGATTCCTGAGAGCACAATTCGTGTAAAGTGTTAGATGGAAGGCAGTATAAAGCGATGTTGTGCTTATCAGCTTCGGCAACAATATGATAGTCCAAATGACTTTTTGCTCCATCGAAGATAAGCAGACAAGGACCATTAGTCTTAAATTTTCACAAGTGAGCTATGAACTCAATAATAATTTCTGTCGTCATATAACCTTTAGGAGTCAATTTAACAACAGCACCATTCGGAAGAGTATCCCCATACTCTGGCTTATATCTTTTACCTTTAAGCAGTATCATAGAAGGCACGACTTGGCCAAACGCATTCACGCATCCAGTCCATTAATACACCACGTTTCTAAAATCATATATATTGTAACTTTTACCGAAAAAACTACCCCGAAATATAAGCCTTTGTAGGGAAAACATGAACGAACACAAAGCAGAAAGCTAGAAGAATTTTCGGCAAATTTTTTAATGAACGAACACAAGCCGGACGCGTTAAAGAATTTTCGACAAGTGATAAGAATTATCGGTTATTGCGTGTTCTACTGTTTTCGTTGTTTCCGTGTTCTGTTTGTTTATTTTAATGTTGATGAAACCAATGCAGATGAGTTAAAATATATTCTGCAAGTCTGTTATTGACGAAAACAAGCCAGACGCATTAAAGAATATTCTGCAAGTTTGGCTTATACAGCAAGTTTGTTTAATTTATTTAAAAGCAGAGTAGGTAGTTCGGTAACTCAGCTGATAATTTAAGAACTTGTAACCATTAGGCTGTTTGTTCAAATACCACAGCATGCGATTTTTTTAATTTCGATATAAATGTGTGTTTTTAACTGCATTCGAATTGTATGAAAGATATGGTATTTATATGAAAATTCACAGATCTAAGAATAAAACAAATTTTAGATTCAAAGTTGCATTCGTTAATATTGCAGCATGTGCTGTTTCCAAATCAATCAATGCAAGGCCTACTTCGAAAATTGCTTTCTGAATTTATCAAAACGCAATTTGAGAAATGCCTAAAAGTATGCTAGTATTCTGAAAAAAGCAACGCTCAGATTCAAATTTTTAGACCGTAATGTACGTTCAGAATATTGAACGAAAGACTCAATTCAATCATAAAAGAAAGAAAAGAACTACTGATTGTAAAATTTAACATAAGTATGAGCTACTCAAATAGATGTCTCCGTGGCCCAGTTGGTAGAACAGCCGATTATGGATGCAAGCGTTCAATCCCCGGTAAAAGCAAAAATATGAAAAATTATTAAATAGCCATTTTTTCGCTTTTATACAACCAGTGCATCGAATTGCTATGTTGTTGTTTTCATTAGAACCATTTCGTTACATTGATTTTACCCCCCATCTAGATCGTCGTATTGTTGTATACGCGGCTATAAAAGTTTCACTTCAAAAAAAAACTATTT
This sequence comes from Coremacera marginata, assembly GCA_914767935.1. Classification (NCBI taxonomy): domain Eukaryota; kingdom Metazoa; phylum Arthropoda; class Insecta; order Diptera; family Sciomyzidae; genus Coremacera; species Coremacera marginata. The sequence continues at coordinate 60,368,282 of OU612045.1, read as the reverse complement.
CAACAACAAAAAAAAAAATGTCGTCTGATTTCGCGGGTTTCAATCTTGAATCTATCTGCTGATAAACTGTCGCCTTATGCCGCTGGGCTGCCGAGGAAATTTATTGGATTGAAATTTAGTGCGTATATGAAATGATTGCAATCGAGAGCTTTATAAAATTGTTCTTAAGGGAATTACAAAAAATACTAACTAAGTTTCAACGTCGCGCGAGTAAAGTCCTGAAAAGACGAGTGGTTAGAGCATGCGGCTGGCAATACAAAGGACCCGAGTTCAATCCGTGCTGGTTGGGACATGATAAATATACAAAGATTTTTAAAATGTATAAGTTTTCTGTGCTAAATAAAATGAACGGATGAAACGTAGAAAAGGAGATTACTAAAAGTAATAAAATTTTTTTCTCAGTTTCCAAGTTCCTGAATAAGCCTTGAATAAAAACCTTAGATCAAACTTTATATAAGTTCTTGTACAAAGGAAATAATTTCATGCGCCTTGCATGAAACCTTTCATAAAACTTGTTTCAAAGATTGTTCAAGGAAGTTTAAATTCTCCATCCTATATAAATTTCTTATACTAAACTTTACTTAAGGCTTATTTAGGTGACATTTTTATCTAGGTTACCACAGAGATCCCTAGATTACACATCAGCCCATACAGAAATCAGGCGCGGCAATTCGTCTATTTCAACAAAGATGTTTAAATAAACTGTCATCAGTGAAAATTTCAGAACTGTAGGTGCTTAAGTATAAAAGTTATGAGTTTTTGCTAAAAAATGTGGAAAAAACACCAATGTGCAGTAGACAAAAGACTTTTTCAAAAGTTTTGTAGATAACAATATATTTTGAGAGCAAAAGACAAGCAAATTCTTAGTACACCGATTAATTAGACAACAACCAATTTTTCTGAATACTCACATTTTATCGTTAACAAAATCTACCCTGTTTTACGCATGCATGTTTTTAATGCACATATACTGTTGACTGTATACCACACTACAAAAGTCGAACTTTTTCCTTGTCCTTAAACGAGTTCTTAATTTGTTATATTGTTTCGGTTGTTATATATAATTTTTTTAGATTTTTTAGAAGAGATTTGTAGCTCAAATTTTTTTTTTCTTTTCTTTCGTTGAGTAGCAACCCTGATTACTATATGCATCTGTAGTTTTTTTGTTGTGATTTTTCAAACTCAAATGCTATGAATAGCTTTATACTAGCACTTCTTAACAAGTACTCGTATATACTTGAGAGCATTTTGTAACTTGTAGATTTAAAATCGTTTACTAATGAAGCAATTTAATTCTAGGCTATTCAAAATTTTATTTTTCAAGCAGTTGCAACATAAAAAACCTGTTGCATTTCCAATAATATATTCGGTGGCGTTAGAGTTTTATATAAATTTAATATAAAATTACATTGCATAATTAATTATAAATGAATACCATTGTTATACACCCAAAAATTGCCCCTTTCTTTCATTTTCTTTACATTTCTTTTGAATTCTTGTCCGCTCATTTTTTCGGAGGCTTTTCTTCATAAATTAACTAGTTGTATATAATAGACAGTTGGCTGCATGAAATTCCATAATTAATCAAATTCATACGCCAGTCAGTTTGTGTACCCATCCGGAAATTAAAAAAAAAAAAAACGATTCATGCCAAAGCGTGAAAAGGATATGCTTGAAATTAGTATTGTATAATCATCAGATAAAAAATATGGGCACACTAACTTTGACCTTTAATTGTTTTTATTGGACTGTAAGTATTTTCTTGTGTTAAAATTTATTGATACAATTTACTTTATTATCAAAAATATGCTTCTACTCTTAAGAAAAGCTCAAAAGAATTGGCACTTGATATCATTGTCATAAAGGTTATGAGAATTTTTGTTTGCATCTTGGTTTGAATCCTCAACAATTCGCGTTATATGGAAACCTCGTAAACGTTAATAATTATTTTATTTGTTCGTAACAAACAAACGTACGACACAAATCAACTCGAAATAAAGTTTAATAACGTCTACAAATGACGGGTTCAATTAGCTGCGAAGTAATTCGGATCACAGGTAGCTTTAGTGCAGCTCAAGTTCCATGTACAAATATTATTCTAAGTCGAATCAGGTGAAGTCTGTTTACTGTCAGATATATATGTATGTGAGCAAAAAACTCACTTAAACTAGGCAAATTATTTCATTCACAGCTCTGTAGGAGGCATCATAAACACCTCTAAGTAGCGTATTCATGAGGCACGGCTTGACTTCCGAAACAAAGTGAGCATTTTCAGCCATTTGAGAAACTTGCTTCGAAATTACTTTTTCGGAGAATCTTTGCGAGACAAGACAATGAGAGCAACGCTATAAAATATGTTCCTTTCCGCCGTTATTGCAACTCAGTTCGCCACAGCAGGCACTGCGATATTGTCCTGTTAACGTTCATAAATCTTTTTAGCTAGTTCCGTCTTTCCACAATTTTTCAGTTACTAAACTAAGTGTAATTATTTCGATTTATATTATTTGTTGAATGCTCTCGTTTTGTTGTATATAAGTATTTGAATCTTTAAGTGACACATTGTTGATATAACGTCTCGTTTTTGATACGCCTGCCTCATGTCTTGATGAGACACTGTCAAAATGTTTAACAAAGATGGACTGCTTCAACATGGAATTTTTTACAGCCACAGTTGATGTATTTTTTCGTTAGTACTGAAACCTAATATCCTTTGTATTTGCCGCAGGATTATTTGACAGATTTTTAAACACCTTTAAATGTCCCAATATCAATGTGAAGAAAAGTCGTCGATACATAAAAAAAAAAAAAAAAATTCTGAGTCGCATAGCACGTGCCTTTCAATCGAGTTCGTGAACTTTGTAAGATAAAAAAAAAGTCAAAAAAATTGTATGGCAAGTAAAAATGTTACAATCTGTCCAATATACGAGCATCAAAAAATGCAAAGTAACAAAAACTAAATTTTTCAAACAAACCATAACAAAAGTCAATTCGTTCTACTGACTATAAAAAGTCAACCTTAGGGCTTTAGTGTCCTTGATCAGTTTTACATAAAGCATAATAATAATAGAGTTGCATACTAAGTATAGCAAATTGACTATGACAAATTTTTCAACCAGACAGAAGATGTTGGCAATAAACACAGCACACATACAATCTGACCAGATACTAGTAGTCGAAACCAAAATGTTTTCATAATATTTGCTACACTCTATGAGAAATGTGAAAGAAACATAAAGCAAAGCGACACAGTGGGATGATCCAGGGAAGGCCATTATAAAAACAGCTTGAGCATGTAACACAGCAGGAATGTCCTTGTCAAGGACACCTTAACATGGTGTTGATAGCTAGAACGTTGTTAGTGTGGTCAGTTAAAGCTAAACATGGCACTACTAAGTAAGATAAAGGTGATAATAATGATGCATATGTGGAAATATTGAATGGTAAGGAAAATAAAAAATTAATAAGAAATAAAAGAAAAACCTAACCTGTTTATGGTCAAAAGGAAGTTATGAGAAAGCTGGTGATTGCTTGGGTCGAGACAAGGAAAAAATCGTGTGAGAGCTTCTATTTTTCCCCCTCCTAGTTACAAGGCATGTATGTAAAAAAGTCAAATTTTAAAGTAATATCGACCCTTACAGGAATAAATATATGGAAGAGGATGGTAGATGCTAGCGTTAGAAAAAATCAATGCAACTATTTTACTTCGTTTTTCCCAATATACGTTGCCTATAAGCGGCTGTTCATAAATTATGTAACATGTTGTTAGTCAATTTTATAGTCCCCCTTCCCCCCAACCCTATGTCACACTTCGTCACAAAGTCTTGACCCCCCTGTCCCCTCTCCAATGTTTTAAATTATTTTAAATTTTTTGGGTTTCTTTTTTTTTATAAATTAGCAGTTTGTAATGAAAAAAGATTAGAACACGCTTTATATTTATTATAACGTTTGTAATATTGAATATTTTATGACGACATAAAACTAAATCAATTAAAAGATCACCTAAATAAAATTATTCTATACTTTTTGTATAGCTCACTTTGATAATTCAGTTGTTTTTACGTAATGACATTTTTCATTTCATTCATTGAAAACCAACCATTACTTTAGCTCCGTTTGGTCGTTGTGTGTCTCAAAAATGCTTCCTCCCTTAGCAACCTCCAAAAAATGCTTAGTTTTTACCTATTTTGCTAACCCTTCGAGATATGGAACAACATAAAATCGAAAGATATCGAAAAATCCTCGAAATATTTTCGAAAAATTCTCGAAAAATCATCGTAAAATAGAAAAAGAGCCATATATCGTAGGGAAAGCAAAATAGGTAAAAATTAACCATTTTTTGGGCGTTCCTAAGGGAAGAAGCATTTTAGAGAAGCACAAATAGAGGGGTCTATCATCATAAAGGGGAGGGGGAAGGGGGGGAGAAGTCGAAACACGTGCTTACCTGTCCACTGTAAGTGAAATTGTAAGCCAAGCACGTGTTTCGGCCCTCCTTAAAAATATGGCAAATGGGAGGCAAATGTTCGGCACCCCCACCCCTACCCGCTTAACATATTACGTAAGTTATTTATTTATTTATTTATTTAGCCAAACAAGGCAATATACTTATTCTAACTTATTTTTCTAACAGGTTGTTGTTTTATTTATTTTTTGTTTTTCTCTCCTCTTTCCTTGTTTTAGGTGTAGAAGATATGCAATTCTCAGTGGGCGTAATCCGCCCATATGAATCGATACATTTTCAAAAACACGTCAAAAAACAAAGACTACAAGAAAAAGGAAGGGGAACTTATATACTAAGCTTACATACTAAAAGATTTTATACACATAGTAAAAATATGTACTAATTTTCAATACTATGCTAAAATGTTATTAAGATGGGATCAAGGAAATAGAAGAGGGATCAGAATGGTGAAAAGGAATTGTAGAAGATTCGCTTATATGTACCATTGGGCATAGGACTTGAATTGGTGTTTAATAAGGGGATAGTTAAGTAAAGAAAAGCGATTTGGAAAGGGAACGCTTGCATCTTTTCCAATTTCGATATTGGCGATGTATAATGCTCGCTGATATTATTAAATATTTTACAACATCTATTCAAGAACTCATTCGATGCGTAAATAGTGTTGTGATGCGATTCTTTTAACAATTTTGTATACCTTGTTCGCCTTATTGGTTCATTAAATAGTACCTTGCTCGTGATGTATTCGCTACCGATGTTACCAGTAATAACATCAAATGTAAAGCATGAGCGAAGTAATATTCTCCTTGATGACAGCGACATTAAATTGAGAATTTTCAGTCTACTCTCGTATGGTGGTAAATTTGTATAGTCACAAGGATCGTATAGGTCTTTCAATGCAAAATGCAATAATTGCCTTTGAATAGATTCAATAGATTCTAGTCTTTCACTATGCACTTCAAAAGCTGGGTTCCAAATTGTGCAACAGTATTCTTAGGTTGGTCGCACTAATGTGCAGTATAAGGTTTAAGTTACCCAAAGGTTTTTGAATTCTTTTTATAAATCCGTCTTTTTATGAATCCGAGCATTTTGTTTGCCCTGGATATGGTATGATCATAGTGAAGGTTAAAGCGTATCTTACTATCAAGAATTATTCCAAGATCTGGTATGGTGACCCTTTTAAGTTCCACCTTATTTAGCATTTATCTGCTATATGTTATTACGTTTTTACGGGCAAAACTTATAACGTAGCACTTATTTATATTTAAAGAAAGTTTATTTTGGATACACCACTGGTCCAGAGACAAAAGCTTATTCTGTAAGAATACTGAATCCACTTCTAGTCTAATGGTATAGTATAATTTTAAGTCATCTGCATATAAGAGATGGGGACATCATGCAAAACTTCAGATATGTCTGCAATAAATATGTTTAAGAGAAGTGGGCCAAGATGGCTACCTTGAGGTACACCTGTCGAGACAACAATCTTTTTAGACAGAGTACCCCGAAATTTTACATATTGGGATCTTTCACAGCGATAAGACTTGAGCCATTTCAGCCCAGTACCTGATATACCAAATTTTTCTAGTTTCTTAGCTAGGATTCTGTATAGACTGCATCTATTTGGTGGCCCTTTTCCATTTTAGTAAGAATATCTGATGCCATGATTGTAAGATTTGTGGTTGTTGATCGTCCTTTACGAGAACCATGTTGCTGCTTGTTTAAACACGGATTACTGAATAGCACCGAAGCTATTTAGTCATACAAAATTTATTATTACTCCAAAATGTATATTATGAAATATGAACGAATGAATATTGACAACCCGTTCGTATAATACTTCGCGAGCAAGAAATAGTGATATAGAGAAAGTAAATTTTATTACATATCTGATATAAATGAAGCGATCGCTTGCTAGTCGTTTTGCATTATAAAAAGTGGGCAAAAAGCAAAATAAAGTCGACTTTTATTGTGTAACTTTTACTTCCAAAGCTAAGTAACTCCATTACTACTACCATAGTACCATACATAAATACTACCAAGTAGTAACTCCATTCTCAGTTTTAATGGTCTGTGACTTTTACTTCTATAACTATTCGATATCAATAATTTGGCCGGTATGGGCAGAACCCCATTCTGAAATTCAATGTTCTGTGACTTTTAGATCTTTTCCACACTTGGTCAACGTAACTCCAACTCAAGTTGCTAGCCTGTGTATTTATACCGGAACCTTCAAATTAAGCAACTTGCACACAACAAGTTCTCGACACGTTCTCAACCTGTTCAACGCAACGCGGCTTTCCGCAATTTTCATCGGCGACTTGTTGGATCAGTTTGTTTGTTTTGCGAATTCAATTATTTGTAGTGCAGTATGCTATATATTAATCAACATGAATAAGTTTATTAATTAGTTCCTTTTTTTTATTAATTGAATCTAGAAGAAGAAGAAATAGTTTGCAGTATAAATGAGCAAGGGTAAAGTATTAAATTAGTGTAAGAAGCACGACTTTTGAAGCAAGTCTGAAAGCATTCGGTTTATAATTGCATTGCTTTTCAACTTTTTCGCTGTTGCGTTGAAGTTGCGTTGGAATTGCGTTGGAATTGCGTTGACCAAGTGTGGAAAAGGCCTTACTGCCATAGCTATACTATATCGAAAATGTGACTTGTACAGGCGAAGCCACGCCTGTTTTGCATAGAAGGGCATAAAATACTTTACGAACTATTCTCATACATACCAAATATACAAAAAAAAAATTAATTAAATTCGGTAGAGCCGTTTCGGAGTAGTTCTGGCCACAGTTTGAACTCTGTGACACGAAATTTTTATATATTAGAAGAAGACTAGAAGATGATTCAAAAGTAAGCTATTTGCGTGAACATGACTCTGTATGTGGGTGTACGTCTTTTGGTAGTTTACAAAGCACTCTAAAAATAATAACTCGATTCAACTCGATTCAAAGTTTTAACTTTATAAAATTAATTTCTTTTCCACCTAAATCCTTATTTTTCAAGTGATTAGAAGAACATCACAGCTGTTCTTATCCTGTAATAGCAGGATAAGAATAGCTTTTTAGCAAGTCGGGCACATAACCCGAAAATGAATGCGCTGTGCTAAATTTTGTAACAAATGCTTGCCTACCATAACTAATTTTCCATCCACCAATTTATGACCGATTAACAGATATTATCAGAAACCAACAACTATCATATATATAAGCAAATTTTGGTGTCAACATGCCACCCGGTTCTGAAAAGAAACTCTGCCGATTGACATGAGGGCTCATTTGCATGTTACTTGGGCATAAAGTGCTTTGGCATCGAGGTTAACCAGACATGCAGATGAACAGACAGTCAGACTGGCAGAGACTAAGAAGATCACAACACAAGCTGGTGAGAGAAATATCATTCAGGCATTGCATCATTTAAATGTGGTTTCTTTTTGCTTAATCTCAATGAAAAGTTTTCTCAAAAGAATTAATTTCGTAGAATTACGGCATTTGTAGGGAACATTTTCTTTCATATAGTAGATTCCGGGAATTTTTCAATTCAAGCAGACTTCAAGCTAAAAGCGCGTAAATTCAAATTGGACAAGCTTCTAAATTTGTCACAAGCACAATTTCAAACTTTTGATGAAACAACTCGAGCGCTTCTTTTATATCAAACAATGCACGGAAACATGTTGCAAAATTTGTCTGTTATTCTGCTGCACAGACAATCTGAGTGCCACTGCATTGCAGTGCATTGTTGCCCAAATGTCTGTTGTGCCAAATGCACATGATCATTAGTCATTCAAAACATACCGCGCTGCACTTTATATTGAAAATTCACACCCTCGAATGCTGCCACAACCCGAACAACACCCACCTTTCAAAACTCATTAGGCTCCAAACTGATTTAGATTATAGCCTATACTTTGTTGTTGTATTTTTTTCGATATTTTTTTTTTTTTGTTTTAAATTCTCACTTGTGTGGAATCAGTGTTGGCATGCCTTGCGGCGGTACGATCACAAAAGCCAACAAATTGATCATTAAACAGAAGGAAAAGCGGGCGCAAAGACAATGAAATGCGCCTGCAGAAACAATATAAGCAGGAGATGAGCCGAGTTGAGTTGAGTTGAAATGAGCGCAGATCAAGTCAAACATCTGGAAGCGTACCTTAAGGTGTTGCGCTGCTCGCACGATCAGCAGCAGTGAAATAAGATTAATACGTTTTCTTGACGTTTGTGTTTTTGTTATTTTATTTCACATCATCAGTAAACAACCTGTTGTTGTTACAAATTGTTGTCGAAACGGCTTTTGCTTTGGTCGTTGCGGCTGCTGTAGCTGCTGCTGACCTTTCCTGGGATGATCGACAACTACTCGGCTATTCTTGCGCGATCTTACAATGTTTAAAACTTTATATGTCAAAATCAACGATAGATCATCGCAGGGTTTTACCCCGTGCCGCTGAAGAGCCCCGTTTCAGTTGATTGTTTTTTTTTTTGTTTTCATTTTCTCGGAGTTTTGATCACGTTTGATTTGCAGTGACGTATTTTTCACATCGTAATAAGTCGGTACATCATCAAATGGCACCGGCATCTAGGGGTTTCTTCGGATCTATGCGGATTAAAATCAAATCATTCAGTTGGCCAGATTGACCGCAAACAATTTCATTAATCATACGGTTTGCATGGGATTTTATTAAATTATTACATCAATAATGAAGAGCTCTAGAGACTCAACACAGGTACACATAAAGTGGTTTCGTTTGATGCACCAAGTTTTTAATATATAAAAGTAGATCATAAAAACTTTGATGCTCTCTTAATGGCGAATATATTTCGAATGATGTATTTATTTCCGGTTTTCACATACATGATTTAATATCAAGCAGGTGGAAATTGGAGTTAAATTAAACACTGTCATACCTGGGGAAATGTTGAAGTAAGATTTAGAAGTAAAAAATAAAAGATAAAACTGCAGTTCCATGAAATCAGTTATACTTAATTCGCTATTACCGGACTACTGAAGTTATAAATTTTCGAATTTATTCGAATAACTGTCAACAAGATTATGATGCCAAGTATACCCGGGAGGAGGCTGCGAAAGTCTATAATTGATCATTATATTGTTCGATGTTAGGTTAGGATGTAGACGTCCTCTTCTGCGTTAAGTGCCACCAAGTGCCGAATTTGCATTTTTTTCCTCTGTAGCATCGCACATTGGGAGAAATATATACAAAACCCTCGCATTCAGGGCAATTTCGAAGTTACGAGGCTTACTTATTTTTGGTACTTTTTGAAATCTTGATGTATCCAACATGTGGAAAACACACTTTGCAATATGATGTCAACACCGAGAAAATTGAACGCCTTAAAATCAAAGAATGAAAGTTCTTGTAAAACTGTAACCAAAATATCTTTGCCACAAGGAAAAGATCGTTGCAATAATGATTTATCCTTTAACTATGCAAGTGCTGCATCATCGAAACAAAAGACTGAAGTTCTTTGAAGCTAAATGAATGAAACAATCTTTGCCGTGAAGATAAAATATTTACTATAACGATTTAATTCTTTTTAACAAGGAATTGAAAACAGTATGTAAAATCAACAACTTTTCTTTGTTTTTTTGAGAGTAAGCTTCATAGTTTCAAAAGACAATGTCTGTTACTTTAAAGAATGTTTTCTTCAAAATCATATCTGTATACGAGGATTAAGAAAATCGTGTGCGAGTGCCAACATTGAATTGTAATTGTAAAAAACACACGGAAATATTCACGCCAGTAAATTTTATTACATTTCATCAACAAAAAGAAAATAAAAAAAAGAAAAAATTTCTTTGCACGCCGTGCGGAATTGAACTTGGAATTTTTGGTGCCAGTCTATCGCTCTACATAATGATCTAAACAGTCTTGCAACTGTTTGCTAACATAACTGCAGCTATGCTATCAGATGTTGTATTAACAGGTGCAGTATGTCACAGTATTCTGTTGATAACTATACAACAAAAATCTATTAACAGATTATTGTGTTATGCTGCAGCATAGCTACAGTTGTAATTAATATTGAATCAATCACTCTGCGGAACGAAGGAGTTTGGCTCGATGCGTAGTATAGTGACTTCACAATCGGTGGTATCGGTGGGTGTGGGTTCAAATCCCCACGGCAGGCGAAGGTAAGATTTTTAATTTGATATTTAATTTAATTAAATGTTATTGTTATAATAAACGTCTCTCTAGTCATCCAAAGTTGAGCTTTTAAAAGCGTTTTTTCTACAATATTGCTTAAACTACTGTGTATGAATGATTGTAGAATCTATATTTAAGAATGATATTAACTCAAGCTTAATTTTTTAAATAATGGCACATAAGGCGTGCTTTCCAAATAAAACTTTTCCCAATTGCATTTTGTTGGTTGGCACAAAGAATATGCACTAAGTGCATTTCTGGGCATATCTGGCGCATTCAACAATGTATCGACTGCTGCAATACTCAATGGCTTAAGCGCAATAGAGGTACCACCAGCAATCAACCTCTGGTTGGACAATCTTTTGAATTGTAGAAGGGTTTAAGCTGAGTGGGGCACTACTACCATAGAAAGGGAAGTTCGGAGGGGTACACCCCAGGGGGGAGGGTTCTGTTGCCCTTGCTATGAAATCTAGTCGTTAACGAACTACTTAAAAAGTTCGAAGGTAGAGCTCCGAAGATAACAGTTTATGCAGACGGTCTAAGCATAATTATAGTGGGGAATGTCTACCAACAACAAGTTCATGGAGAGCACACTCAGGGAGGTGCTCAGATGGACTAACTCAGTCGGCCTTAGCATCAACGTTGAGAAAATAGATCTGGTTCTATTTACGAAAGGTACAAAATACCTCCGTGGATACCACCGTCAAAAAAAAGCAATATACACCTCACCTCGAAAACCCATACGAAGTATCTAAGAGTCGTCCATAGCAAACTATCATGGAGAATCAATGTCAACGAGAGAGTGAAGAAAGCCACCAATGCGCTATAAGCATCCAAGAAGATGCTGGGCAGCACTCAGTGTCTCTCACCCTCTTTGATGCATTGGATCTACATAACGGTAGCTTGTCCAATTCTACTCTACGGAATTATCGTGTGGTGGCCGGCGATAGAAGACGCAACATACCCCAGACTCCTTTAGAAAACACAGCGGCAGGCAGCGATCTGCATAACAGGGGCGCTAAAGTCAACTCCAACGAAAGCGCTACGACTGGTAGCCGAACGACTAGTGCTACGGTGCTACGGCATATAACAAGCACATCGGGTGGTCAACATATTTACTGATGGCTCTAAGCTGCCGGACCATTGCAGCATCTTCCAGGCGGAAGTGTTCGCCATAAGGAAGGCCGCGGAGACTGCCCTTAATATAAACACACATCACTTCAATACTAACATCTTTGCAGACAGCCAAGCGGCGGTCAAATCCAATTGCTCCGCTACCATCAGCTTCACAAATACCCTGGCAAGCAGGGAAGCACTATGTTATCGACATTTAATATTTTTTCTTCTCCAAACCACCTCGTAAATCGTAAATTAAAGAGTTTAATTTTTCGTGTTTGAACATGGCTTTATATAAAAAAAGTGTTGCAATTCCTACCAAACAACTGATAGCTTAATAAAAAAATTTTAATCTTCGAATTTCTATGATTATAATACAAGCAACAATTAAAGTATTGATCTCGAAGATGTGCCTTCATTTTAATTTAAAAAACATTTTTAATTTTTTATAGGAGAAGCCAAAAACAAATTAAATTAGCACATATATTAGATTTAAAAGTCGTCCTCTCTTCTTAATTTCGTTTATAAAATAGCTATTTGTGGATATTTGTCCAAAAAATGGCTTTAAAATCGAAAATACGTCCAATTTTAAAATGGCTCTCCTATAAAAAATAAAAAATGTTGTTACGGCTTTTTAGATTTAAGGTGACAATATTTAATACACCTATTTGTTTATGTTTTAAAAACTAAGCTTACTCTGTGAGAAAAAAGATATGTAACTATTTTTAAGAGACTATAATTCTTGAAAAGGCTTGTAAAGTACAAATGAACTGATATATATATATATTTTTTTTGAAACGAAGCTTTTACTCCTCGTTCTGTGATTTGCTTGGAGTGAAATCTGAAAAATTTTCGACAGATTATTTCTTGGAAATTTGATGGTTTCCTTGTTGCTAGTGCTTATTACAACAAGAAAATTTAATACTTTAATATTAAATACTAAAAAACTTGTTGCCTGCCCGTGGGGATAGAACCCACGTCCTCCTAAACGAGAGTCAAACGCACTATTACTAGGCCACAATGACTTGTTAGAAAAAGTTGGTAATTCAATGCTAATTATAACAGAAGGTATGCTGCAGTAGATCGTCACCATCTATCAATAGATAGAGGATTGTGTTTTTGCTATGCTACAACTATCAAAAATTTGCTTTTATTTGCCACAAGGTGTCTCCAGAATCGGTTTGTTTGTATTGTGAATGCGTTTGTGGTGCTGTTGGCATAGAGTGTAAATTATGATCTAGAGATTGCATCAACCGGATAGATAGTGATGGTTTTATAAAAGCTTAGTTAATTATAAATCAAACAAGTTCAGTTCTTAATTAATTGAAAATAGTTAAAAATATGTCAAGTTATCTAAATTTTAAGCATTACTCTTTTAAAAACAGCACAAAATAATGGTTTTTCATGCTGTTTTTCCTGAACTGAGTTTTTCGCAAGTAAGAACAAGCAAAACATAATTATTTTGGTGATTTTGTAGTGAAAAAGAAATACTTCAAATTGAATAACTCGACGAATTTTCAACCGATTTCAATTAAATAAAACTTGCTATGACATAACGGGAAATTTAATAAAAAATATGTTCACAAATTGATTTCAAATAGAAAAAATATGAAATATTTAAGGAAATTTTTAATTGCTTCATCATACCGATGAAGGATTGCGCTTAATACAATATTTGAAAGAAGTAAATTTAGATTTAGTTTCTGGTAGAACACTGGGAACGACTAAACGCGATGTTTTCATGATTACCACAAAGCTAATATTACAGTATTTAGTAATTACGTTACTATTAATGAAATTCTTCAATTTACCTCATAATGAATTTATATTACATAAATCCTGGAGTCCTGTAGCAGAATTCCCAAACAGTTAACGATAATCATAGTTGTCGTTATCGGTCATTGCGCATGCACAGTTTCATAGTAAATGACAGTTTTCGCTAGTTAACTACAGTTACAATCGTCGTTAAGGCGTTTGGGAATCCCGCAACTGCTACAGGGCAGTACAACAATTATATTTTTCCTACAAAAACTGGTTCTGCTTATATTTCACGGTTACTTTTTCGTTAAAAGTTAAAATATATATTAGTACAAAAATACTAAATAATAATAAAAGTCATGACCTTTGAATATTCTTATCTGACAAAAAATATGTAAAATAAAATCACAGAATAAATAGGTAGATATGGTATACATAAAAAGATATAAAAAAATATATATTTTTTTAGGTTTTTGATTAACCACTTCTTTAAGCCATTCTAAAGGAGTGCTTTTAGCAGGCCTCTTTAAAACAAGGTGAGCGGAAGGCCTGAAAAATTTGGCAGTTTCATATAAAAACGTATATTGGATTGGATATGAGCGTGGAAGGACTACGAAATCCATTTGAAGCCCTGCTTTTGCCCACATGTACATGAGCTAGTACACAACTCATTTTGGTGCACACGTGTACCTTTTATAATGTCTTACGTTCGCGTACGTGAGTCAAATTTTGTCAAACGACAAAATTTTTTATGTTTTCTTTATAAAAAATAAAGAAGTCTTTATGTTTTTTTTTTTATGTTTTTGGTTTTGTGGACTGCTTAGACAAAAATTTTGGGTATTGCGACTAGAGTGAATGTACCCTGATTCTCTACTGTAGCAGTCACTGCAATTAAAGCTGCAAGTGAATAAGTGTAAACAACAGATCATGTAGCAACAGGTCGTGTAGCGCAAGAGAATAAATTTTTATTTGTTCTCTGTTCTCTTTTCATACACTTTTGCACTGAGGTGAGCTTGTGATCTACGCGTTGTTTCAGTTATTTCTCTGAGTACTTAATAAACTACACGAATACTCAGGAATCTGCTGCAGTGACCTGGATAAGAATCAGATATGTTGGTTTTTCCCCACAATTAGCTTTATGTTATTCTAATGCATATTTGTGTTATTTTTTGTTACTTTATTCGCTACCTTCGATACAAAAAACACTAAAACTGTCGAAAATTGTTTATACCGTAGCTGAACTCCTAGAGGGGTCAAATATATGAGTTGGTCCTATTATTTTTTGTTCCTCAACATTTCTCCCGAACACACCTACCACCCCCTATCAACCACCCTTCTTTGGGTCCCAATACAAAAAACATTCTTTTCGTTCTACGAGCGAACGAATAAAAAAATATTCGCTAAATATTCAGGGTTGAACACTGATATTTGTCTTATTTTTTATTGCTTTATTTGCTACCTGCTGTTGTTAGTAAAGCATCGTGCTCTTATTCTCTTCGTTTCTTATATCTGAATAAAACAAAGAGAGTGTAAGATCAGGTATGAGCAAAGCAGAAAAGGGATAGAGGACACTTTTTTTATTCTATAGCTAGAGAATATATTCAGGGAGGTGAAAAAGCATGCTCATGCAGGGCTCTAATTGCGACAAATTGGTTCCACTTAGACAAGAAAATTCCAATTGGATCTCTTGTGTTGTGATGGAACTTTTTTTGAGTTTAATAGACTTCATACAAAAACAGTTTTTAGCAAATAGGTTCCGTTTGGACAAATAGGTTCCACTTTCAATATTTTTAGAACTGTTAGGTTATTTTTGGGCTTAGTGTACTACTTGGACAAACATTATTTAAATATTAGTACCTTCATGGACAAATAGGTTCCACTTGGATTCTTTTTTTAGAATTACTTGAGTCATTGCAACTTTTTTGGACTTCTTGCACAAAAATTTATGGTTCCATGGCCAACAGGTTACACTTGAATTATTTAAGGTATTTTTTAGATCATTGCAAATGTTTTGGGCTTTATTAACTTCTTGTATTTTTGAAAAATATGTTCCACTTTCACTTTTGGAAGTATTTGGGTCATTTGTCAAAAATTTCAATATTTTGGTCTAAAAAGTTCACTGCTCCCAAGAAAAGTTGGAATATCCCAATTATTTCCAAAAATATTGCAAGTGGAACCTATTTGTCAAAAATCCAAGATTTGTGTTCAAGGAGTGCAACCCAAAAAAGTTTAAATTACTTATCTAGTTATAAAAATAGTGTAACTGGAACCCATTTGCCCGAGTGGGGAAATCCCAATGACAAAAGAAGTTCCAAAAATATTGCATATGGAAGCTATTTTACCAAGTGGAACCTATTAGTCAAAAAATGTTTGTCCGAGAAGTCCACTAAGCTCAAAAAAAATTACGAATAACCCAAGAAGTTTCAAATATATCTCAAGCGGAAGCTATTTGACGAAGTGTAACCTATTTGTCAAAAAATCCTTGATTTTTTTCCAGGAGTCCACCAAACTCAAAAAAGTTTCAATGACCGAATTAATTCCAAGAATGTTGTATGTGAAAAGTATTTTGCCAACTGGAACCTATTTGTCCAAAAACTGTTTGTCCAAGAAGTCGACTAAGCTCAAAAAAGTTCCAGTGAGCCAACTTATTCCAAAAATATTGCAATTGGATTCTATTTGTCCAAGTGGAAAGTATTTGTCAAAAAACCCAAGATTTCTGTCCAAGAACAGGAACAGAATCTATAAAAGTTCTAATGACCGAAGTAGATCTAAAAATATTGCATATGAATCTACCATATTTTACCAAGTGGAACCTATTTGTCAAAAAATGTTTGTCCAAAAATTCACTGAACTCAAAAAAGATACAGTGACCCAACTAGTTCCAAAAATATTGCAATTTGGAAATGCCCAAGTGGAAAGTATTTGTCAAAAAAGCCAAGATTTTTGTTTAAGAAGTCCACAAAATCTAAAAACCGTATATAATCTATGTGGAACCTTTTTGCCACAGAATCATTGCTTTTTGTCCACAGACTCTACAGAAATCATAAATTGGGAGCTAAATTTTTATCTAAAAAAAAATTTAAAACATTTCTATCTATCCGGCTCCGTGGATTAAAAAGACACCGGACGGGTCACAAGTTGCGAATATTGAACGGCCTCCAGATATGAAGGTTAGCCTCGAATAAGTTTCGCGCCTGCGAGCGCCAACGATTTCTTGTTTACCATTATTAAGAGAGTCTTCTCTCCGCAAAGCGCCAAAAAAAAATAAAAAAGCACCCAGTGAAAAATTACCCAAAAATTTATGAAAAATCGCCCAAAACTAAAATAGAAATTTCACCCAAGAAAAATAGTCCAAGAGTGGAAAAATGACCCAAAAACAAAAACGAAAATTGACCAAAAAAAATTACAAATCGCCCAATTTTTTACACGAGGATTGTGTTCCCTTGTACGAAATGAACATTTTCAAGGACAATTTTTATATTTTTTTTTAAGTTCATTTTAATTTAATCATTTAAATTTAAAAATGTTATTCATTTAATGTTTTAATAATCGCATGCTTAAGAATCTATAAAAACATTTCGTTCAAGAGAAAAATCACTACAATATTGCAAGAAATAACAAGAAAAACGAAAGAACAGCTGATTTTGCTTTAAATGCCGTTATGTTTAAGAACTGATTGACGTTTTTTGCCAAATACTGAAAGCGCATGATCACCAAAAAAAAAATGAAAAAAACCAAAAATCACCCAAAAACAAAACTTGAAATTACGCCCAGAAACTTAAACTAAATTTAAGTTTAATTTAAATTTAAACTTGAAATTAAACACTTTTGGGCGAAATTTTGCCAAAAAGCAAAAAACATGAAATTTTACCCCACAAAAATTTTTTTTGGGTGTTTTTTCAATTGAAGATCTTTCAATTGACCCACCCAAATTCGTGTGGAAAAAAATTGGGTTATTTTTAAATTTTTTTTTTTTGTCGATTTTTCTTTGGGCGATTTTGCAGAGAGCCCGCTCTCAAAGGTACGCAAGTGGTCTTTTTCGTACCCTGTTATAGTTACACGATAATTTTTAATCTGCCTTTGAGTGGATCCTTTGAAAAGTTAACATTTAAAATGCTACAATTGTTAACAAAGGTAACCATGCGTCTTAAAGGAGAAGTTGACAAATGATTTGTTTTACTAAATGGCAAATAAATCAAATCCTTAGCCATTCTACATAATAATGATGGGAGATTTTAATGTTCAAAACGGGTGATAACAACACGAGTGTTGAAAGCACAATGGATAAGCATGGAGTGGGCCATCTGACAGACAATGGGTATACATATTTGCTACATGTAGAACGAACAACCTAGTTATAGTGGTATGCTATTTTTCCCACCCAAAGATACATGGGTATTCTCAGAAAATAAGATCAGATAAAACCACATTACTTCTATTACCAAAAAGTGGCGTGGTTCGCTACATTCCGGAAAAAAATCCCAGGAAAAAAATTAAATGTGCAAAAATAAAAAAAAATAAAGAAGTCTCAAGCTCGCTCACTAATGCACTGAAAACACAAAAAAATAAAATTTCAATTCTATGATCCTTGTAAATAGCAGTTTAAAGGAACAAATCGCAATGTGCATAATAGCCAGAACCAACCAAAGCCAGCAGCTTTACTAGCACAATCTAGAAAATATCATGTGCAGCATAGTGTTAGACTTTAACTGATGAATCACCCACTGTGCTGTTTGACTTTTCCAAATATTTTGCTCAGATTTTTCAAGTTAATCCTGTGATTAAATCCATTACTAGGGATAATCGCATTAAAAAGGTCAACGCATGGCTTTTTTATTGATCAACATTTGTAAACGGGTTATCGTTGACTGATGAAATTGACAGGTACTCAAATGCGGCTTAACGCAGATCCACCCACATGGCAGCAGGTAAATCATATCCACCCAGAAATTTTCATGCATATCTTTTATATACCGCATACATTATATTAAAAATGTGTTTTCCTTATTTCGTCCTGTCCACCAGCCTGCTGTAGTGCATAGTTAATTTAAGTATTTTTCATTTATGGGTTGTTTTGTGTTGCTTGACTTTTCAGGATATACCGCGGAGCATAGCAAATAAATTTAAAGATGCAAACAATACTTTCTGGTAAATAATTAAAGAGAAATACGTTCAAATAATGGGACTACCAAAAAATTAAATGTGTACATGCATGTTTTAAGCCAGCCCACAAACAGTAGCAATCCTCTGAATTTGCGATAAAATAAAAGGTATATAAGCTTAAAGGATTTTATTTCATACGGCATTCTATTTTGCCAGATGTCTGCGGTTGCTTGGTTTCATGGTGTGGTTTATAAATTGTCTTACGGCTCAAAAATTTTTAGAACACTTTCGGATAAAATCGGCATTTTTGTACTTATTGCGTGTTCAATTTATAGTAAGATTTTTATAGTAAGGAAAAGCTCGTAGCTATGTGAAGAAGATGTTGTGGGGGAAAACCCTTTTAAGTCTTTAGGAATTTCTTTCATTAATCAAAATTAAGGTATTAAATTTAAAGAGATTAAACAAAAAAGTAAAGCGAATATAATTAAATTTTTTCAAACGTTTAAACTAGATTTAATATTCAATATAAGGTGTTTTCCGTCAATTTTAATCAGTTTTAAAAATGTGAAATCTAAAAATGTGAAACTCGTAGACGCATATTTTTTTGTTTTTATAAATAAGTAAGCATATAAGAATGAATTTGTTTTGCATGCCGCAGTTAAGGTTAATAACAATTATTAACTTGTAACATACAACCCACTATTTGCATTTTTCCAAAATCGACCACTTTTTCATTTTAGACTTTATTGAACATTTTTTATTTTAACACTTATTCAACAATTTATACACTGAGGGAAAAAATGCTGTGATACCAAACAATTCATGGTTTGAAACAACAGATTAGGTTTGGTTAGATAGCATACACCAGCTCACTTAGACCAGATAGGTCCATTGTGATACCGCTGCACACAGGCCTTCATTCAAAAATGGAATCAACTTATGCTCTTGATGAGCCTTATAGACGCCTGACATCAGTCGATGACAGGTCGTCAAGCTCATGAAAGAAGAAGGAGCCTAAATATTTGTGCCTTCTTCTGGCTAGCGCAGGGCAGGAGCACAGAAGATGGGAGATGGTTTCTTCCTCGTCCCTGCAGCTTCTACAGAAGTCTTTTGAGATAACTCCTAACCTGTGGGCAGTTCTGGTCTTGCTAGTGAGAGAAGGGCTCTCGATCGCCCGGGATCTAGTGTCGGCCAGATAAGCCTTGATGCTCTGCATGTCGAGAGTTCAGCCCACCTAGTGTTGGCTTTCGATATGATATTGTTACTGATTAGCAGCTTAAGAGTCGCTAACGGGATACCCGGTGGGTTAACCATAGTTGATACCGCCCGTGTCCCATTTCTAGCAAGCTCATCTGCCTTTTCATTACCTTTTATGCCTTTATGCCCAGGTACCCATATTAGGTACCCATACGACATTCTTTGGGTTCTTTAGAGTTTGTGGCTACTTGTTCCAACGATTTTATCGCAGCCTGACTATCTGAGAAGATATAAATTTCCCGTTTGGAGACAACGTTTTTTAAAAGCCATGTTGCAACCCCCCCTATTGCCCTCATTTCGGCCTGAAACCCCTGCAGTGGTCAAGAAGCCTACGAGCCAGAGATACCCCTAACTCTTTTGAGCAGACCCCGTACCCGAACTTGTCGTTTAATTTTGATCCATCTGTTTAGAAATATACACACCCTCGTTTCCATGGTGCACCATTGACCCAGTATGTTCTAGGCGGAATAAGCGTACCATACCTTCCTTCGAAGCACAGCGAGGGCTTGCAGTAATCGGTCCTTGATGGAATGAAGTTGAAGTATGGATGAATGACCCGTTGTCAGACTTTTCCATACTCCCAGCTCTCTTAGTCTTATCGCCGAACAGGCTGCTGTCTGTTAATATCACAGTTCATATTTTTCTGAGTGTCCCCAGATAACAATTTCACCTAAATATTTAAAGTTATTAATACTCAACTTGATAGGGCCTTGTATAAAAGTTATTATTCATGCTTTTCTTGAAAGAGCCTTGTGAAAGCCTAGAAAATTGAAATTTCTTGTATAATTTTTTATATAAAGCTTTATTTAATGACACATTTTTGGAAGTAGTCAAGAAGATTTTTACTCAAGCTTAGACTTTTTTTTTGATAAACAAAGTTTCAGTTTCCTAATTTAAATAAAAAAACATTCACTATCATAAAAAAAAACTATTCAATAACAGTCCCCTTAAACCGCTGAGCTGCCGAGGCAATTTATTGAATTGAAATTAAGTGCGTATATGAAATGATTGCAATCGAGAGCTTTATAAAAATGTTCTTAAGGGAATTAAAAAAAATACTAATTAAGTTTTAACGTGGCGCGAGTAAAGTCCTGAATAGACGAGTGGTTAGAGCGTGCGGCTGGCTATACAAAGGACCCGAGTTCAATCCGTGCTGGTAGGGACATGATTAATAAACAAAGATTTTTAAAATGTATAAGTTTTCTTATACATTTCAATGATTTCAATAAAACGAAATAAAATGAAAATGAAATAATGAACCGTAGAAAAGGAGATTACTAAAAACAATTAAATTTTTTTTCTCAGTTTCCGAGTTCCTGAATAAGCCTTGAATAAAAACCTAAGATCAAGCTTTATATAAGTTTATGTATAAAGGAAATCATTTCATACGCCCTTTTTAATTGCATAGACGTTTTATACAATATGTTTCAAAGATTATTCAAGGAAGTTTAAATTCTTCTCCCTATACAAATTCCTTATACACAACTTTACTTAAGGCTTATTTAGGTGACATTTTTATCTGGGTAGCATCTTAAAATCGATTAAAGTAAGTAAAAAATTGATCAATTTTTATAAACACAATACAATACAATACCCAATGAGCGTTGCTACATACAGCAACTACGAGTGAATGCAGAATTTTTTGATGGTGAATACTTTAATCTGGATCTATTCAACGTTTATCGCAAGGATAGAAACCCTATAGCGACGGGTCACTTGTGTGGTGGTGGCATTCTCAAAGCCGTTTGCTCACCCTTTGCTTGGCCAAATGTGTGTGTCAAAATAAAGGGTGCAACCCACCAATTTGCAGTGAGGTGCTCTATACAGCCCACATTGACAATTAATCGCATATTCACTCTTAGATTGATGTTCACAGTCACTTATCCGGCCTGGGGAATTTTAATTTATCAAGAATCGTCTCGACATACATTGCTGACGAGCTGACACCGACTAATATAAATCAGACACATGAGATATATTTATCGATAGTCTTGCTAGTCTTGGTTTGTGTCGAATTAATAATGATTTTGATAAATTTATATAAATTGTTAGATCTAATATTTATTTCTTCTAATATAAAATATGATGAGTTTTCTGAATGTTCTTGTCCGATTTCAAACCCGGATATGCATCATAAACCGCTTATAAAAAAAAACACAGGTGCGTCGTTGGACACACGAGAGAAGCGAAGCTTTTTCGCAGTTACATAGATTTGATAGCTTAATAATTTCTTCTTTTTAATATATTAACTTTTAAATTCAAAAATTTAAAATGACAAAAAACGTATTTACTGCTTATTTTTTTATACGGGCATATAATGCCAGCGACTCTCCATTTTAACTCTCCACACATGGTTGTGAACTTGGCTGCACTGAACAAATTTTTCCTACAACAGCGTTCTACCTAGCGAAAAAATCTCTCGAAAATTTTTCAGATTTCACTCGAAGCAAATCACAGAACAAGGTGATTTCTCGCTTCGCTTCAAAAATATATTTTAAAGAACGCACACGAAACAAAATTTAACAAACATTTTATATACCTTGCCGATGTCATGCATGCGTGTGTTAAATCCATAGTTATTGATATCATCTATTTTTTTGATACTTAAAAACGCACTTGTGGGCATTGCTAATTTTCCTCGTACCAACAACACCACAAACGCATTCACAATGCAAACACACCGATGCTGGAGACACCTTGTGGCAAATAAAAGCAAATTTTTGTTATAGCTTAGCAAATACACAAGCCTCTATCCATTGATAGATGGTGACGATCTACTGCAGCATAGCTTCTGTTATAATTAGGATGGCGCTTTGATGGCATGTTGATGTTTGCTATGATTGATTTAAATCACAATTAGCTGCTGTTTGCGAAGCTAACAAACCGCATTATAAGAAAAAAAATCATAAGCTGCCTTGGTATACTAAAGGGCTTAAAAAACTTAAAAAACTGCGAAATAAGTTTCTCAAGTATGTCGGGCAACAGATGATCCCCAATGTCATTATAATTTTTTACATTATAAGCGCGAAATTAATTTTCTTATCAAGTTTTTATGCAAGCAATACATCATGCGTTTTGAATCGTATATAAAATCTAACCTTAAATTTTTTTGGAATTTTATCCAGTCCAAAAAAGGTGGCTCACAAATTCCCGCTTCCATGTTTTTATAAGCTTTTATTTAACTTGCTTCGTTCGTATATATATATGTCCGCAAATCTTGCAAACAATTTTTCGACAGCTTGCGGGTCTCCGATTAAGCTGAAATTTAGCATACATGTGTAAGCCCAGTGACTATGCAATATTATGAAATTTAGAAATTTTAAAAATGTAAAATACATTTAAATTTTAAAAGCTTAAGGCACTGATATTGTGCAGTAAACCTGTATAATGGATCGCGGTTTATATACAGATAAGCCTATTAAAAGATTCAATTCCACTGATATTGTGTAGTAAACTTGTATATTTTACATTTTGAAAATTTCTAAATTTATAAACGTCCCTAGAACTTACCTATTTACGCACGCTTTTATTATGATGATGGGTAACCAAGAGAGAGGTTCTTCTGAATCTAGAATATACCTACTATATACATAAATGACAAATGTCACTGAAATTTCTTTTTTTCTTTTTAGTTCACGTTTTAGTTTTAAATAAAAGCTTATTTTTTAAAAATTTTTACACGGTTAACCTGTTTGCAGATTTTTTCAAGTCAAACTTTGTTGTTGACGACGATTCTGCTGCCGAAGATATTGCTCATTCCATTGATTTATTAACCGACTTGGGATCTGTAACCATATCTATTAGTGATGTCATTGAGCACTTAATTGATATGAAAAGATATTTCAAAAAAGATATTGATGGTTTCGCTTCCATTTTTCTTCAAAATGTGCCTACTCTCTACCTACTCCGTTATGCCAAATTTTTAATAAATCCCTATCTGTAGGTATTTTTCTAAAATGTTGGAAAATTCCTTCCATCATGCCTCAAATAGGGCAAAAAAATAATATTGCAAATTACCGTCCAATCTCTAAACTATCCAACATTTCAAAACTATTTGAAAGTATAATGAAAGCTAAACTACATTTTGTAATCAAACGCCATATTTGCCCAAAACAGCATGGTTTTGTTGTGGGTCTCTCTATGGTAACTAACCTTGCCGTTTTTTCTGTACTGTAGTACTGTATATCATCTTTCGAGCGTGGTTATCAAGTTGATGTGGTATACACGGATTTTTCGAAGGCTTCCGACAGAGTTTCCCACAAGTTGCTGCTTTTGAAACTCTCGAAAATGGGGTTTCACTCTGCTGTTTGGAATTGGATAAAATCGTACTTATCTGATAGAACATGCTTTGTTCGCCTTAACAATGTAAATTCTTATGAATTCGTGGCGTCTTCGGGAATTCCTCAAGGGAATATTCTTAAACCAATGTTTTTTGCTCTCTTTATAAATGGCATCTTTAAATGCTTTGGCAACTCACGATTTCTGCTTTATGCAGGTGACCTCAAAATTTTTAAAAAAAATATCTTGTTTCGAAGACGTCTCTGATTTGCAGTCGGATTTGAAAAGGAGTGAAGTAAATGGTCTGGCTCTGAATTTTCAACGTGTTTTCACGTGACCTTTTCATAACTCACTTTACTTACCCTTTTCAATTCATATTATCTAGCTAATATTCCACTCCATATCAAGACCTTGGAGTAGTCTTTGATTCTAAATTCACGTTTATAGATCAACTAAATGTTCTTATTCCTAAGTCTTATTCTTTGCTGGCATTCATTCGAAGAAATATGTAGCTTAGAGTTTTCTGATCCCCCCACCTTAAAAATGTTATATAATGGATTTGTTAGGTTGCGGTTAGAATATGCTTCCTTTATCTGGAGTCCACATTTTGATAACGCCACTATCAGGCTAGAAAATATTCAAAAAAGATTCTCAAGATTTTCTTAGCGCTCCTTAAATTTTAATGGGCAACTTCCACCCTATAACTCGCAATTATTGCTTTTAGGTCTCAAATCACTTGAGTCAAGGCGTAAGATTGCCTCGCTTGTATTATTATATGATATAGTTTCCGGAAATGTTGACTGCCAATCGCTCTTAGAACGAATTGTGTTTAATGTTCCATCCAGGCAACTCAGATTTCATAATTTATGTTTTATAAAATATGTTAACGTAAATTATGCTTTTTATGAGCCTATCACAAGGGCGTTGTTACCTTTTAATGAGATATCATCTAATTATGATATCGATCTCTTTTTACCAAAAAGTATTTTTTAAGATTCAATTAATAATATATGCTTATTTTAGTTATAAGAATAAGTTAACTTTTTTCAATTATTTTTATGGTCACTGGTCTGTAAGGATTTTATACTTCCGTAAGACTGAATAAATAAATGAAATGGAATAAATGAAATGAAATAATTAGACCCGTATAATTAGACCCTTAGTTTGACACCACGTTCAAAGCCCGTTTCAGTTTTCCAGTAGCAGATATCACCAAATAGTAACTCCATTCTGAGTTTTAATATTCTATGACTCTCAAGGCTATACGATATCAGAAATTTGGCTTGCATGGGCGGAGCCAAAGCCCCTTGTCCCAATGCGTCCCAATGCGCCAATGCTTCAAAATCCATTCAGAGTTTCAATGTCTTGTGACTTTTTCTTCCATAGCTATTCTGAAAATTTGACTTGTATGGGCGGACTACGTCCCGTTTTGTAATGCCCGTGCCAGTTTTCCAGTAGAAAGACCAGGCCAGTTTGTTACTCATACTGAGTTTTATGCTTATGAGATGTTTGGTTCCAAAGCTATTCGACATCAACAATTTTAATTGTATGGATGGTAGGTACCACGCCCCTTTGTCCAATGCTCGCTCAATTTTACCAGTCGAAGGATACGACTAAATAGTATGTTCGTATTGAATTCCATTGATGTGTGACTTACAGTTCGAAAGTTATACCGATAATTTGAGCTGCTGAAAAGTGCCACGCCCAAGTCCAGCGCCTACAAAATAATACCAGTTAAACAGCACGTAAAAATTGAAGTCGAATACCGAATCCCGAGGCTATACAACCTGTTATTTCAAAGCAATTCGATATAACAAATTTGTGTGAAATGGGAGGTGCCACGCCCCTTGTTTATGTATTTAGATTGGCAGTAACAGTTGGCGTTGCAACATTTCTTTGTCGGTACATATCAACACTTGAAATTTGCAATCATTTGTCATAAATTGATTGCAGTCTCTCATTAATTTACGTGACAATCGATTGCATTCAAGTCACTTCAAGTCAGCTGGGACTTCAAATCCCTTGGTTAAAATCTTTTTTTTAATTCATTATTTCAATTCACATACACCATTTACACAAAAATACAGGTATGTTCACAAAAATGTCTATAACTCATGAAGCAACCCAATGTGCTCAAAACGTATGCGAATCCGATTCGAACCCGTTACGAGTCCGCCAGTACGCACTTCGCGTTACTTTTTATCTATCTTAAAAAGCAAATATTAAACAAGGATCATTGAAGAAATGTGGGGATCTCAAAGCGTAGCTGAACTTAGATAATTTTTGCATAATTATTTTTTTTCTTTTCAGACTACATTAGAGACAAGAATATAGATACCTAGGGAGATGGAGAGAGAAAATAATAAATTTATTTGTTCATAATCGTCATCAGACTGGATGAATGTAGATTTTTGTTTTTGTTTGTACAGCGTATTACCTGCACTACACATTGCGCACACGCAACGTTTTCCATGAAAACCAAGCTAAACCGTCATAAAATCGCGCTTTATTTATGCTGTTCTCGACGGAATATATATGGTAGTGCTGTATATCATGGAAAATGTTGTAATTTCACGGTCACTGATCGGTCTTGCAATTTTCTATTAGAGTATTTTTTTCACTTTGACTTGTTAGTTTTTTCCATTATGAGTCGTTGCAGTATTTTTTTTTTTTGTCAGCGCATTTCTCTTGTTTTTAGGCATTGTATAGTAGAAAACATTTGTGTATCTTTTAACAAAAACCTTCAAATATTTTCCAAAGAATTGCTTAAATAAAATTGTATAAATTTTCGCAACAATTCAAAACGATTTCGAAAAGATTTTCGACTTTTGTGCCTTATTGGTGTTTGTTTCTTTGCTATGTTAGAAGATTCTTTGAGTTATACCCAGCGCACCAATTTTATGTGCTGCATATAATGTTGCCTTAATACAGTTCGCGCGCAGATTCGTTATTATGAACGTTTATCTCTTTATAATGGCTACTTTCGTTGGCCAGTTCGTTTTGTTTTCGCGCTTACTTACTAGTCCTTGCATTATCCTTTTGTCGCGGTTATCGTCGTTGACGAACTACTCGATGAATAGTCTTTCGAGACGTACGAGTGGAATTGTGCGGTTTTATGATTGTTACGCATGCGCATCTATTTGACTTTGAGCGTCTGCATATAATTTGTATTTGTTTGCCTATTGTTAGGCGCGAATGCTTATTATTGCGGTTTTATTGCCCGCTCGTGCGGCTGTTATATTTAATGTTTCATTCCTTCTTGCTGAGTTTATTGTCTTTAAGATTTTTTTTAAACAATTTTAGGTTCCAACAGAGTAATCATAGTAGTGGTATTCAATGAACGCCGTATTGGTGATGTAAACACCGTATGCAGTGGCGTTACTAGGATTCGTCAGAGGGGACACTAAGATAGCGACAAAAAAATGCAAAACTACTTATATCGCTGATTCCATGTCAAATTCGGACGTTTTTCACATATTTGTAAAAATTTGGTACCTTGCACGTCGATAGTACCTACTTAAAAAAAATTTGAATATATATTTTTTTTTTTTGCTATTTTTTAAAAACTGCCAACACAATTTTTACACACAAAATACTTTTATTTTTTCAAAATTTATGTAAAATATTTTATAATTTATGGTTTTTAGTATTGACGTAGAATTACGTCTTTTGACGTAGAATTACTTCCCTATAGGAACAAACTAACTTGTTTTTAAAAACAAATAATTCAAAAACTAATTTAAAATAAACCAGTAGTATCCAAAGTAGTTCATACTTTGAATTAAATTAAGGCGGCAACTACTCTGATTTTGATATGTTTTAATTGCAAATTTTTATTAGATGACAAGTTTATATATATTTAACCATGTTATTTCATCAAATATTATTAACTTTAGGCCATCAGTAATAGTTTTAAATTGGCTGTTTTAAAGTAATTACAAAAACAATTTAAATATAACTAATTTAACAAGTAGTTGAAAATATATGCAGACGAAAGTCAATTGACTTATTTAGCGGACATCACCATACAAAATAAGTTAGTTCGTTCTATGGAAAAAAGTCAGAATTTCAACTAGTTGTGGTTGACAAAAAACTACTTTATCAACTACTTTTAAATTAGTTGATTTTCCTACAGGGTTCTTACAGCGCGATTTGTATGGGGGTATTTTCACAAATTTTTTCAATGCCATGCAACGTTTTTTGAGGCCTTATAGAGCCTTTAATATTCATCGTACAAGGATAAAATTTATGCCAAAATATCAGTTATTTTGTGCATAAAAAGAATAGTTAACTTTGGATTTTGCCACTTCTTTGATAAAGCCACAAAAAATAGCAAAAGAAAAGAAGAAAAATTCACATTTTTGTATGAGAAAAATGGATTGATCATTCAGTTGCTTCTGACGCTCATAGGCTTGTTGCTTTAGTTCGTGCCGAAATCTCGGACGCAACATCGTGTTGTTTGTTGAATAGCATCGTTTTATGAATTTCTCTGGTAGAATAAAAGAAGGTATATGCATTTCAGACTTCGCTCTCTTTCTCATAGCCAAAATGGTCAAAATCAATGCAAATCACTTTTTTTGTTTTCATTTGCCCAATTATCAAATTCGTTTTGACAGTTATGGCATTCTGCCTCTCCGAAATGAATCTTACCTTCTCTTATTCTATCATGGCATACGTATATAAATGCTTGCGCCGCTAAGAAGCTTTCAGTCTGCTGGAAGACTCCAATCCGTAGAGGTAGCGTCGCTTTGTCCGCCTAATGCCTGAGAAAATAAGACGTTGCAATATGAAGAAGCGATGCATAGTACATTATATTAGTTTATATTTCGTATTTTGAAAACGCAGCGTTACTACATATAAACTATTATATAAATCAAGAATCGTAACTGCTTGTGTTGTTGTTATTAAAACATATGTATGAAATATTCGCATACATATATTTCTTCCATTTTTGTAGTTTTTTTATTATTTTTGTTAATCTTCAGCAAGCTTAATACAATAAATAATACAAAAAATTATATTACTACTATGCTAGTTTACATATGCGGAGACTGAAAGCTGGGATGGTATTATTGCTTTTAACAACTTCATTTATTTTTAAAATATAATAAATTCGAATTATTTATTGAACTAATTTTATATATAATACATATTAAAAATATATTTTTTTTGGTAAAATTTCAATTTCCAATTAAATTTAAAATATATAGGAAATAATTAGGAAAAAATATATAAGAAAAACAATTCTTATTATTATTATTATTATTATTCCGAAATATTTATTTCAATTTTTTAAACAAAAGTTGTGGTTATTTATTTTTAACCAACATAAACATGAACAAGAACAACAAATTCATCAACAAATATATCAAGCAAAATTTCTACGTCCACACTTACGATACTATCGAAACTGTCTTGTTTTTTTTTTTTACTTTTTACGATAATACCTAAAATATAAAAACAAATTTGCTTAGAATCAAACTACTAAGAGAATGTGTTTAACTACGAGGCTCAAAAACCAACTTGTAAGTCAATGAGAGGTCCAGACCAGGGATGACTTAGTTGGAAAAGGGCCAGAATTCAAACAAAAATTAGGCCAATTTGACGTTAATAGGGCTTTTAGTTTTAAAAAGTGGCTATTCAATATTGAAGACTTTCTATTTGGTCACACGGTCATGTGACATGGTCTCACAAATAGCACACTTTTTAATAATTTCAAAAAGTCCAGTTTATTTTTGATAAAAATAGTCGAAATTTCGAATTAACACTTTTGAGAAATCAAAAATACTTTAACTTTTTCGTGTTTTATTTCGTTTGTGCCGTTTAAGCCGAACATGGAAGATAGTTCTTGGTTGATCACAAAAATAGCGCACTCTAATTTAAATGATTATATAAAAGCACTCTCCATCTTAATAGTGTTTAAGGTGATTCTTTCAAATACATTTTATTTTACGCATTATTTGTGTCAAAATTTTTTTAAGTCAAAAAATGATAAAAACAAACTTTAGATATATTGTATTTCTGCAAAAAAAAATTTAAGCAAAAAATTTCAAAGCATTTCCACATAAAACCGCAAATCTGTTATATCCACCTTAAAATAGTCGTAGAATGTCAGAAATTAATGAGCAATTTAATATAGACTCTTCTCCGTTAAGACTTGTAAGAAGACGAATCAACGAAGCGAAACGAAATTGAGTAGAAACAATTCACTCCTTTAAAAAAATATATTGGAGGCATGCCTGAATTCAACAAAAAATAGTTTAATAAATAACTACAATTTTAGAATAAAGAAGAAAATTAAGTCTAATTACATCTGATAAGATGACAAAACAATCGCCAAGAAATAAGTTTGAAACTTGCCACCAAAACTTCATCAGGGTGTAGAGAGATTGTACTGGCCTGATTTGCTTAGCGTTGATATTGAATTGATAACAAAATGGATTAATTTGTATGTATATTAAGGCATTGTCAGGACTACGATAGAGCCTTTACGGCTCGCTCTTTTCATATAACTTGGAAAACAAACTAAATTTGTAGTTGTGATAACTAAAAAGTATGCTTTTTCTGTGACCATGGCTGTGTATAACGGAGCTTATTTTAATGAGAACATTTAAAAAGGCGATAGGAAATATAGACTTTAAATAAAAGTCCCCCAAAATTTCTCCATACGAAATTCGGTTCATTTTCGTTAAGAAACCGCCAAAAAAGCTATGCGGTTTTGCCCGTTTTTGGGCAAAATTTCGTTTTTTGGTTTGGTTATTTGCCATACAAAAGTCACTTTATTTTTTAGGACTAAATTCCACTTTTTGTTTTCGAGTGACAGTTTACATTGACTACTAGTAAAATGGCAATTATAGCTATTACTACCACTCGATCATCATGTTTTTAAAAAAATTAAAAGTTTTTAGTTAAAATCGATCCCCGTTCCGCGGAAGACATACATTTTGATAATTACTAATAAGTAATATTTATTTCTTTCTCCAGATATTTTCATTTATTTAATAAATTCAAGAGATCTTATTCTTGTCAAGCACTCCGACACCGCAAGATTGCATTTTAGGCAATTTTTTCAAATATTGGGCATATTTTCGTTTTATTGGGTGATTTTTTTTATATGTTTCTTTAATTTCTTTCTTTTTTTTTTTGGTAATTTTTCGTTTTAGTGGTTTTTAATTTTATTTTTTGTGCGATTTTTCTGTGGACGATATTTCCTACCTCCAAATTTAAAATTTTGTATTACGATGGCGTAGTACACAAATGTTTTCAACAGATATCAACCATTAAACTTTTCTTGTTAAAAATTGCGATAATTTTTTCGGTTAAATTTTTTCAAAAGAGCCTAAAACGACTAAAACGGGCCTCGGGGCTTTTGCAATTAAAAAGGGCTCGAAAAGGCCCTAAAAGCCCCCAAATATCATCCCTGGTCCAGACCCAAGCGGAAGCGTTTTGTTCCTTTGCCTCAAAAACGAGCGCCGCAGCCAAAAAATTTATACTTAAAATCGCTGCGATTTGTAATGAAATTTTTTATTGAATTGTTGATATTGTAAAGAATGAGCGCCGCAGACGAAAATTTTTTATTAAAAATCACCGCGACTTGTGAATGTTCGAATTTTGTCATAATTTAACTTCAACCTATGAGAATTAAAGCCGATGTATTTTTAACGATAATTTTAAACTGTTTTTCGTGTAAATTTGATCATGTCGATTTCATCATGTAAATTTGTGAAATTAGCTTTCACGTACTTAAAAGTTTGCACTGAATTTTCAAACTTTCACGGTTTTTATATCCTAAACCATTCGAGACTAACAAAACGTTATTGCACCAATAGAACTATGAATACAAATAAATAAGAGTAAAGTTATAAGTTAAATTATGCCTTCGTCTGAAGGTTTTTCATTTCCATTAGGTTTTAAGGTTTTTTTAAAAACTTCGCATGTCACAAGCTGCGTTACTCTTCATAATTTTTTATTTATTTACATGCTTCAAGTTACCTTAGTAGTTTGAAACGAAGTTTCTTGCTAGTTTGTTCAAGTCACAAACTATAATTTTGAAAGCTTCCCTGCATATAGACGGCATGCATGCATCAAAGCATCTGACGTTTCTGTTGAACACACGTTAGATGATGGGATAACTCACATACAAAAAAGTGTGAATCATGGACGCATTAAGCATGATAGCCTACACACATTGACTGCGGATGCGGCCGTGCGGCATCTGTCAAAATTGTTTACATGTGTTTCTTATGGAGAGAAACTGGTGTAATGCCGTCCTTGCCGCTGCAACTTTGTCGTTGATATAGAATCGTTACTAATTTGACAGCTTGTCGTTGCAGCCGCAATCAATGTGTTTAGGTCGTGATCCCATAAGCTTACGTGTGTTCAACGTAAGAAACATCAGATGATTTGATGCATGCGTGCCTTCTGTTGTTATGGGCTTAAAAGGTAAAAGCTTTACGTGTTTTCCGTTCTATTTTAGCTGCGACTGAATTTATCAGTTATGTAGCCCAAAGGGGGGACTACAACGGCTTTTACGGCTTATTTCCATTATTTTCCCATACAAAAAATTCTCCAAGGGTGCCTAAGCTCTTTTAGCCCGTATGCAGATCCGCCACTGACCGTATGTGCGGTAAGATTACTGAGGCGTATTTTGCAACAACAAAATTGTACGTGAGTAAATATACTGAGCTAACCGCACAAAATTGTGGTGTAAACAGCGCGTATAATTCGTTAATGCATCCGTGGTTTTATTTGGCATTTTAAGTCATTTTGCGCTAGCGAAAAAATTCTAAAAATTGGTAAATCATTGCCAATTGATTGATCAATCATCATGGGTCATTTTAACAAATTTTTTCAAGCTCATGCTAACGTTTTTGAGAGACACAGAGTATAATAATCATCGTACAAAGATAAAATATATGCCAACATATCAGTTATATAGTCAATAAAACGAATATCTAACCTTGGATTTTGTCATTTCTTCAATAAAGTCACAACAAAGCAAAATCAAAGAAGAAACAAATCGTTTTACGAATATTTCTCTGTCATTCTTGATAACTGCATGTGTTTTTGTTCTTGTTATCAATACGTATGTAAAATTTACATACAGTGAAAGCTCCCATAAGCGGACACCGATGGTTACCTACTTTTTGTTCGCATATGGGAGATGTCCGCTTGTGGGAATGTCGTGGGAACAACAAAAAATTGTTCGTTCCCAAGAATGTGTCTGCTTATAGGAAATGTCTGCTTATTAGAGCGTCCGTCTTTGGGAGCTTTAACTGTATATAGATGCAATACATAACAAAAATGTGTGTAGCACAGAGACTGCGTATGGGCGTTGTGCTTTAAGAAATCCATTTATTATTAAATATCATAATAAATTAGAATTATTTATTATATTTTATTGCATTTATTTCAGGGTGCGAAGAACGTTTGAAATATGATTGTTCTCAATTATCGTTCTCTTTACATAAAATTGTGATTGAATATTTTTACGAACGAATGACGAACGCTCTGCTGGCGTCGTTATATTTATCACTGATAAATTTGTCAGCTTCGTATTTTCTCAAACGAATTTTTCATACAACAACAAAAAGCAACAAACGTTCGTTTGTCATCGTTCATTAAAAATGAGCGTTTGAAGAAAAAATTCAGGAACGTTTGTTTGTAAGTGGAATTGTTAGACAAAATATAAGTTTTTTGTATTTGTGTATACGCTGAAAAAAATTAAAAAGAAACAAAACTACATGAGGGCTGAATATGTAATGTGCCTGCCTATGAGGAAAATTATGTTTTAATGCTTTTAATTAACTTAAATAAACTTGATGCTCCCTCAAATCAAAAAGGATGGTTTGTTAGATTGGTGTTTTATAATGAGATGGTATGATAGGTACAGATACGGTACGATCTGGTATAATGGCATGCAGTGGCGTAGATAGCTTTTGCTTCTGGGGACTCCGTAAAAAAAATAATTACCTTCAAAATATTTTCTTTTCAATACCTGAGTACCAGGGTGTTTTGTAACGCCGAATGTCTGTTTCACAGCGCAACTTTGTTTAAACGTCGAAAAAGTATGAAAGAAGACGCTATAGCATGTCAAATATATATTTATATTTACATATATATCGATGGTTAAGCGCAAAAAAACTATGACCGGTAACCCTACTGACTCCCTCCACTATAAGACATGGAAAGGAACCAATAACATCACCCAGACATATCTATACAATGTTATTGTGGTAGATGAACGTACCGTAATCCGTATAGTCATCAGTACTGTTGAGACAAGTACCAATTATGTCATTAGCCCCACCACTCCTATACTGATACTTTTGAATTCAGAATTTCAAAAATACAAGAATTCGCAAAAATACAAAAATCTATACAAGAGTCTAGGTGGCAATCTATCTTGAATCCGCTCTCTTGAATTTTAAATTTTGACATCAATTCCGAAATTAGCTACTTTCATAAAAATGCCAACCACGGAGTCTACAGAACCCTTAAAAGTCCTAATACGCTTAAGTTTTTCCTACACAAGCTCATTGAATCTTTTGGATACTTGCTTTTAATTCAATTACATAACTGGATACTTGCGAGCTTTCAAGCTTTTGCCGATCGTTTCATGCTTTTCAAATTAAATTTTGTCTAACAATTTCACGTACAAACGAACGTTTCTGAATTTTTTCTTCAAACGCTCATTTTTAATGAACGATAACAAACGAACGTTTGTTGCTTTTTGTTGTTGTTTGAAAAAATACGAAGCTGACAAATTATCAGTGAAAAAAAAAATGACGCAAGCAGAGCGTTCCTCATTCGATTGCGAACGTTCGCTTGCTTTTAAATTTTTCGTTTCAAAAATTCACACCCACAGCAAAAAATTAACAGAAGGATCGTATTTTAATCAATTGCGAACGAATTTTTCCGCACCCTGATTTATTTCATACTAAAAATATGTTTGTTTTGCTAATGTTTAAATTTTTAACTAAGTTTAAAATATATGCAAGTTCTTTGCGGCAGTAAAAATAGCAAAATCATATTTTAAAGAAATATTTATTTCCATTTATTAAACAAGATTGAATTACATTTGTTTTTAACCACATAAAAAATAAAATCGAGCAACATTTTCATCACCCAATATGTTACACAAAAATTCTACGTTTACCCTTACGATACTATTCAAACATTTTTTATTTAAATTCTTTTTTTTTGATGCAAAAAAATAACTTAAAACTTCAAAGCGTTATCTCGAAACCACGTTTTCGAGCTTGCGGCCCAGAATGCGCCCGTAGTTCTGAACCGATTTTGATGAAACAAAATGAAATCGACGCAGAACTATCACCATTCAAGTCCCTACTTCAATTACAATTTTAAACAATTTTTTACTATTTTTTTTTTACACTAAACTACAAAAAAAGGACCCAAAATCGGTTTTTCATTTTTCAATGACCGTCATTTTGTAAAAAAATAATCGCAAAATTATGATTGAGGTAGGGACTAGAATTACATCTGTACTGAATCTAACGCCATTTACTTATTCCATTTCAGATGATCCGAAGTCGAGTTATCCGGGCTGCAAGCAGCATACTTTTTTTTGACGCCCATTTTTGAAAGCCGACAACTTTTTGAACAGCCCTCGTACAATGGAAAAAAACTTTTTTTATTTAATTAAATATGTTCTTAATACAATAAAAAACAGAATTTTAATAACTCTTTTTGTTTTGAAATTAAAACTTTTTCAAAAAAGAGTCCAAAAACAGCCTTCCAACCAGGAATACTCCCTTAAGAATTCTATATTCAGCGAACTGCAATGCACATCAAATTTTTTAAGTTTTTGTAAACATTATTTAAGTTAAGCCTTCGAATATAATTTTTATAAAATATTTTGATCTGATAAAGATTGGACTTCATCACGATCTAGTTTTAGAAGCGAAGAACTGTTCAGTGGAAAAAACATTTTAAAACGGCCAATTCATTGCTGAGATCTGATCTCGATAACATTTTGCGAATTAGTTGCCTCAAAAATACTGAATATCCGTTTCATGTACCGTGAACCAAAGAAGATCGTCGGGGCACCCATATACACCAAAATTCTAAAAAATCATACTCACATAACGAAATATGGTAAACACAGACATTTTATTTTGAGGACTACATCCAGATGTGGAAAAAACCTGTTGGTTTTTCACTTGATGTTAAACTATCAAATTCGATATAGACCTACACACGATTATGATTTCATGAAGAAATACAATTGTATGTGAGTTTGCAAGCTTTATAGAATTTGAAGGAGGGAGCAAAACTAGACTCTAAACGTAACGTATGCAAGGGTACTGTAGCGTTCACTTATGGAACAGTACGTTGACGTTGTGTAGCATTGGTGACTTCACTAATTATTCTGTGGCGCTATAGCTTGTGTGCTTGAACGCAAAACACAAACAATACACTACGATTGCATAAAAGTGAGCATAGCTATTATCATTCCGTTGCGTAGCTACAGTAAAAGAACCGAATGTATTTCGCTTTTTGAGAGACAAAGAAAGCAGAGAGCGATAACAATTTATTTGTGGTTGCGAATAATCCATTAAATATTTCCCACCTGCCCCCTGTCTGTCACCCTTCTTTGGGTCCCCTTACAAAAAACACAAAAAAACTGCAAAAACTTTCGAAAATAGCTTCTATCTGGTCTTATTATTTTTTGGCCCTCAACATTTCTTCTGAATACACCTACCTCGTATCTGCCACACTAAAAGTTACCGCATGCCGTTTGTGTTAAGTACTTACCACGCACACACTACTTACAGTTTCGTATGCTTTCCTGTCGAACGGTACAGAATGATAATGTTTGTGTTCATTTTTTATGCCATCGCAGTGTAGAGTATGTGTTTGAGTTCGTGTACACAAACATATACGCAACGGAATGATGAGTCATGCTTTCTACGGAACACTAAAATAACATTTTGTTTTCATTTTCGTTCCTTGATTTAAAGTGTTAAACGGTAAATCTATATATATAAAAATGGATGTATGTATGTGGGTATGTGTGTATATCACGTATAGACTCCAAAACCGCCGAGCCAATCTTAATGAAAATTAAGGAAAACTGAAGCAACATTTTCAAAGTGTTTCTGTGAAGTTTGGTGTTGATTGGACAAGGGGGCGTAGTACCTCCCATATAACCCAAATTGGCTCGATCGCCCACAAACCAAAAAAATGCTATATATTAGACGGTTTTAAACGTATAAAACTAAAATTTGATAATTTTGTTCAGATGGTTAAGTGGCAGTCACTTTGTATGTATAAATGTTGTCACGCCCTCTTTTTCCGCCCACAAATCAGTAAAAATGCTTTATATCAGACGGCTTTTGCCGTAGAAGACTAGGATTTGCTAATTTAAATCATATGGTTACTGTCAGCCAATGAACACAAAATGGGCATGGTCGCACTATATCTACCTCCACTTTATTGAAATCATGCTTATTGCTGAGTTGTATACGTTTGATAGTGAATCTTGGTATGCAGGTACTATGGGTCCAAGCGCCAGTCAGTATGTATATATAAATAGTGTCATGCCCATTTTTACCGCCCACAAATCAGTAAAAATGCTTTATATCAGACGACTTTTACCGTAATAGACTAAGATTTGGTAATTTAGTTCATATACTTATTGTCGGCAACTGTTCAAAAAATGTGCGTGGTCGCACCATATCTACGCCCACTTTTTCGAAATCATGCTTATACCTGCGTTGTAAGTAGCGGTCAATATATTTATAAAGTTTGCCACGCCCACTTGTACCAACCACAAATGAATAGAACATCTATATATCAGACGAGTTTCATTGTTGAATACTAAATTTTGGTAATTAAGTTCATACGGTTACTCTCGACAGCTTTGAAAAAAATGGACATGGTAGCACTATATACATATGTGCCCACTCTTCAGAAATAATTTTTATTTCTGAGATGTGAACGTTTTGATACATAAATGTCAGTTACTTTATATATAAATGTTGCCACGCACAGTTTTACCGCTTATAAATCTTTAAAAAGGATATTTATCGGACGCTTTTTACAGTAGAAGACTAAAATTTGGTAGTTTAGTTCTTATGGTTACTGCCACCGTTAAAAAAATGGGCGTGTCGTACTTTGTCTGTGTCCACTTTTCTCAAATCATTATAATTTCTCAGCCTTACAAGTTTTAAAAGTGAAACTTGGTATGTAGGTGCAATGGGACGAAGTGACGGTCACTATATACATATAAATGTTGCCAATCCTACTTTTTCTGCTCATATATCTATCTGTAAAAAGTGTATATATATATATTAAAGCTCTCACGAAAAAAAGTTGTTCGGTTGGTTCCTCAAAATAAAGCTTGGTTCATGATTCCCCAAATATTTCGGCTCTAGCGATAGCCATCCGTGAGCTGGAATGGTTTGAAATGCAAAAAAAACACCGAAATGGCTATTTCAGCCCTTGAAATGAATTTGTTATCAAGAAGCTTTTCATGGCAGTTTTTATTCTCTGAGGCTTGCCATTATCTGCCGAACAGAAAAATTAATTCAATTGAAAAAGCTTTCTGTGTCAGATGGGATTCGAACCAGGGTACTATCGCATACAAGCCACGCACCTCAACCAATATTCCACGGAATGTTTTGATATATTCTCCCTCTAAAAATCGAGTTTTTTGTAGAAATATTGGCTGGTAGTTAAAAAAAACAAATGGTCAGAAATAATAGTAATGAAATAGTTATTCCAATCTGTATCAATAAATTTTACAGTTTTGCAATTTTTACTTTTCCACTAAAATTCAAATTGAAATTTTTTTTTTTGCGATGTTGCTTTTAGTCAAATAAATTATCTATTGATGATAAAATATCGTGTAAAGTGAAGAATTAAATTGAATGAAATTACAGAAAAATTACACATCTTTTACATTTTACAATTTATTTGACTAAAAGTGGTATGGGAAAAAAAGATTCAATTAG
The DNA here is from genome assembly GCA_914767935.1 of Coremacera marginata. NCBI lineage: Eukaryota > Metazoa > Arthropoda > Insecta > Diptera > Sciomyzidae > Coremacera > Coremacera marginata. Next base: position 60,329,170 of record OU612045.1, on the reverse strand, counting down.
AATTTTAGTAAAAATAATATGAAAAAATGTTAAAAAATCTATAAAAATCCGCATTATCTTTGGTCCGACGGCAAAAATTTAAGATTTTTTTGATGCAGATTGAAAGAACTTTTTCATTACTATTATTTCTGGCCGTTTGTTTTTTTTTAACTACCACACCAGCCAATATTTTTAGTCGAAATATTTTGGAAAACATCATAACATAAGTCATGGATTATTTTGAGGAACCAAGCCCAACAACTTTTTTTTCTCTGGAGGCGCCTTAAAAATATACGTATGTGGGTATATGTGTATATCACGTAAAGATCCCCAAACCGCTAAGCCAATTTCTATACCAAAGCCTTGAGAGGGGTCCTGTGAGGTATGGTGCCGATTGTAAAAGTGGGCGTGGCACCTTACACAAAGCCTCGGAATTCAATATTCGACCTCAATTTACATATGCCGTACCACTTGTAATATTTTATTAGCGTTGGACGAGGGGCGTGGTAATTTTTCAACACCCCAAATTTTTGGTATAGCTTTCACTCATCAATTATCACTTATAAATCAAGCTCGTTACGAAATTACTCTAAAAGCGTGGCCTCACTATAGCTATGCCTTCGTTTAGGGCGCCGGGTATAAGCTAGTTATAATTAAAATTATAGTTTTAATTTTTTTTACTTACCAGCAAAAAAGTTCATGCCTGATAAGGCAACAAATCAGTCCTGACATGCATGACCGAGGCCTGAGCTTTGTTGGAAAACGAAAAAAAACGAAGTGGCCATTTCAGCCCTTGAAAGGACTTTGACCGAGCTTCTTATGACCAATTGTGTTGTGCGTGTTGTCAAATGTTTGAACACAAATGATCAAGAACTGGGCCTACCAAGTTGTATGCCGTCTTCGAATGGCTTTTGTTCTCAAGAAGCTTTTCATGGCAGTTTTTACTCTCTGAGTTTTGCGATTGCCTGCAGAAAGGAGACGGCTGAACAGAAAAATTAATACAATGGAAAAAAACTTTCTGTGTCAGATGGGATGAAACAGCACCGATTTTTTCATACAAGTGTCTGCCTCTTCATACCTGAAATTTGGTATTACTTTTTGTAAATGTTCATCTATGATTTCTGGTCTGAATATCAATGTTTATTTCAAGTTCAGATATGAAATCTGGCCTGAAATTAAAGAGGACTGATTTTTTGCTTAATTTCAGCTTTGGATACTAGTCTGTAAAAAGGACGCCTGAATTATATTTTAATTTCAGTCTTGAAATCGGAACTGAATAATGGAGGCATGATTATGTAAAGAAATTCAATCCTGAATTTCAGTCTAACTATTAGAGACCTGAGCAAGTTTCTGCTGGGTTGTAATTAGTTGAATTTGAAGTGATAAGCCTGTAAAAGCTGAACTGTACATCTCATTTCTTATAATTGTTCATTGGTCTCTCTCTCATTGTATGGCTTTTGTTTATTGTTTTCCACTTCCAACATACACCAAAGTTATATAATAGCTTCAACTAGTCATCAAATATTACAACAATTTCTCCACAGTGATCTGACCAGATCACTTGCAGAGCAGTTCATCAAAAAACTTACCAGTCACCACCAACTAAATACCACAAACGCGATGAAAATCCTGCCAAGCAAGCGAAATCAGAAACTTAACATTCGACTTATAATCTTCATAGACTTGACCAAAAACCAACACAAAACCCAAATCAAATTAGTTCCAAATGCGTGGCGAAATAAAAAGCATACATCAAGGTCAACAGCAACGATTAACAACAAATATTATCACCCAAAAGATTATGTGTCCATTTGCACTAAGTAAGAAATCTTTTGCGAAATTAGTGAAAAACTGTAAACAAGGAAAACATGCAGCAAGGACAAGCACCTCGCTGAGTGTGAAGCATTTAAGGCAGCGACCAAAGTGACCGAAAATTCGAAACCGCATGAAAACCAAAAACTAGCACATTAAGCCAAGAGGAGCAAATGAAGTTAGTTGAAGGACACTGCGAGAGATTCCTGTGGAGATTTCTTGCCACCACCACCACGGGGTAAGTTTTTCCGATTTCTAGCATTTTTCGGCTATTTGTAAGAGTAACCAAAATCGTATCGGGAAAAAGAAGTAAGAAACGAAAAAAAATTATAAAAGCAAAACGAATGCCCATTCGGCACGCCATCTTTGCGGTAAGGGTTTTCAGTTTTTTTTTTTCACTGTAATTGTGTGGCTTAAGTAGTGTTAATATGTGTTAATAAAGGCGGAGTCAGAGCACAAATGTTGATCCGCCTTTCTTTTATGTTGTACTGAAGTTGAACAAAGAAAACTATCATAGATGAAAAAGTAAAGAATGATAAAAAAAAAACATTTCACAAGAGCGAAAACAGATTTCATTAAAACTATATCAGATGCCTTAAACAATTTTCTATTCTGAATAATTCATGAAAATTAGTGCTTTGAAATAAGTTCTTTTTAATTTCTGAAGAAAATTATATATTTATATGTATGTTCTGAAAAAACTTTTGCATAATTATGTCACAACTGAGTAATTCCTTATAAGCTTACGAACACATTTTAGTTATGAGCATAAAATGCCATAATTATAGAAAAATATTTTTGTCTAATCACAAAATTTTTTTAAATTTAAAGTCTAATTACAAATTAAGCAAATTTTTAATGTTGATGTTGGTGCTGGTACAGATGTTGATAATAATGCTGATGCTGATGCTACTGCTAATGCTAAGGTTGATGGTGATGTTGATGTTGATGTTTAATTTTGATTTTGATTGTAATTGCGATTTTGACTTTGATTTGGATTCCGATTTTGATTTTTACTTTGATTTTAATGTTAATTTTGATGTCGATTTGCAGAGAGATGGAAGTGTAGAAGTGGAATCTCTTCCGGTGACTCAACATGAATAATCATATGGCTTAAAATATCGCTCGTAATTTTAGACTGGATAAAACTAATCATAAATTTAACAAATTGTTTAAGTTTTTGTTTCAGCCAAAAAATAAGTGGAAGTTGATAAAAAGAATTCATTATATTGACTTATCTTAAAAGAGTTCATTATAATGTAAGGTTTTTTGTTTAATTTTAATGTAATCAGAATTCAGTTTGAAATAGAAAAAAAAAAAACAAAAAATACAGTATAGCGTATATACAGTAAAGAAGTGAAACTTATTCTCTGCATACACTCTTTTTCTTCTAGAATAAGAAAAATTTTAGTGTAAGGCCTTTTCCACACGGAGAAACTGAAAAGTAATCCAACTGCAACACAATTACTTAGAAAGTTGCAAGCCACTGCAATTCCAAAATTACAGACCGTCTCCACTTGCAATATTTGATCTCATGAAATATTTCATGATATCGATATTGCAAGTTTCATGAAATTTCCCATCTCATGAAATATGTCTGTCAAAATATTTAAATGCGAGTGTGCATTGCTTGCAATTGTTCGCAAAAATTGCAAAAAACAGTGCAAAAATATAAAATGAAGTGGCGGATGAATGAAACTAATCAACTTTTATAAACAATTTGGTTGCTTATGAAACTTTCCAATTATAAGCGAGTTTATCTGAAACAATCTGCTTGACGCCATGCTTAAAATGAAATTTCATGTGATGAAATGCCCACCTAAAAATTATATAATGAAATTTGGATTTCATGAAATTCAATTTGACAGATCGCATGCAACCTATGCCATAATACAATAATTTACAAGGTAGCCTTGACAACTACCTTTTTTCTCACGAGCGGCGATCGGGAGTTGTCAAATCAATACAAAGTTTAACTTTTCATTTGTTTTGCTGCTTCTTCGTCTTCTCTTTTCAATGTGTTTTTGACAACTCCAAATTGCCAACAGAACTGTCACTCCTACCTTGTACATCATTAAATCATGGTGAATCATTATACCATGACCTATGCTTTCAGGTGAGCAAGTCACACCCAACGCAACACTGATCTCTCACTGTGATGCTGCAAGGGGTACAATTATACATTTTGGCGTACACTTTCAGTACCGTCAGTACCAAAGTACGCCTTTTTTTCAAAAAGTACATTTTTAGATTTGGAAATGTTTCATTTTCTATAAATTTTTAGGTTTTTTCATTATATGCGAATTTTTGTCATGTGTGTTTAAGTTCTATTTAGTGTGATGTGCCCTTAAGTAAAAAGTGCTTTCAAGTAAATTTGGCTACAAATTGGCTACAAATATCTATCTGCTCGTCTCTAGCTGCCGGTTTCTAGCTTTTCGTCATTTTTCATTTTTTAATTTTTCATCAAGTTTTTGTGTTGCTGTTTAATTTGGGTTTGCATGGAAAAGTGAGTATGTAACGAGGGTAAATTTCAATGATTGGTGAAATTTCAGGGACCCAAAAGCTGCCTTTAACGTTGAAATACCCTCAATTCTGCCGTTAGCTAAGCTTTTTCCAAACGTTCTAACCGAATCAGACGGAAACACCTAACACCGAGTTGAGAATGCTACCTGAAACTGCCACTAAAATAAAGGGTGGTGAGTTAATGGATCTCATAAACAACATTGGTGACATAAGCAATTCATTTGACGAAAAAATGTTTACAAAAGTCCATTAATTTCTAATTTCGGGTGTTCTCTAAATTTAAGCTCATTTAAACAAATCTTCGAAACAAAGTAGTCTTTAAAACCTGCAACGCACTTCTCCTGTGTAATGAGTTGTTATTAATAAAAATTGCGCTGGATGGGAGCATAGTGATGATGTTTTAAAAAGGAAACCAAAAAATAACTGATGCTTATGAAATAGAGGACTTCGATATTTTTGAAACTAACAAAGAGTAACCGCCTCGGAAACTGCTTAAACCTCGTAAAGTACTTAATTTTAAGCAAATTGGGATTTTGAAAATATTTTGTATGAACGTTTTTTTACGATGTTTGAGCTACAATTTCAGAACTTAAACCATGCAAACAAGGTTGCTTAAACTTTCAGCTGTCAGACTGACAACTTTTTAATTTGGAAAATTTTGTTGTTTTTTAAAAATATTTATTTAATTCAATGCTTCCATTTGCATTTTAAAAAGGTCGCTGTGTTCTTGCCTTGGGATTCGAATTAGTAAGCATGGAGCTCCATTACTCCAAAAAGGAAGAGGAAAACTTCGACACATCGTTGGCTGCTCTGTCAAACTGTTGAACTGCTGCAATTGGTATTGGATGAGGTTAAGGACTGTCCCGAAAAGTTTGAGGTAAATAAACATATAAATCAGGCTTGGCAGCTAACTAAACTATTTCCATTTCAGAAACCGACAGCAAACAGATTTTACGAAAAAATTTCCGGTCGCTCACTTCAAATTAATCAACTGCATCCGATGTTATGAAGAACAAGATGCGGGTTTGAAATCGCAATACTATCATTAACTGCACTGTAATCGGAAGATGCTCACATGAGCGCGGTCCTTGTAAAGCTTCGTTATCCTTGATTAGGTCCAAAATAACTTCAAAAGTGTTCCAGTTCACGCGCACAAGTTCCTTAAACCTATTTTCGTCCAAAGTAGGTAACACTTTTAACAGAAAGTATTTCGATTTGGGAACGGAATTTAAAACCATTGGTACGGCATATTTGAAATGATCAACAATTGCAATGCACAAGGAAAGATCCCATAAAATTCTCTTCATCTGCTTCCTCAAACGTAGCTGCAAAAAAGTAAACATTGCTTTTTTGTCTTGTTAATTTTAACATTTACCATCAACTGCATCTATTATCTGCAAAATTTGTAATTGCTGAGAAGCAGATTGTTTTGAATATTTTATTAATTCCTTCTTTTTGCTTTGTTTCGGCATGATAAATGTGTATGTTGTGTTATTTTTAATTTTTTTTTTATTAGTTTTTTTTCGTTTGACAAAGCATGATAAATTAATCAGATTTCCAAAGGTGCGTTCCTTTAACATTGGCTCGGAATTTTACGAGTTTACGAAATGGGAAATTTTAGTCGTTAAGGGAATACCATAACTGATATTGAGGCATTAATAAATTCATTAAATAAGCAGGGATATTTCTCTACTTTTTGTACAAGCTTTATAATTTTTAACTGCTCCTTCATTGCTGCTCCCTGTATACAATACAAAAACCTATAACCTAAGCTTAAAACACAACTTTTCTTAGTTTAATCGATAATTTTCTTGCTTTAAAGTACTACACACATTTTTTTAATTGGGGTGTTCACATTATCAAATTCTTCATCAAATCGTTAGTCAAACATTTTGACCACGCAAGTTTTCATATTATCAAAGTTTTCGTTATATTTCATTATTGTCTTGCACACCGGAATGAAAACATCAACAGCACCCCATATGCTTTATTTTTTAATAATCTGTTTTTATAAATTTCCGATTTAATCTGCCACAGTTCTGGATGTTATCTATAAATTTCAATAAAATCATTACAAAAATCTTCCTCATCGCGCATTTTGAATTGATGTGTTCACGTTGAAATCTTTTTTAAGTGACAAAATCGCACTAGAAAATTTGACACACGCCAAATTTCTCATCAAATCGTTGGTCAAACAACCGAAAAATCAAAATATTTTGATTTTCGTCAATGATGAATGATGAATGTTCATATGTCAAATTGTCGTCAAATTCCATATATATTTCTGTTTGTCAAATTTTTTGATGACTTGTTGGATGAAAACCTTGATAATGTGAGCGCTTCAGAGAACACTTCTTTATAAATTTTTACGATTTTACAAACATTGTTAATTTCGAACACTTATTTCGGTACCGACAACGTTTGCAGTATCGATTTGATATACCCGATCCTTAAAAAAAAAATTATTTAGACAACTTGCAGAGCAGTGTAGTAATCAAAAGTTAAAGTTAGCTCAACTAGCGCTACAACTATTGCTACCAACGACAGACGTACTACGCATTCTGTGCGATTCCGTGCATTTAGTACATTTTAACTTTTGACAGGTCATACTACGTACTACAAGAAACACCATACTGGTTCCCACTTAAAAATTATCGCAAACGTGCTGCCAAAAAATTGCTTCATCTGAAGGCTTGGATGTATTTACATGGGCTAGCAATATTATATAATTTATAATTTATATTAATTATTCCATAATTTATTTGTGATTCAATAAGGTATCTGATATTAATGGTTTAAGATAACCATAATAAGAGATATATGACCGTGATTCAAAATTGTCGAGATAAAGTGAAAAAAGAAGTGTGCGTGGCAGCTCCGACGCGCGACTGGGACTTACTCCTCTAGATCGATTACCTTGGAATTTGAGATTTATGTAAAAGGTAAAGGAGGTGAATAAAGGATTGTTACTTTTTAAATTTTGAAATATCGCATCAATAGTTGTACCATATCTAGTCGTTCCCAGTGTTCTACCAGAAACTAAATCTAAATTAACTTCTTCTTTCAAAAGTTGTATTAAGCTCAATCCTTCATCTGTATGATGAAACAATTCAAAATTTCTTCCAATTTTTAATTTTTTTCTGCTTGAGATTTGTGGACATATTTTGTAGTAAATGTTCCGTTATCTATCTAATTCTAAATCCAGCAAGTTTTATTTTATTGAAATCGATTGAAAATTCGTTTTTACTTGCGAAAAACTCAGTTCAGGCAAAATAGCATGAAAAACAACGATTTGGTGTTGTGTTTAACAAATTAATACTTAAAATTTAAATTTAAATAACTGACGAATTTTTAACTTATTTCAATGAAATAAAACTTGTTGGATTTATAATTAGCCAAGCTTTTATATTATTACAAGCAGAACCCAGTGGTCCGCGGCTTCGCCACGGACGTTCCAACAACCATACTTTGTAGGCGGTGAAAGGGAGTGTGGCAAACATTTTTTCCCCTGTAAACCATCTCGAGCTCGAAAACAATCTACTGCCAATATTTTTTAAAAGTGGACGTAATTATAGTGCCACCGTGCCCATGTTTAGTAGAGGTGCCTAAGGTAACTATTCTTACCACAGTATGATAGGGAATACAGGCGTGCATTTTAAAAAGTTTGATGTGAGATACTCTTGATGAGATACTCATAATTTTCATAAAAAACATGGGTTACTTTCCTATGCGATTACTTTTTTATGCAATCGATATTCGTTACTTTGGAAACATATGCTACATATAATAAGCCATCGAAAAATGAAAAAAACAGTTGAATTTCATGAGAACCTCCCCTTAAAGCTAAAAAAGGAGTGAAAAATCTTCATTCATAAAAAAATTTTATTTTAAAATTTAAGGATCTGTATTAGGTCTCTGCAGGTCCATTTTACTAGAACATTCTAATGAACTTTCTATCAGTTGACGTTTGATTTTTACTTTATTCTTTCATTGTATTTTACTTCTTCGTAAAATAGTGTTATTAGACAAAAAAAAAATAACGAACACTGTGAGTAGGCAAAATTTTTTTTCAGCTTTAAATTAGAAAAATGTTGTTACCAAAAAAAAAACATATAAATAGTCATTTGTGCTCTTAAATCGTCATTTGTGATCTCAAAACGTCCAATCATCATTTTGGACTAAGATCGTCAAAATGACGATGACATCGCCCATCTGGTAATGCTGCTAGCTGAGCATAAAAATAGAAGAATAGAGAGCAACATGGAGTTTATTGAAACTTGCTCAGTACCATGGCAGAATTATAAGGTAGGGCAGACTCGGAGAAGAATGAAGTAGAGGGCAGAGAAAATGCCGGCTAGTTGTCAAAATCAGCTGTTCATCTCAAGTTTCTTTATCTTCAGGTTTCTCAGTTGATTTTAAGTTAGAATTGCTACAAGTTTTCCTGCATTTTTAAGACTTCTTTCACATTGTATAGTTTTTATTACATTGTTTTTATAATATTTTCACTCAAATTATCACAAATTAAACACACGCGACAGCTCATTTTACAATTTGGAAACATTATTCATTTATTTCGTTTGCAATTTCTACGAAATTCGTCGTTTTGACAGCTAGCCAGCATATTCATTATTCACTATTCGTTGACACATCAGGGCACCAAGCGAGCCGGCCCTACCTTATAACTACGCCATGGATCAAGCTATTATATAATAATTTTAAGGTAGAAGTGACAGTTCTTTTGTCGACCAGCATTTGTCAAAAACGCATAGAAAAAGAGAAAACTTATAAGCAGCAAAACAAATAAAAAGTTAAACTTTGTACTGATTTTGACAAGTGTTGGTCGACGCTCTGAGAAAATAGTCCATTGTCAAGGCTACCTTCTTTTCATTGCACCATGGATCAAGCAATGCGTGGCATCGGGGATAATTTCATACAAATCTTTACATTTTAATTAAATTAACTTACTAATGAAATTTCAAAAGGAAAATACCCACATACTGTGCTGTGGCACAAATATGATATTTTAAAATTTCTCTCATAAAAATTGGCCCAGTACTTTTGGAGTTTTACAAAAATCTACATTTCAATTTTATATCATGTATAGTTTGCTGCCGTATTTTGTTGGTATTTTCCCGTGGTTGGTATTTTGCTGCGCATAGTCACTGTCCAAACGAAATTTCTAGTATTAAGCGAATAGTCACTAGAAAATTACAGAGAGCGTAACGCTTGAGCTTTGACAGTTCGAGCAAAGGCGAAAAAAGAGTGCTTTTCTCTCAAGTGACTTAAGCTATATTAATTAACCTTGTTAAGCACTTGATTTTACTCACTATATAATTTTCATACCGCGGGATACATATCCCTGCCTCCACGCGTGCAAGTAATCACTTGCAAGTAGGGAATATGTATTGTCTTCGAAAAAGTTCGAAATTAGCTGCAAGTTGCTTCAGCGTCCACGTGTGCAGGTGCAAGTTAATTTAAAAATGTAGTCAATTGCGAAGGTTCTCCCTGCAATTGCAGTGTTGATTGAAATGAAGAAGTTAAAAAACGAGGAAAATATGTTGCCTGTATTGCTTCTTGTATAAAATTGCGGAAATCCCGGAAAAATCCCCAAAATCCCCCTTTTTGACATTTACTTGCAGCAAGTGCCAAAACTCACTGCCTCTGAAATTTCCTTGCAAGTAGCCTGCTAGTCCGAAAATGTGGGTGTGTGAACACAGTAAAAGTGCGAAACAATACGTGTACTGTTCGAATGATTCCAAAAAAGCAAGAGGTGCTACACATGCAAGTGAAAGTTCATTAAAAAAATTTCATCGTATGCGAAGGTTCTTGCTGCTATTGCAGTTTGCGTGTGCTTTATTTCAAATTTGTGCTTGTTTTCAAAAGTGTATACACAAAATGTCGTCGTATGTAAAGGTGATAGCCGTTTTCCATTTTCGATTTTCTTTCCATTACTTTAATTGTACATTTTTCACTTTTATTTGCAGCTTTTCACATTTGTTTCATTTGCTTTTAATTGTAAATAAGCTATCAGTGTTGCTTCCCGTACGAAATCAAGGAAACCCCGAAATAAAGTACGATATCGAGGAAAACCCGAAATAAATGCACGTGTGGACGCTAGGTATAGATGAAATCGATTCTGAACGAGTAAACTACCAAAATTATATAGGAGGTGGACGTGACCGAAATTTTTCCAATTTCGCACATATATATATATCTTCACACCGCGTTATTTTGGAATCGGTCCAATATGAAGGAAAATATGGCGTTTGAAATTTCATTGATGTTTGGGAGGTAGGCGTGGTTGTGAGTGGATTTGACTTTTTTGTTGGTCTTTGTGCTTATATTCTGCGGCCGTGGCACAGTAGCAAGAGTGCGTGGCCAATACACTAGAGAACCCTGGTTCAATTCCCACCTGACACAGAAAGTTTTTGCCAACAAACCGACACGTGTGACATTCTCTCAAACATGCTCATTAATTAGCGAACTCGTGTGAAAATGGCCGACGTATCGCACACGAGATCGAAGATGTGTAACCCGCATTATGATCAATTGCGTTGTGTGTATTGTGAAATTTTTGAACAAAAATGATCGAGAACTGAACCTACATGTTTTATGCCAAATCCGAACGGCTTATCTTCTCAAGAAGCTTTCATGGCAGTTTTTACTCTCTGAGGTTTGCCATTGTCTGCAAAGAGTTGACAACCGTACAGAAAAATTAATTCAATTGAAAAAACTTTCTCTAGCGTATTAGCCACACACTCTACCCACTGCGCCGCGGACGCCACCGTATAAAATATCAAATTAAAATTGGCGCTGGTTACGTTTGATATCCAATCAGCTGTTTCTGTGATTGAAACTAGTTAGAAGTCGTTCCCGTACTTTTGACACTGTCTCAAATTTCATTTTACTCTCTCAGATTGAGCTTTACTAGACTTTTAGTCGAAAATGCGTACGGAAACAGACCTAATATGTCGGTTGAATGGTTTCGATTTTTTAAGATATTTTCCTTCTTATAGGATCTTCTAAAAAATACCTATATTTTTCTTAGTATACAACCGATATTGATGATTATGGTAACATTTCACATTTTTAGAAGCTTGTATGTAAAAGTAAAATATTTGTTTACATTTAAACAGCTATTTTCTTAACAAGTACCGTTATTACTATGAATTATGATAAATAAATTCTTGAAGCCTGAAAATTTATCTATCATTTGGAATATAATACATATGACTTTATTATTTCTTGATGGTGTTTTCTTTATAGAATACATTCAAATCCCGAAAAATCCCGAGATCCCAGGATTGCAATTTTTAAAATCCCGAATCCCGGGATTTTTTAAAATGCTTCGGCTTTGAAAGCCTTAGTCCAAATACATAAAATACAAATATGAAAAAACATTGGAGCTTGCCATGTTAAGTTAAGTCTATATAACAAATATATTAACACTAACAAATGTAGTGTTAATTTGTTTTCCGCATTGAACCGTAAACCTAATTGTCGATTGCTTGAACATGTTTGGATGAAATAATAGCTCTCTCATTTTCAAATTTGTTCTTTAAAGGCGGATTCATGATGCAATAATTTACAAGGTAGCCTTGACAACTACCTTTTTCTCACGAGCGGCAATCGGGAGTGGTCAAATCAATACAAAGTTTAACTTTTCATCTGTTTTCGACTACTCCAAATCGCCAACAAAATTGTCACTCCCACCTTGTAAATCATTATACTATAGGCGGATTTACTGACCACCTTTGGCAAGTTTTGCACGGTTTTTTTATGTGAAGTTTTTGCGCTCTATCTTCCTCTCCTCTCAGTGAGAGCACACTCTTTGACATTAAATTAATTTTCGCAAAAACTTTCTGTGTGGTCAGTGAATCCGCTCTTAACCACGAAAACAACAAAAAAATTTTGTCGGTGTCGATAGTGGCGCATGCACCATTCTTATATCTAAAAGCTACTTAGGGTACGTTCAACACCAGTTATTGTGGCCGATGGGTTAAATAGCACCAGCAACGAATAGTAGTAGACATTAAGAAGTGTGATAATTTTTTTTTATATTTTCTCATGTTCAAGAATAAAAAGTCAATTAAAAAATCAAGTTCAGCTGCAGCCGGATAAACTTACGATTCAATTATTTAGCTTCAGCAAAAGAACACACAAAACCACAAACGCAACAATGTCTGAACAGAAAAACAACGAAAATGATTTAAATGAGCTGCTTGACAGTGAGTATTAAAAAGTTGAAATTGTTGCTTAAATTATGTAATATGAAAACGCCTAAATTATAAAATTAATTTGTATTAATTAATCAAAAGATGCGCTGCAAGACTTTGAGACGACCGGTGAGTCCAAAGTTGCGAAGAACGAAAAAGTGACCACAGAGGTTAGTGATGGTGCGGAAGGTGCCGGAGGAGACGATCCGGATACATTCTTCATGTTAGCTAAAGCTAAAAATAAATTTTTAAATCCAATAGTATATTTTATTTTAATTGATCAACACAGGGAACAGGCAAAGATACTTGCCGATCGCATGAACACACTTTTTGGTGGACCAGATACACCTAGTGGCGATGTGCCGCCACTTCCCCAGGATCCGGAACAAATATTGGCCGGATTCAAAAAAATGGCTGAAGCTGCAGCTATGACGCTTCAAGGTGAGAACCCAGCGAATGATGAAGAAGTGGCGAAATATTCTGACAGCATAGCACAGGCATTAAAAGTGAGCATTAACTAAATTAAACGTTTTATGTATGAGGTTATGGATATATCTACTGTAGGGCCTGCAAGAAGGTAGCGATAACTTGGCAGCACCTGTGTCTGATACTGACGTGGCTAGCATGTTTAGCGGCCTGAATTTAACAGGTGTAAGTTTTGCGACTTGTCAAATGCTTTTAGTTCTATATTAACGAGGCTTATTTAGGGCAACGACGGCGAAGAAAACATGTTCCTGCCTTTCATGGAAGGCATGATGCAAAGTTTGCTTTCCGCTGAAATTTTACTTCCAAGCATAAGGGAATTAATTGCAAAATATCCTAAATATTTAGAGGAGAATGCTGATAAATTATATCCCGGAGACAAAGCAAGGTAAGGAATATTGAGAAAATGTTGATTCACTTATTTTTTTCGGTATCTTTTTTAAGATACGAAAAACAGCTCGAACACTACATAACCATCTGCGGTCACTTGGAGTCAGAGAAACCAGATGATTCACCTGCAGTCAAGCGTGAAAAATTCAAAATTGTGCTCGAAGATATGCGCAAATTGCAAGAATATGGCCAGCCACCAGAGGAAATACTCGCCGAAACTGCAGGTGATTTACCCATGCTTGATCCCAATGCATTGGGGGTTGCAGGAGCAGGTGCCAATCCCCAATGTCCCATGATGTAGAGTATAAAAGATTTGTATTCTTCTGTTAGTTTTAGTTGCTGCGTACCCAGTAAGTGGTTAAAAGGAAGTGGAATATATTGTAACAATGACATTTTGTGATTGTTGTATTTAGAAATTTTTTATTGTTATTATTTATAAAACTGAAACATAATTTGTCTATTTTAAAAAATTTTTATTTTGTTTAATATGCGACACATAAAATCTTGTAAGAATTTGTTTTGGTACTGCATGAAAATACATTTGACTAATTCAATAATTTATAAAATATAAATTAAAATTTTTTATATAAATGCTTGTAAAAACTAAATCTTTTTTTTTTAAATGTTTTTAACTTTTCCCTTTGGATATAAAACTCAGACATGGTTGTAAAAAAGTAAGTTTAAGTAATTGGGACCTTTTTTATTTCAAGTTTTTACAAAATTTTAACATAAAGTCAGAGTTATTCAAATTTAGCCTAAGGACATACTGATTCCTCCACTGAATGCCAGAGACCAACAATTTATTAGCTCATCATGCAATCGTCAGCTGCTATATCAGAACACACGCACCATTATCGTTACTTCCGGATAGGTGCAAATGTGAGGTTTTGAGTAACAGCTAGTCGAAATTTTCTAGAATAAAAAAATTATCGGCATAAGTTACAAAACACTTGTATCTATTTGAAGTGAATTTACAGTTGATGTCTCGGACAGGATTGATGGTGCCCGCACGAACTCTTCAACGTTTCAATCAGTGAACGAAAATAAATGGTACGATAATTTAATGGACCGTATATGACATGGCGTACATGTTTGTGTACACAAACACTACACTATGATCGCGAAAAAAATAAACACTTGTCATTCTGTACCTTTCTACAGAAAAAATACAGTACTATGGTAATGTTTGAGTAGGCAGTACTCAACACAAACGGCATACAGTTACTCTGGTTACGCGCTGTGGACTCAAGATGGGTTACAGGAATTTTTATTATGGAGAAATTATCGTTCTCGACAATTATCAAGATTAAATTATTGCTCTTGGTAATTAAAGCAATAAAAGTTTCAGCTCTCTGCTTTTCTTGTCTCTCAAAAACCGCTACACATACGATTGATTATTTAAGTCTAGCTTACCCTGCGGAATAATTTGTGTGCTAATATTTAAGATATCGTAGTGTATTGTTTGTGTTTGCGTTCAAGTTCACAAACGTTAATGATTAAAAATAATGACTGAAGTCATCTACGCTACACAACTTGGATATACTGCCTCCTAAATCTACGCTACATTACCTTAACATATGCTACATTAGCATTTATTTTACTTTGATATATCCGAATAACACCGGGTATACCAGCAAGTTGAATAATTTCAATCGGATTCTCATTATTCCGTAGCGTATGGACAAATCCCAAAAATGGTCAACCACAGGTGAAAAGTTAAAAGTTATCAAATTCTTATAATTTTAGGATATTATCTTGGAGAAACATTTCAATTTTATTTATTTCAGCAATTTATACATTAATTCATTTACCATGATAATTAAATCGACCGCAGTGTTTCACAAATGCAGTTTTTCTTTTTAGTAAATGTTTCCTAAATGATTGTATTTTTTTTTTTAAATGGAAGGTATTGGCTAATGATAATGAAATGATTGAAGCAAGGAAATAATATATTAAATTTGTTTCTTAATAACTTTATTACTGAGTTAACTAATTTCTTAATTACCCAATATAATCACAATGGAAAAATCTGAAACGTCCGAACAAATAAAATAATTTACTGTGACCTCACTATTCCCTTAATAAAGACAGCGTATGGCTTTTCTGAAAGCTTGTTAAATTTATAAAAAATATTGTCTTATGAACTTTTTTATGCGGCTGATAAATTCACAGATCTAAGCATAGTGAACTTAAAATAAAAATGTTATAAATTTAAGTTGAATAAAAATTATTTAATTTTTTTTTTACTAAACCAATAGATAGCATTTCGATAATATACGACTATCCCAAAAATATCCCTGGATCGTATGAAAAATTTTTAAAAGAAGCGTCCGAATGAAACGTCCGACACGCTGGGATTTTCCCATATGTTTGTGTACACGAAGGCAAACACAGACACTACACTACGATGACATAAAAAATTAACACAAACATTCTAATTTTATACCGTTCGACAGGAAAGCATACGGTAGTGTTTGCGTGGTAAGTACTTAACACAAACGGCATGCGGTAACTTTAAGTGTGGCAGATACGGGGTAGGTGAGTCCCGAAGAAATGTTGAGGGAAAGGGGGGAGATCTGTTCGGTAGAAATGTTGTGGGGAAAAAATAGCTCTTATATTTGACCCTCTAGGAGCCAGTTGAGGGAGATATAAACAATTTTCAACAGTTTTGTGTTTTTTATGGGGACCCAAAGAAGGTTCTCATATAGGGGGAAAGTGTGCTTAGAAGAAACGTTGGGGGAGAAAAAATAATAGGACCAGCTCATATATTTGCCCATCTAGGAGGTAAGTTACGGGCAATATAAACTCTTTTCGGCAGTTTAGTGTTTTTTTTTTTATGGGGACCCAAAGAAGGATGGCAGATAGGGGGTAGGTGTCCTTAGAATAATTGTCAAGGGGCGAAAAATAATAGGATCAGCTCATATATTTTATCCCTCTAGGAGTCCAGTTTCGGAAGGTATAAACTATTTTCGACAGTTTTTGCAGTTTCGTGATTTAGTATGGGGACCCAAAGAAGCGTGGCAGATAGAGGATAGTTGTGATCAGAAGAAATGTTGAGGGCAAAAAATAATAGAAAAAGCTCATATATTGGACCCTCTAGGAATTCAGTTGCGGGAGAAATTAACAATTTTCAACAGTTTTTCGTGTTTTTTTAATGGGGATCCAAAGAAGGGTGGGAGATAGGGGGTAAGTGTGCTTAGAAAAAACGTTGGGAGACAAAAAATATTAGGACCAGCTCCTATATTTTCCCCTCTAGGAATCCGGTTGCGGGCGACATAAACTGTTTTCGGCAGTTTTGTTTTTTTAATGGGGACCCAAAGGAGGGTGGCAGATAGGGGTAGGTGTGTTTAGAAGAAATTTTAAATCAAGACCAACTATTTAAGATGTGTTCGAGTAAATAAATAGGGATGAGTAACGTTAAGTTTTTAATATAAACGTTTTAAAAAAAAAGGAAAAAGCTTAAACATTTTTTCGCAATTTCCTTTTTTACCTGCAATTTTTTAAAGATTGGTTATTTTGAAATAATGATTTTTTTTACAAGAAGGCGTACTGCTTAAAACCAACTTACACAGCAAATTACTAAAAAAAGTTATTTACATTGCTTCTTCTTTGGTATCCGAAATCATCGATCTAATTACATTTTCTCCACCAAACTACTTATATTTTAGACACCATTTTAATGATTTTTTCCTTACATATGGTTATTTATTTTAAAAGAAAATTCATTTTAAAGCAGCTAATATAACTCATTTTTAAAAACAATATTATAGGAAGAATCTGCGTCTAGACTCCATTGCATGCCGCTTATTCGATATAATCCAACTGTAATCGCCGGTTTTACTATCGAATGTGCCTTCCTGCAGAGAACGTAATTTAAGCGTAAAACGTGGTCCCAGTTCGCGCAACCTTACCCGCTTGCCTTCTTTTGAAAACTCATAACGATGATGCCGAAAGAATATGTAATCGCGTTGATTGTGAAATGTAACCGCTCGACGACCCTTAAACTCTGGATCATGATGGAATAGCGCACCCAGCATGCGTCCGACTGTGAGACCTAAGCGGGTTGTAAAGTTATTGAGTATCACCTCCGGTCGATGCTTGGTGATTTCCTTGTGGTCACGCTTAATGTCTGATGTAAGCTTAACATTGCTTAGCTTAAAGTGTGCCGTTGGTCCATTTGGCAAATGTATAACTAGCAGACCATTTGGCCTGCGTCGATCCTCATTGATAATTACCACATCCGTGAATTCTTCACGTACCGCACTCTTGCAGATATTCTTTACAGATGATTTATTGCGTATTTTTACCAGAGCATTTGGAAAGATACGCGACAATTCTAAGCCGAACTTACGTGTCTTTGTTACCGGATTATCAGCGTAAGTGATCAACACTTTCGGCTCGTAGCTGCGTTCGAAATATGAAGAAAAATCATCAATTTCCAACTCTTTTCGCAGTTCTTCGTTGTCAGAATCCTCAAGATTAGTCACAGCCGTTTGATCCGCTTCTCGCAAGCTCTCGATAGTGTGTCCGGGATTGGCTGGTATGCCAGCTTTGCGTCTAGCACGACGCTCCTGCATCTTCTTCTTGTGTTTCTCCTTCTTCATCTTGCGGTAAAGGGCCATACGCTGCTCTTTGTTGCGCATTAAGCTAAGTGGATTAAGAATTGGCATACGTACTTGGGGTTCCTCTTCCCCATTATCTTCATCATCATCTAACTCATCATCATCGCCATCATTATTGTCATCATCGCTGGCAGCAGTGTCTTTTTTATCTCCTGCAGCTTCTTTTGTGTCCTTCTTTGCAATTTTTGGCATCAACGCCGCGCTACTTGTTGAAGGCTCGTCATCATCATGAGAATCTGTTTCCATATGTGGCTCCTGTTCTTGGGGTTGACTGGAGTCGCTGTCAGAGTCACTGGCCATTATCTTAGTGACCTTTAATTGCTAAAAACACTTAAATCTTTAGTATTTGTAGTGAAATTCAGTCTTTTTTTGAAACAGACTACACGTGTTGATGATTGCACGAATCAGCTTAACTTCTGTCAAAATCTTGCTTTTATTTTGCTACCACTTTCGCATGGTTTAATATACCCTGCACCAATGATACAATAATAAGGTACATGATACAATAATACAGTAGGGTAAGAACTATAAGGTTGGCCCGACTCGGAGAGGAATGGAGTAGAGAGCAGAATAAAGGGAGATAGATGTCTAAATAAGGTGTTCATCGCGAATTTCTTTATGCTCACGTTTCGCAGTTGTTTTTAGGTTAAAATTGATTACGGGTTTTTTTGAAATTTTAAGACTTTCACATTTTATAGTTTTTATTACACTGTTGTTATAATATTTTCACTCAAATTATTACAAATTTAACACACGCGACTGCACAGTTTACAACTTGGAAATATTATTCATTTACTTCGTTTGCAATTTTTATGAAATTCGACGTTTTCACAACTTGTCAGCATTCTCATTATTTACTCTTCGTTGACGCGTGAGGGCCCTAAGCGACTCGGCCCTACCTTATAATTCTGCCATGAGTTGGGGATTAGTGAGGCCATTGTAGACAGCTCATTTGCGCAGTGATGCTGAACCAGTTGCATTTCCGAATACAGCCTATTTTATTATTTTGACATTCCAGGTCGGTGTGGCGAAGCACCTTACGCTACCTTATTATTGTATCATGCCCTGCAATTTCGTACTCACACGAGTGTGTGTTCAGTGAAGTGAGTTATAGAAAAAATTATCTTTGCACTGTGAAAAAATGTATTAAAATAGTGTTTACAAATCATTGTGAAGTATAGTACACCTAAAGTAATTTCTGGTATCCGACCAAAACACCATTATGTTTACCCGCTACCAACAGACCTTGAGATGGATGTTTGGAGATTACGATTTCCTGATGCTCGATGCTTATCGATGCAATGATGTTTTAATTTCGGTGCATCAAATAATCGTCGATGTATCGAATACTACAATATTAGTCGATGCATCGATGAATTTTATGCGATGTATCGAAAACCACTACCTGCAGTTTCAAGATTTTAGCATGGTAAGGATATCAAACTTTTGTAAAGCTCAACGTTTGTAACACATTAAAAATCTATAAAATAAAATTTTTTAAGCAATAATGACAGCTCTGCTGGCTCATAAGTACTTTATGGGAACTCATTAGCCCTTGACCATGGCAGAATTTATTAATAATTATAAGGTAGACTCAAGTTTGAGTAAAAAGGAAGCTGTATGTAAAAATCGGCTGGTCGAATTTTAGTTTTCTTATTGTTGTCGTTGCCCAAGGTTCATTAATATAGGTTAAGTCACTTGAGGGAAAAGCACTCTTTTTCCGCCTTTGCTCGAACTGTCAAAGTAGCTGTTAGCTAAAAATTGTACAGATTCAGGTTTTTTTTCTTGATTTCTTTTTATCCATTCTGAAAGTTCGACCGAGCTTCTTTCAAGTGACTTAACTTATATTAATGAACCTTGTCGTTGGCTTTATCATTCGACGTTTAGCGCTCTCACAGCATTGCAAAACTTGTTGTTTGAGTAGCTTTTTAAATGTGAGCTTACCTTACAATTGTATCATGCCCTTGACAACGATTGATCACAAAACAATGTTGGATGACAAAGTACAAGGAACATTTTTTTGAGCGTTCATACAATCCAACATCTGGGACGATATCATTTCTTACAAACTATCAAGCAGAACACTTCGGCGGAATGACTAAACAAGTTGCTCTACTTTCGTATGCTTCATTATTTTCAATATTTTCCGAAAACTCCGATATTTTCAATATTTATTATAAAATTCACTGTTCACTGTGCCATCCGTGACATCTGAAAGGAATTTTTCAAAGGTTTCGTTTTTCTTGAATCAGTAAAGAAGCAGATTCCAAGCTAAAAGGGTTAAAAAAATATTATTTTTGCAAAGGCTAAGTACAAAATATTGCGATATTTACGAAATAAATAAATTTCTCATCTAATTTCTACCAACAAGTCATTTACATTTTAATTCTTTATTTGCAATTCCACTAAAAATCAATGTGATGCATCGGGTAAATCGATGTTCTTAGTCGATACATCGCAAAATATCGATGTGAATTCACGATGCAATGCATCGGAAAAAACATCGAAGTTTTTTGTACGTGAGCATCCTTCCTTGCAATATAAATAAGAATAAAAAAAGACAAAATGGCCATTTTATCCCTTGAAAGGACTTTGAACGAGCTTCTTATGATCAATTGTGTTATGCGTGTTGTGAAATGTTTGAACACAAATGATCGAGAACTGGACCTATATGTTTTATGCTTCGTTATCGACGGAATGTTAAAAGCTAGCTTGAAATGGCAATTTTCCAAACTTTCACGAATTTTATCTTCTAAACCACTTGCGAGCGGGAATTTTTTATTTATATATTTGGGCTAAGCAGGTCCAAATACATATAATAAAAATATTAAAAAAATATACCACCTAAACTGTAATTATTCAATAGTTTTGTGTTTATTAGGTATACATAACAAATATGTCAAATGTATTGTTGATTTAAAAAAAAAGTGCAAGATTTTGAATAGCAAATGAAATGTAAAGTTTAAGGCTTAAAAATAATATAAATTTTTATCACCGTTGTGTTTTTCAAAAATCAATGTTTGTATAGTAGCAGTTTAATTTTATTATAATTTGTGAGTAATTCTTATAAAATATTATTGTGAAAAATTGTTGTGCTATATGTATTTTATAATTTTTAGTCCTTGATAATGAACTCCGACGGAGATCGAAATATTGGAAATAATAAATAACTCAAAAACTGACCTAAAGCCCGCTTATTTATTTAATAATTACACCAAAAGGTCATAAAAATACCCACTAAAATTTTTATCACCTTGATGAATGCAAGTCTTTGATAAAATAACGGGTTTGTCATAACAATAATATTATCTATAATTACTAGTAATTGTAATGTCATTATTTTCATTATCATTTTGTAATAATCATCATTTTCTAATAAGAATAATTTTTATAGTACAGCTAACTTTTTTATTTTTAAGAGATATGTTTTTCCTTTCATCTTCCAGCGAGCACAGATTGGTAACGGTTAAGTCGGTTGATATACCTTTAAAAAGGTTATTTCATTGCTTTTGGAATGAGCTATCAAAATAAGTTTTCTGTTAGTTTTTCTGCTAGAAACAATAATGTGAATCAAAGTCGCGAAATAATAATTAACCCCGTAGCTCTCAAGAATGTGAAAATAGACCTCCCCTCCAATGCGACATTTTGCTGAGCTCGACATAACATTTCACATCCGTAAATAGTTGCACTCAGTTGCGGGACACCCTGTAAATTAAGGGTACTCTCTACATATTTTTGGAGTATAATTATCTGGGAATACGTCTTTAAAATTTCCGATTCGATCAAAATTGACTAAGATATGAACATTATATCTGTTATCCGTTCTTCGTGTTGAAGCTTTAAACGCGTTTTTTCAAAATGGCATTTTTGAAACCGGTGTAAAAATTAACTCGAAAACTACTGAAGTACTGATCTTTTCGAAATTTTGTAGACTTATTAAATACATAAAAATGTCATGATTAATCTTTCAATTTTTTTTTGTTTTATTAAATGGCAGTTTTATAGCAAAAAACGAAAGTTTTTTATAGTGCAAATTAACTTTGACTGTCCGCCATTTTGTCAAAAATGCATATTTTTAAATCCATCGATCAAACACTAGTTTATATTGTTATTTAACTTATCCATTGTAATTTTTTGTTTCGGATAATCCAATTCGCCACAATGTTAATGTCATCACTGTAAAAATAAAAACAACTTTTTTTTACGATCATTTGTAACAAAACTGTACAATATTTTTCCATAAAAAAATGACTGAAAGATGTTCAATGTATATACGCTCGGTTCTGTTTTTACACGGTAGATGCGTTCCCAAAGATTTCGTGCAAAAAAATCGTGTAAAAAAATGCATTGCACTTATGGAAAAGTAGAAGATTGGTTCCAAATTTAACAAATCTGTATAAATAATACAATAAACAATTTTTAAACTCATATTGGAGCGTTATAGCTAATATTTGCGTATATTTTTATTTCATAAACTTATAAAAGAAAGCAAAAAAAAACAATTTCATAAACTTATAAAAGAATGCAAAAAAAACAATTTCAGAAACTTAGAAAAGAATGCAAAAAAACAATATAGTACACATACAATACAATAGGGACGACTGTTGACATGCATGTTTATACGCGGCAATACGGGAGTATAATAAAAATTACAAATTTTATAGCGGTGAAAACTGTTAGTACTAAAATTGTTATTTTCAGAATTTGGGTCAATCGTGTTAAATCAAAATAAAGCGTGTAAAAACAAAATAAAGATTTATTTTTAATTCGTGTTAAATCAAATTCGTGTAAAAACAGAACTGCGTGTATATATGAAAAATACCTATTTTCCCGCAGCAAATGTGTGCAACCCCTTAAGTCCTACTAACCTGCTCAACTTAACAACTTTAGGACAACTTTTTGGACAACTAAGTCCTGTCCAAATTTTGTGTGGGGAAAGGACATATCAGCTAGCTACCAAGTTAATAGGGTGTTTGTGTTTGCAGGCATTCGTTAAGACCATTTGTTGAATTGGTAACTTCAAACTTTTGAGTAAATTTTCCATTTTATTTTAGAAAATGTTTACAAATTCATGTTCATATGTTTGGTTTAAAAATTAGCCATAAAATTCTTCAAACCTTAATTTAATAATAAAAAAGAAAATTGTCTTCCCCATATCAAAAATCTATGCACAGCACTGACTGACGACAATAATGCCCTATAATGATTTTACTTAAGAACAAGACAGTCTGGACTTTGAAATTAGGTATAACTTAAGGGTTCAATATAAACAGCAGAGAAAAGCACTGATAACTGAGATGATTCACGTGCATTCTTAAAAAACAGTGTCAATTGCAAATATTTAGCAACGGAGTTTAGTTTTAATTCCCAACATTTTGATTAACAATTTATATATTTTGTAATGGCTTTATTTTTCATAACTTTTCTCTATTAAAAATTGTACATTATTTATATAGCATATAAAATGTATGTGTGTTTTATCTACTTTTTAATCGATACATTATCGATACATATGAGTTAGTCTAAAACGTTAACATTTTATTATACACTGAAAAAATTTTAAGATTTTAAAAAGTATGGTCATCGAAATAACTTAAAATAAACTAACAATATAGAGTAAACATTTTGATGTACCAAAATTTACTACAATATAGCATTAAAATTTTGCGCAAGTCCTAAAAAAAAAAATTTGTACCAACCAAAAATTGAGTCAGATTATATAAGCGAGATTAGATTTATTCTACAATTTAAAACACAACCATAATTTTTCAGGTTTGAATCAAGGAAAAGGTTCATAATATTTTGTACAGTAAAATTATTGTATAAATTTCATTTAAACTAGATAAAAATATTAACAAACAGTGTATGCCAGACGATATGTTCGAAAAATTAAAACAAAATTAATTAAAAAAAAAATATTCAAAATATTTGAGCAATTTTTCAGTTCGAATTTCTGCAAAATAAGATTATTGTATATGTACAAAAACAAAATTAATCCAAATATATCTAAAGATTTACCACACCGATTAAAAGAAATTAAAAATAAGAGGGCGGCAACGAATAATATCTCAAAAACTTCTTTGGAAACATTTGAAAACTTTTGGAACCCAAAAACATTTAATGTGAGTTTAAGTTTTTAAATTACTTTTAACTACTTATATATAATTGATTAAACAACAGCAACATCCCTTAAAACGCCAGGACCATGCATGCTTTAAAAATTAAAAAAAAGAACAATAAAAGTAATTAAAATATTTACATAAACTATAAAATTTATATTCTAACAGATTCAGTTTGATTTCTAGCAATTCTTCTAAAAACGTTTCAAAAAAACACTTTAAATACGATTGTTGCTTTTTAAATCTATGAGATGACTTACATATTTGTCTTTAACAATAACACTGGTTACTATGACTTTTACGGGCTTCTATTGAGCCTCAAAGGTTTTGAAATTGCTTCAACCAACGTCGAAAATATTGATTAAAGCATGCAAAAATCCTTTGAATACTCGAAGATTATAAGTACGAGCAAATACCAACGATTTTTGCTCTTCTACGTATTTTTTTTTTTTTTTTAACTTATATAGATATTCTAAATTATTCCTAATTATTGTATGTTAAGAGATTTCTTTGTTTATTCTTGAGTTATGTTCACGGCAGCGGCATCATTTGCATTGCATTACTTCGTGGTTGACGTATGAAGTTGCGCGCATTCAGCGGATACTGCCTTGGATATGTTATGAGAGCAGAACCAAGAGCCAAACATAGCGGTGCTTTGTGACGTCCGGGTAGATTTATGAACACCGTTCCAACAGCTGCTAGATTATCAAACGTTGGTTCTATAGCGACCAATAGCAGCTCATGTGCTGGCACATGATTAGCAGTGACATGGCGGGATCGGGCACCTGTGGCGCTCCGTACTGGACGACTGGTTGAGACATGCGCTAGTTGGGGGCTTTCTATATCTATGGCACCAGTTGTGAGATACACTCGCGCAAATGGCCGCTTGGCCAAGTGTAACATTTCTACGACGTGTTGTCGTCGCGCACGTCTCAGATCGGCCGCCTGTTTTACCTTCCAAACCACAACGCATACAGCCAAACACAAGAAGAAACATGAGAAGAATACAGAAAAGAAGACGAACAAATCGATGTGCAATTGATCTTGACGAAAGACTACAGATCCGTAGCTGGGTTCGGGTCCGGAACTAGCGCGCAACGCAATGAAAAAACGTGTCGCACTCAGATTATGCGCATTCTGTGGAAGTGTTAGAACAAGACGATTCTTCAAACCGAACAAACGAAGCAGTGTATTGCAGTGATTGAGGGTGACATGTGTGCTTAGATCTTTAGCATGTTTGTCCTTGACATAAAAACTATGTCCGCCGTGACTCTTACAATCTTGTATATGGGGCACATAGAAGCTGCGTTTTTCGCTCACCACAATCGTTTTTGCTGCAGTTGTATTTGTGTCAGATCGTTGTTGAGCAATATTTAGCGGATGCGCACGTTTAAGTTTTGGTCCCCAGTTGTAGCGATTATCCAGAAATATATCATGATATCCTGAAGTATCATTGGTTTCAACTATGAATGAATCGTCTTGTGGCGACATGAATACATCTAATTCACCCTGGGTAACATCGATAATTATGCGTATGTCCACATTCATAAAGCGTGGCTGTATGACGAAGAATACCGTTTGACCAGGCTTTAAAGCGGCTGGCTTAGCTTTGCACTCCTCTGTGGTAAGAAAGAAATAAAATTATTTATGAACAGGTTCAGAAAATTGTTTTAATTTGATATGTCAATAACTTGATGCAGAAAAAATGTTTAATTTTGATATAGCTCTAGCTGGGAATACCCGGTCAGCCTGGTATAGCCTGGGGTGGTGTAGCATTCAGGGTGTGTATAATATATGGAACGAGAAGCAACCAACAATGCTCAGCGATCAATGGGTTCAATATCAACCATATATTTTTTGGCCAATATTTCAGGCAATAAAAACCAACTTTTCCAATTTTAAGACTAGGGATTCAATCTTTATTGAAAAGATGTATATTATCAAATAGCTGAACTTACCCGGCGTTGTCAGATTTTAATTAATAATGAAATGTTTTTAATTTTAACCATAGCTGTTATTACTAATCGTACACTGAAAAAAATCGGCATATTTAAAAATTGAACACTATCTTATCACTTTCAATTTGTATTTTTTCATATAAAATTTCATATTTTTTTAATATTCACATATAAATTGAAACATTATGTTGTTGTTTTGACGAAATTTGTTTTAAGCTATTTTTTTAACACATTTGTGATCAAATGTCATCAGTAATAACATAATGTTATCAATTTATATGTGAATATTTAAAAAAATCTTTAAAAAATGAAATAATTGATTAAGTACGATTCCTTTTTGTTTGGCTCAGAAATTAAATAATTACGATTACAAATAATCAAATTATTATCACGATTCAGTACTTGAGATTATGAAAATAATCAAATAGAATCAAAAGTAACCAAAGCTAGTAAGGATGGAGCTTCGGCATGGTACCGAAGCTAAAATACGCCATATTGAAGTATGTTCAAAGTCTTTAGCCATGACATTCAGTTTTATATATTAACGAAAGTTTTCCTATTTTGATGGCGTCACTTTGCATGGAAGGTAGGCGTGGTTTTGATCCACTTTTGCCAAATATCATAGAGATGGTTCACATTATATATCAAAGTGCAAAATTTCAAGACGTTTCTTTAATTTGATCAGATTTGAAGAGATTTTACTTTTAAAATAAAGCCACTTTGTATGGGAGGTAGGCGTGATTTTCATCCGATTTTCCCAAATTTCATAGCCAGGATTTAAATTGAAGATCAAAGCTTACGTGCCAAATTTCAAGGCATTTCTTTAATTTTTGTTTATTTTAAAGACATTTTACTGTTAAAATAAAGTCACTTTGAATGGGAGGTAGGCGTGGTTTTAATTCGATTCTGCCCATTTTCAAACCTGATCCTTTTTTAAAAATAAACTTATATTTTGAATTTCATCGCGATAGCTTTAAAATTACGGCTGTAATCGTGTCGACAGACGGACACACGGAAATCGACTCAGGAGGTGATGCTGATCAAAAATATATATATTTTTCTATACCTGCCACGCCTTCTTCTTGGCGTTACAAACGGAATGACAAAGTAAATATACCCCTTACGCAGTACGCGTTGGGGTACAAAACAGTCCGACTACTTTAAGAGATTCTTTTGATTATTTTTATAATTTTAGTCTAAAATACAAAAAATGTGAATTTGTTTTTTTTAAACAAAGATTGTCAAAAAACAAGAACAAGAAAAATGCATTACAGCATAAATAAAACAACTCCAAATTACTATTTGCCTTCATTGGAACTAATTTTTCAAAAAGAAAATAGTCGATCAACCTTACTTTTCGTTTGGTGCTTTAGGCAAAATTCTTAGAATAATCAAAAAGAATATCCAATAGTAATTATTCTTGGATTTTTTTTATTCTTTTTTATTATTTTCGTAATCTGAAGTAAGCGTGATTATAATTTGCTTATTTGTAAGCGTAATCAATTACTAATCAGAAATTTCTCTCCGAAGGATTATATAATGATTACAATTCTTTTTAAAAAATAATCTAATTGATTGCTAATCGTAATCGCAATTTAACAGCTGTGATTTTAAAATTCTGACCTCAGATTCGAAATCAGCAAGCTCTTCAGAGAATGTAGAGCAGCGTCGAGAACGCTCTCGTTGTACTATGAGTGTATACAAAAATTAATTCACTCTTAACGCCCCGACCGGAATGGAAATCACGAAAAAGCTGCTTGACACTTACTGCTCTGCTCTCAACAAATAAACGAAAACTCTTGCTACACAACTGAAAAAACAGAATATTTTTTATGGAATTCTGTATTGTATTTCTTTTGAGATACTTTCTCTCTCTCTCTCTTTCTGTTTGTCACTTACACTAAAGCATGGTAGAATTAATACAGGTAAACTCTACTAGATGAGAACCATGGCAGAATTATAAGGTAAGCTCATCACGGAGAGGAATGGAGTAGAAAGCAGAATAAAGCTAGATTGATGTCAAAATCAGCTGTTCATCGCAAATTTCTTTATACTCACGTTCGCAGTTTGTAGGTTAGAATTTGTTACAGGTTTGTTTGCAATTTTAAGAGTTTCACATTTTATAGTTTTTATTACACTGTTATAATATTTTCACTCAAATTATCACAAATTTAACACACGCGACCGCACTTTATGGATGTTTATGTTTGCAACTTTATGGGAGGAAATTAAATTGGTGCTACATCGCATGGCCAAGCCATCAACTGACAAGCATCTTCCTTCTCATTATCCGCTCTTCGTTGACGCGTGAGAGCCTTTAGTATCATGGGCCTACCTTATCATTGTATCATGATGAGAACTGATGATGAAAACTAGATGAGAGCGTTCTGCCGCGAATGTCAACACGAAGTTGACAACTCATATAAAATCTCAAAGCTATGAGAAAGATGTGAGAAAGCAAGAATTGTCAAAATGTATACGAAGTAAAATAGTTGAAACTGTCTTGTTTATATAATTAAAAATTGTAAAAAAATGTTCTTTTTAGTGTTTTTATTGATATTTAAGCAATAAAAAGTTGCTTCAAGGCACAGAGCATGGGAAATTAATTAAATAAAATATTAACTTCAAGTAGGAAGCGCCATTGACAATATCGGCAGTAACGAATAAGAGAGCACTATCAGCGCTGCATCTACCTGTATTCTTCTACCATGCACTAAAGTCCTTATTATTCTAAAAGACAAAGAGAAGTAGTTTCACTTCTTTACTGTATACACTATACTGTACTTTACTTTACTGTATGTTCTTTACTGTATACACTATGTATATACTATACTGTTTATTTCTTTTTTTAATTATGTGTAACCTTATTATTATTAAATTATGGCGGAAAATTTGTGTTTTAAAGTTAAGCAGTTTTAGCTTGTTTCCACTGAACTTACCATTTTTTCTTAACTAGCTAGAAGTTAAGATATAAATCTATATATTTTTATTTTTTATTTAAAAATACATATACAATTATTTTCTACATTGGATTTGCTTGGTCAATAATCGGTGGCAGTACGTTACTAAACTCGAGTCTGATATCCAAAATACTTTTATATTAATACCAGATTTGAAATTAAAGATTTCCATAAACTACTCAGCAAAAGTTTTCTTCGACGTTCCCCTTTGTTAAATGTTAAATTAATGTTAAAAAAAGACTGAATAAAATTAAGTTAAATTCAAATTCCCCTTTTTTTATGACTTTTTTCGATTTTTTACTTTATTCGTTCTGCGCTGCTTTATGCTTTCCCTATATGGTTTTCAATCTCACCTATCGCCAAAGAGTTGGAGATACTTGAGCGTAGAGTCTTAAGACGATGCGTGGACAGTAATTTCGAATCACTTACTAAGCGCTACTCTAATAAATTTATTTACAAAAAAGCAGGAATAAATCCTATCTGTCGCTATGCGTTATCACAGCAAAAAAAATTTATCGACGGAGTTTCTTCTCATGAAAATGTGCTTTTAAAAGAAATCTTTGAGTCCCAGCGGCACTTTAGCTGGTCCTGTATTAACTACTTATCTCCAATTGGAATTAAAAATGAGGATATAAGCACTGACTTGGATTTTGACACCCCTCTGCTACCTGACTTTTTTACAAAATCTGTACCTGGCACACACAGAGGCTAATTTTTTTATATAAATATTGCTGTTCTTATTATTGCAGCACCTGAATTCCTGGTGTTCGCATTTAGTTTTAGTTTAGTCTTAAGTTTTTTTTTATATTGTTAATCTTTGTTTCTTCTTTAAGGACAAAACGTCCCTATGCAATTGACTTGTGACGGGAGCAAGCACTGTATTATCAGCAAAACCATTCAACCATATTTATTTGTCCTTGTCATTCTTAAGCATGTAGCTTTTATCTTTTTATTCCATTAGAGCAACACAACAATAGCTTCTAGTTTTTCCATGTAATTGAACTTTTCATTGTATGTATGAAATGTACATAAGTATAATTGTAAAAGAAACGAAAGGAAGTCTCAATAAATTTACTTTACTTTACTTCAATTTTTTACCTTATTTTTTAATGTTTATAAATTTAATTTTTGTATTTATTTTTATTTTTTTAAAGGGAATCTTTTATTCACAGATGGGAGCTCGTATTTTCAAATAGTGTCAAAAACCCCAAACATGGTATGGTGGTATATCAAAAAGTTAGACTAATGGAACGTTCCTCTATTGAGCAGAATGTGTCTGGCATTGACTTTATCCCTTTTTATTCGATATTTTGCGCTTTAAGCTAGTTTAATGAGATGTGCCTTTCCTCGTTGATTAATTTAATTAATTTCAAGTTTAATCAAGATATAAGTTGTAGATTGTTCCACCAAAATCATATTGCGATGATTATTTTGATAAAAGCACACTTGTTCCCCATTTGTACCAAGCTCCTTTATTTTATCACACTGATATGATTTTTCTTTTTATAGTCGTAGTTCTTATACACGGTTAAGCGATCATTCGAAACAAAAACGCATACATTTTTAGATTTGCTTGCTATTGTGAATTCCTTTTCGATAAAAAATTCTATAATTTTGACTTGACTCGAAAACCGGACGTGCAACAATGGTAAACTGTAGATATTGAAAAAAATATATTTCAATAAACTCACACAATCTATAATTTATTTTCTGCCACCATCGCCGTGTAGAATAATCCACCATTTTTATTAAGAAATTATCGAGTTAAATACCTTACGTGCGTAATTTTCAAATGGTTTGGTCAATGAACTTTAATTTTAGCTTAAAAAAATGGTAGCGTTCATTTCTCTTTAAACATATCAATTGAAGCGTCGATGCGAATAACGTTGTAAGCGACAAATTATAAGTTTTCAGGAATTGAAAAGAACGTTTTTAATGGCGCACTTAGAGCCATTTGATTTCGATTTTAAATTTTTTGGTGTAAAAGTTTTAAAGAAATTTGCCTGTATAAATACGTCAGAGCATTTTTAACGGTAGTAGGCAAAAAAAAACATTTTTGATTAATTTGTCACTTACAACGTTATTCGCGTCGACGCTTCAATTGATTCACCATTATTACCTACCTAAAAGTTACCTACTTAGATAAAACGTGACGAATCAATACTTACCAATTGGTTTGGCATCAAAGCACATTCGTGATTCCACTGTTATTTGCTTATAGCACTGATGTCCATCGATAGGATTGCCGGCATAGGAATCACGACATTTGGAACATTGAACACTCCAACAAAGTTGAGCCGAATTTTTGCCACCACCAGCGGTACACGTTGCATCACTCTCCGTGTTATTGGCGCAATTACATTTCTCCCCAGTTACAGGATCGCAAACATTACCATGGCCATGACACTGACACGGTCGGCACTCCATACGATGATCCTCAGTGCCACGGAAATAACCAACAATGCAAGTGTCGCAACGTTCACCAGCAGTGCTATTGGAACAGCGTAGACAGGTGGCATTACTCTCAGGTCCATGTTGTAGTATACGTTCCAAATCAGGTTTTGTCATATTGAAAACAACGGGATCGGAATCAGGAGCCACACAAACATCTGTATGCCCATTGCAGTAATCCAAGCATGGTACACATTCCCGACCTTCTCTCGGATTGCCCACAAAGAGAGGTTGACACTTTTCACACTGCTCACCCATGGTATTGTTGTGGCACTTGAGGCAAATGTCCAAACGGTCTGGTCCCTCACAATTCGAGTGTCCATTGCACTGACATTGAATGCTACAATTGACGCCCACATAGCCAAAGTCACATTTGCAATCATTGGGCTTTAGGCACTGGCCACGCACACAACCTTGACTACAAACGGGCATGCAAGTACCATTTTCCGCACGGTAACCTTTGCCGCAACTACAGTTGTAACCGATCTCGGCATCGATGCAACGTTCTGATACCGGATTGCAATTGTGGTGACCATTTGTACATTCATTTTCGGCCGGGCATTCAACATAGTTCCATGAGACGGTATCAGCTGGTGTCAATTGCGAGTCATTGCGCCATGACGTATATATATGGTCACAGGTTGAACCAGATGGATACTCCTGTTTATTTTCTAGTGAACCTTCAGTACAAATGCCATCACCATTTAAGTTATCACGTGAGCACCAACCACAATGGGCATGTTCTAGGCATGTCGAGCACTGTTCATAAACATGGCAAGGTTCCGGACAATGATCGGTTTCGTTCGTCTCCAAAACCAAACCACAAACACCACCAGCACAAAGCAGCGGCTGTGTTTGTGGCGACAAACACGTATTCATCATTGTTGACCACTTGCAGTGTCGGGGATTCTCATCCTCCACATCGCTCAAACACATCGAACAATTCTTATAGATGTGGCAAGGGGACGGGCATTGACCAATAATACGATATTGGTTCTGTTCCACCAACTCCTTCGTGATGCACTCAATGGTGCCCAACTCATTTTGGGCCCACTCACAGTTCTCGTTCAGCACACACGTTTCGCAATGTAACGTGTGACATTGTGGTTGTGGGCATAGATTTAAAAGACCGACACTATTCTCCTTGCTGCACCAAGTGTTTCGGCGTTCGCAGTCCACACCTGAAGGCACACAACGTCCCTTAATACCGCATTCATCGCACCATTGACACACTGGCGAGGTCTCAATATGCGTCGGCCAAGAAGCTAGGCAAGCACTACACGTCGTGAAAGTTGAACAGTTGCGCCGCGCCATCCAGGCATCATCGCAGGCTGCACCTTTGTTGTAGATCAGTGTACCGTTATGGTTCTCGCAAACACCCGAGTTACTGCCGGAGAAACAATATGAAGCAGAGCTGTAGGTGCCTGTCACCGTGCAGAAACTACAGCCCATATAATGACGGCACAGATATTTTCCAGAACTCCACAACTGGCAAATGTCATCAGGGAGATTTATACGGGTAACGTGACTTTGCGACGCGGATCCATCCCAGCCGCCAATCACATAGATAGCTTTATTGTCATGGTCAATTGATATAGCTTCAGCATAGGTGGATTGTTGCAATTGTCCTACGACACCTACGTCCTCCGTAAGTCGTATCCATTGATTGCAGTCATAAATGTAGGCAATGAGAACATCGCTTGCATTATATGGAGCAGTGCGGCCACCATACACAATCATATACGAATCTGTGGTTACAGCCGAGTGGAAATATCGGGCACGCGGCAGCATTGACTCGGCACGATTGAGCTCCCGGAATGTTGGCAGTTCCGTCCAAGTCATTTTTTGCAAATTCAATGCATACAATTTGTTTTGAGGCTCTGTCGAATAGCCGCCAAACACGTACATTATGTGCGATTCCGCATGATACACAGCGCTGTGACCGTAAAGCACAGGCATGCGTACTCCCAGAGCCAATAACTGCTCCCAGCGAAAGGTTTCCAAATTGAACTCCCACAGCTCAAGTTGTCGCGATTTGTTGCGTGTCATGCCGCCTATCAGAATCAGAGATTCTCGCTCATTATTGCGTATTTGCGTAAGGGTGTGACCTGCCAGCGGTGGAGGTTTTTCGCGACGCGTTGCTGGAAACTCTATTTCACTCCAACGTTGATTTTGTATTGAAAACTGCCAAAAGTCTGCAAGTAACTCGTGCGATGTAAGCTGCTTCTGATCACTCGAGACCGTTAGTCCGCCATATATGAAGATAGTCTGTTTCTTCAGAAATATTTCGGCTGCATGAAAGTAACGTCCAAGCGGCATTTTATCATCCGGCGTAGATTCAACTGTTACCTGCACCCAAGTGCCATTCTTTGTATCGAATTGGCGAAAGTCATTCAAGGGGCCATGCGATGGTGAGTAGCCACCAAACATCCAAAGTGATCCACGCCTATCGGCATTCACAGAATGCCCAAAACGAGGTATTGTCTTGCGTAAATGCTCGAATGCATCGCTGAGCAGCAGTGTGTTAAATAATTCGCTCACGACCAGATGATTTGGTTTAATAAGAGTGCCACAATCTGCACCCGCATAGCTGCCATTACACAAACAGCGGCCATAATCTGTATCACAATAGCCTTGCATGCGTTTTGCGTTGCAGTTCTTAGGACATATTTCAATTTCGCATTTTGCACCCACATAACCAGATGGACAGACACACCGCTGTTGTTCGTCGCATATGTGTGGATGCAGGCAGGTACGTGCAATACAATTCTTTACCGTGTACAACGCGTTGAATCCAAAATTTTTGCGTTCTCCACCCTGCTTGTAGTAAACGGTGACATCACTTGAACGAGCCTCGATGATGCGTAGCGAAGTGTACGGAGAACAAACAACGGCTATCAGTTGATTTTGTTGTGTTGCACCGGTAAGATCTGGAAGACTATCATAGATATACACCGCATTTTCATCACAATCCATGGCCAGGCTGGGCCATTCAAATTCCAACTGTAGTAGTGACTTTTCTGCCTGTGCCGTCTTTGGAGATAGAATCCACAGACACTCGCGCACCTCAAGACTTGCACCCCAAGGATTTTTGTAAGATTGATACGAGCCAATACCATTACGACCTATATTACGAAGTATACCACGTGACTCACATTGAAAATAGCACTGTCCACCATCGCGCGGATCACCATAATAGCCTTGCGCACATTTGTCACATTTCAGACCCACCGTATTATCTTTGCAAAAACATTCACCATTTTCTACATTGCAAATACCCATATCCTGATTACCGTGTCCATTGCATTCGCATGGATGACAACCAGCCGCCGAAGTAGCATTTCCATAGCTACCTTGGCGACAACGCTCACAACGTTCGCCCTCCGTCCAAGCCTGGCACTGATCGCACTTTCCGAACCGTTCTAAGCAAGTCGAATGATTGTTGCAGCCACAGTTTATGGCACAATCATTGCCAGTCCAGCCCAAATCACATTTGCAGACAAAGTCAGGTGCACCCGAACAATGACCATGGCTGCAAGATTCGTAACAAGTGCGTATACATGAGACACGTCCATCGCCTATGTAACCACGGCGACAATGACAGTTATATGATCCATGTGTGTTGGTGCATTTGGCTTCCTTGTGACAATCATGCAGACCTAAGCCACATTCATCGACATCTGGGCATTGCGCATACGCCCATTCGGCGTCATGTAGCGAACTGCTATTCAAAGCCAAGGAGCAATTGCCATACGGTTGACTGAAATCGCCTTGCATACATATGCCCTCGATAGGATTGTCACGATCGAAGCACCAACCACAACTTAGGGTGCGCAGACAAGTTGTACAGTTTCTGTACTGCGCACAAGACTTACACTGCTGCTGTTGGCGTTGCAGTAATTGGGTAGTGTGTGGCAGAACACCACCTACGGCTGCAGTTCTACTTGCTAGTCCATAGTCCACCTGATTGGGGATACCATCGTCAACAGCGTTTGGCAATAGTGGATGTGTTACCGATTGATCCAACCACTCGCGGCACATGCCGAACTGATACTCACTCGTATAGACAGCAAAGCTGAAACATTGTGAACTGGCCTCACACCACACGCAGCGACCTTTTTCGTTTAAGCAATCATAGCAAGATGTGCGCAGCCGGCAAGGTATAGGACAACGTTGTACTTCACGCACAGCATAAGGAGACTTTCCCATACGCACACAACGTGCATCTTCTGTCCACCATTCACATAGGTTCGAATCAATGCATTCTTCACATGACACATAATTTGAGCAATTTGCACATTGGCTGGGTTGTGTTATAAGATACTCCCAAGTTCCTGCAGTGCCAGATGTTTGGCTAACGCATTGCTCCGTTTCATTAACGCTCTTTGACAGGCATTTCGCGGCAAGACCACACCAGCCGCATGCAGAGTCTGTTAAACATTCGAGACAATTTGTATACTGAACACAGTTTCCGGTGAAATAAGGCTCGAGGTACTCGAAGGTAAAGGCATTCAAGTTGCCATGGTAGATGTGTTGTAGTTCCATTTTGCTTTTCTGATACGTATTGTAAATGCTGTTGATGCCCACTCGTCGCTTGGCCTTAGAAAAAAAAAAATCTTTATTCAGATATATTGTAATTTATTTAAACTTAAAAATGAAAGATACTATAGATACAAGCGTGAGATAAATGCTCGTTAAGACAGTCGAATATTTAAATGAATTGGAAATTAACTAGTGATCTAATCAATTCAATCTAGTTTAATTAAATCAAAGAACTAATGCAGGTATCGTAGATGAATGCCTAAAAAGTTAACGATATGAACACAGACCAACAAGGTTTATCAAACAAAAATATTTCCGAAGTATTTTTTAATGCTGAATCCGACTTCGGCCACAGAATTCCTCTAGAGGCGTCAGGAGAGATTCAAGATACCCTATCGAAAAGTGTAAAAAACCTGGTTTTTCGTTATTTAATAGGATATATCCGATGTAGTAAAAATACCTCCATATGTTGTGCATGTAATGGAAGGCTTTATTTAGCATAGTTAGATGATCCGATTTAGTCCTAATAAACACCGTTTTGTTCGATAACTTATTGACATTTTGAAGGTACTTTCAATATGCTACCCTCATGATATACACTCATTTGCTCCTTACAAAACATCAGGGATGGACCTTATATTTCCGGCTATGATGCAATGGGGGAAGATCTCATTGCACTTAGGCTGCAAGGTGTATTCGCTACTTACCTAGCGACTGGATACGTTCCGAGAGTCTGGAGAGAGACGAAAGTTGTCTTTCTTCCGAACACCAGAAAAAAGGATTATGCGGAGCTCAAGTCGTTCAGACCGAAAGAGTGATTGGAAATGATGGAAAGAGTGATGGTTGACTGTCTTGAGAGCACTTCGCCGAGGCATAATACTCTGAGTAGATGCCAACATTCTTATAGAGCAGGTAGGTCTACGGAGAGTGCCCTTCATGAATTAGTAAGAGTGGCTGAAAAGGAGTTATTTTCAGGAGGCATCGCGATGGTCACATTTATGGACATCGAGGGTGCTTTCGACAAAATATGCTTTGGAAGACAATATGCTCAATTGGGAAGACAATATACTCAAGCACAGGGCTGTCAACATGCACAATGGTAGAGTCAAGACTAGAGGTAGAGTAAGTAAAGGATGTCCTCAGGGCGGGGTGTTATCACCAACCCTGTGGAACATGACTGTGGACTCACTATTGGCTGGACTGGATGAATAGGGCATACACACGATAGGATATGCAGATTACATTGTTTTGGTGGTCTGTGGTAAGTTTATTGACACCATCCCCGACATCATGAAGGGAGCACTCCGAATGGTGGAGGATTGATGTCGAGAACAAGGCCTTACTGCCAGAGCAGTAAAAGAATGCAATTATTTCTGATTTAAAATCATTCAAATCCCAATCAATGAATGCAATTAATTTTTCAAATCATTGATTGTGATTTGAAATTTCACGTCTCAATCAATGATTTGAAAAAATGAATGCAATCAATTTTTTTGAAATTTCAATCACAATCAATGATTTGAAAAAATGAATGCAATCATTTTTTTTAAATCATTGATTGTGATTTGAAATTTCAAGTCCCAATCAAGGATTTAAAAAAATGAATGCATTCATTTTGAATATAAATCACATGATTTAAAATCACAAATTATTTTATTCTTTTACAGCTCGGCTTACCGTGAACACAGGAAAATCAGACAATATTCTTTTTACTAGAAAGAGGGTAAGCCTGAGGAGAGAACTACTCAGATTTTTTGGAGCTGAAATCAACATGTCCACGAAAGTTCAATATTTAGGGGTAACACTTCATAGTAAACTGAACTGGAACGAGCATGCAGAAGTTATAGGCAGGTAGAGGCATTAAATATGCCTCTCTCCTAGAAACTTTTCTTTCAAAGCTTGTTTTGAGGCAAATATTTTACCAGCAAAATCAAACTTGGTGCCAGGTCTAGACTAGAAGGTGGAAAAGAATAAGAACCTCCCAACCAAGCGCCCGGAACGAGTATGGCGAGTCACTACCGATGTGTGTGGCCTGGCGTTGTCCTGATGGAACACAATTTCTCTCCTATTGTCTGACCGCTTCTGGGCGATTGTTTCCTTCAGACGGTCTAATTGTTGACAGTATAGGTCCGAATTAAGAGTTTGGCCTCAGGAGAGCAACTTAAAGTAGCTGATTCTGTGACAATCCCACCAAGCACACAGCAAGGCCGTCAATCCTAGCTTGGCTACTACTTACACCGGCTTACCGCAATTCAATCACGACCATTTTCGCTTCCAGTTTTCGTAAGTGACCCACTTTTCATCACCAGTCACCATTCGCTTCAGAAATGGGTAGATTTTATTGCAATTTTGCAGTGATTCGCAGATGGAAATTCTGTTCATGAAGTTTTTTTTTTCACTATCTCGTGTGGCACCCACCGAGCTTTTTTTTTGCATCCAGCTGTATTTATGTGGTTCCAAACGATTTTTTGTGCAATTTTTAGCTCCTGTGCAATCGACACAGTGCTTACATGACGGTCGGACTTGCCGATTTCCATGATTTTGTATCGACATTTTTGACAATTGTCAGAGCCAGAGCCTTGTGAATCTTTAATATAAAAATAGCCGGACCGAACCGTAAGTGGCTGTTTTAATCGAAGAAAGATATGGCGTATTTCCTCTTTACTGGTATCCATCATTGACGCGCACTCACGCGCTTCCATCTTTGAAGCAATCACAAAACCGCCCGTTACTACACCTGATATAATAGGACAAGGTAATTTTTAGCCAAAGGTACTTCTAGCCTTTTCCTCCAAAACACACTTTGGATTATATCGCTATCTTGTTTTTCCAAAAAATATTTCGGTTGACAAAAACGAGACTGAGCTGTGACGGTTTAAGTGACCGAATGCAACAAAAAATTTTCTTTTATTCCTGTCCTTGACTTATTTGTTAAAGTTATACCACCTTGTTCAAAAATAAAGGTCCGATTCGAAAACTTTTTTCTTAGTAGGTTGCCACAAGCTTATATGACAAGGCTGCCAAATATCAGCGTCTCTCGTTGACATTTGGTAAAGTGGCAGTGTTTTGTTTACAACAACTTTTTTCGTGTCTTTCGATTTTTACGAGTGAATCTAGATTCACTACTAGATTGGTAAATTTTTTCAAGCCGCTAATAGTTTTTTAGTGGATTTTAGAATTAGTAGATTAATTGAATTATGTTAAAAATGTTATAACATGAATAACATTAACGTTTATATTTGCAGTCAAAACTTCCCCTACAGTTTTCTGACTAACAATAGTATCAAAAAGTGTGTAGGCACCTTTAAATTCACTGTACTGCTTCAATTTTCACTACTAAAAATTAGATTGCCAATCGATAAACCACTTTTAAGAAGTCTGAAATTTAAAAACCCACATGAAGCTTATTAAGCAGAATTTTGCTAGCCTCGCAAAATTATTCAAACGTTTTTTAAATTAAAGCATTCAACAATTAATTGATGAAAAATATAGAGAGTTGAAGCAAGACAAACATGTTAAAAAATTGTTGTCTCTATCAAACGAAACGAAACGAAAAGTTTTAATAATTGTTTAAGTAGGTGCAAAAATGTTTGACAATTTACAAAAGACATGATGGCTAGTTCGCAATGATGCTAAAGAAGGAAATTAAGAAATTTTTGACTAATTTCTTGCATTGGTTTTTTTTCGTGATAGAAAATGAAGGGGTAATGCCTGGTAAATCATGTCCAAAGTTCAGCTTCTATAACCTCAAGTTTTCTAATCAGAGCACAGTGTGCGATTTAACCAATCTGGGCGTACAAAATTCTAAACTTTTGTGATATGATTCCTTGGTTCATTCCTAAAAAATAAAATTGTTCTGGAGTTGGGGTCTATCTCACACACCCTCTTAATTACAGGGTGTTTCATTGAATTGCCAATAGAGGAAAACTCACAATTTATGTTTTGACTTTGAAACACTTAGAACAACAGATAGTATTATTTAGGAGAACTTGCAGGCTTTCAGTTTTTTAAAGGACAAATGTACAAATACAAAAATATGCAAAGTAGTATTTATTCAGAATTTGATTTCCCGCTTGTAAAATTGCTCTCACTTCCTTCTATTCTTTTTTTTAACTCTGACTGATTCAGTGCTTGGTAATTTTATTCGGGGTTATTGTAGAAACCAAGTGCTCTTGGAATCAGAATTGAAACTAACAAATATTTCGCTTAGGTGTCATGAGTTCTGATTTTCGGATTTATATTCGAATCATTTCAGCGTCTCTTTTTAGTAGTCACAGATGCCAATATTATCCAATGACAACGAAGCGAAATATTTGTCGGTTTCAATTCTGATCACTTCTCAGAGCACTTGGTTTCTACAACAACCCCGATTAGTTCCATAACTCCCTGCAGTTATGCATGATCAAGTGCTGTTGCATTATGGTCTGCTTTTGTAATAAATGAGCTAACCACAGGGTCCGAAGTTATCAAAACGTTATGCAATATATCCCTGTATGTTTTGGTTCTTGATTCCGTTCTAGAGTGGTTCAGCCTA
Organism: Coremacera marginata; assembly: GCA_914767935.1. NCBI lineage: Eukaryota > Metazoa > Arthropoda > Insecta > Diptera > Sciomyzidae > Coremacera > Coremacera marginata. The sequence continues at coordinate 60,288,581 of OU612045.1, read as the reverse complement.
AATTTTATTTTAATAAATAATTAAAGATTCTGTTAATTTCTTAAAGGAAAAGCGTAGATTTATTGCCAATACGCGGTCAATAATCATAGACTAAATTTTAGTAAGCCCTGTATTGTATATATGTCGATACCGAAACCATATTAAAATTTAATCGACATCAAATATTTATTTATTTATTTATTGGCCGGCCATACCAGACCATTTACTTATTCTAACTTAATTTAAATTTATTTTATTTTTTTATTATTTCTTCTCCCCTTTCCTTGTTTTGGTGTTCGAAGATGTACGAATTGAAGTGGGCGTAGTCCGCCCACCTAAATAACATGATTTCACGAACACTTAAAAAAGGAGGGGCAGAAAGAAAATTAAAAGTAAGAGTAAAAGGTACTTACATACTAGAAAGAGAAGAAGAAAAGAGAGAAAATAAAAAGCTGGGTTAACTAAAAAGAGAGAGAGAGACTTGGATAGTACTTATATCCAACAAATTTAGAGAGGGCATGCTTAAATATGGTCACGGTTGCCATTTTGGAACAATTGTACCAAAATTGGTACATTTAATTTCAATTGGTACATCGTTACATTATTTTCTGATTTGGTACATTTTGTAAAAAGTGTTAAAAAAACTCACAACATTTCACAAAAATCAACATTTGGTAGCGCTGTTTTAGAAAATTTTTATTTTTTATGAAATTGTACTAATGTTGCCACATTTTGTTAAAAAGTAAGGTGTATGAAAATGGACAAGGGGAAATTTGTTTTAAAGAATTGACCGAATTTGTGAATAGTCTAATGTGCCTTTCACATAGCTAAGGAGCTGCTGAGCGCAAATTTTTTGATTTAAGTCTGATTAATATTAAGCTTAGATATATATTACACGTAGAATTTAAAACACTTGTCGACATAATGCTCTCTAAAGAGTTGTGCGTCGTACTCAATGAATCTCATAACATCTGGCCAACAAAAGAACTATTTTAATTTTGTTAATATGTTTTATAAATATAAAATATCTTAACCCTTTCATGCCCGCATTAAAATGGGAGAGGCTAAACATTTTTTGAAGATAGATATGTGTTAGTATTGACTCAAATATGAACTGACAAAAATTTCGAAGTCCTTGGTGTTCTAGTTTGTTAGTTTCAAGATGTTGCCTAATCACTTTTAAAAAATTATTATAAACACACTGAACACTTTTCTCGTGATTTTGTTTTTTTTTTAATAACTCTGTTACCTTCATTTTATTATATTGTTCAATTGGTTTTATAATAAAACAATTATTTTAATGTTTTTAAACATTTTTTATATAAACACATTTTTCGCTAAATGATGTTGTCTAATTTCACTCTAAGGAAAACGTCTACTGAATGAACACGGGCGCAGCTTACAAAAGAACAAAATGCTGTAAGCTACTATAACACATAGGGCTACATAATGCAAAAAACTTAAGATAAAAAAAATTCAATTAGCGGGACTTACAAGGAAAGATCCCCAGGTGTCACTCACCGATTTGAATAATTTTTGGATATGTGATAGAGGACAAAAATCTAAGGTCGACGTATTTTTTTATACATGCTCAATCTATAGTTTACGGTTTCAAAATGACGTTTTAAAATCAGCGAAAATTTCGTTTTTTTGCCACAATTTCACTATTTTCCATAGAAATATATACAAATTTGGTATCAAACGAAAGGTATTTTAAAGCCACACATGATGGCATCCATTTTGGAAAAATATATATCATTGTAATTTTGTTGTTGTAATTTTTAACAGTATTTAGTCGATATCATAAGGAGCGCATTTTCGAAATTGTTTCATTTTCATTTATATTTTGTTTAAGAGAATTCTAAAAGTTACCTTTTTTTGTTTTTTTAAAATTTTTAAGTTTTCATATTAAAAGTTTCTTTATTTAAATATGCGTTTATTTTCTTAAAAAAAATTTTTTTTTTTAGAGATGAAGACCACAATATGGGTATCAAAAATTTTGTATTTTCCCCAAATTTCCGTATGTGTAAATATTTGATCAGAAAAGTTTATATTTAACAGGGCTTCTATACAACTTTATGCTTTTAACTTGTTTGCCCGAAGGAATGAGAAAAAATCATCGGACATTTTAAAATATGACTTTCTATCTAAATATATCCGTTAGTTTTCAGCATATATCACAAAATTTTTTTTGTGTTATAAAGTTTAAAGTACTTGCCAAAAAATATTTTTACAATACCAATTACTGTAAATTTGTATTTTTAATGTTTTTTCCAAAAAAAGCCCAAAATATTCAATGTTTCGTCAAAATATTACGTAAAATTTGTTATTGTTGTAAAAATAATTTAAATTAAATACTGCATTTTAAGCTCCCTTTCACATGGCATGACATTTATTAGCAAAAATGGATTCAGCTTTAAACAAAAATTGATTAACTATTTCTATCATAAAAAAACAAGGGTAAATCCCTTTCGATTTTATTGATGAAATTAATTTTTTTAAAAATGTTCTTTTTATAATTTTTATAAAGGAGTATAGCTTCAAAAATAATTTATTTGAAAAAAATATCCCAATATTCTCTTCCAATCAAAAGTTATTACTAAAAACCTATTTTCATACCATGTGGATCTGTATTAACAAAATTTCTTTCTGTTAGCTATTAAGTTTCTATATCCTTCCCATGCTCATTTTAAGAATAGTCATGCTCATTTTGAGTTTTAAAAGAAACAAATATTTTTTATACTTTTCAGTTATAAACCCTGGGCTGCCACACCTTGCTCCAGTAATATAGCTTCCACCCTATGGTAACTCATTACCTCAACTATCCAAGGGTTAATAACTGAAAAGTATAAAACATAGCTGTTTCTTTAAAAATTTTTAAAATATATTAAAATATTTTAAAATATTTTGTTAAAAACTGAATCCATTTTTGCTAATAAATGTCATGCCATGTGAAAGGGAGCTTAAAATGCAATTTTTAATTTAAATTATTTTTACAACAAAAACAAATTTGTCGTAATTTTTTGAGGAAAAATTGAATATTTTGGGCTTTTTTTGAAAAAAAATATTAAAAATACAAATGTACAGTAATTAGCATTGTTAAAATATTTTTTGGCAAGTACTTTTATTAAACTTTATAACACAAAAAAATTTTGTGATATATGCTGAAAACTAACGGAGATATTTACATAGAAAGTCATATTTTTAAATTTCCAATGATTTTTTCTCATTCCTTCGGGCAAACAAGTTAAAAGCACAAAGTTGTATAGAAGCCCTGTTAAATATAAACTTTTCCGATCAAATATTTACACATACGGAAATTTGGAAAAAAATTTTTTTTAAGAAAATAAATGCATATTTTAATAAAGAAAATTTTAATATAAAAACTTAAAAATTGAAAAAAACAAAAATAAGATAATTTCTAGAATTCTCTTAAATAAAATATAAATGAAAATGAAACAATTTCGAAAATGCGCTCCTTATGATATCGACTAAATACTGTTAAAAATTACAACAACAAAATTACAATGATATTTATTTCTCCAAAATGGATGCCATTTGTATATATTTCTATGGAAAATAGTGAAATTGTGGCAAAAAAACGAAAGTATCGCTGATTTTAAAACATCATTTTGAAACCGTAAAATATCGATTGAGCACGTATAAAAAAATACGTCGACCTTAGATTTTTGTCCTCTATCACATATCCAAAAATTATTCAAATCGGTGAGTGACACGGGGGTACCTTTCCTTGTTAGAAGCCTATATGTGCAACATCGGGTATGAAAGGGTTAAAATGGTTGTTATGTTTTGTATACCTACAATGAATTATTTTTATAAATAAATGCTAATAAAATTGTTATAAAAAAAAACCAGTTGGTACATTTTTCTTCTATTTGGTACATATTTTAGGAAAATTTGGTATAAAAAAAAATGGGCGCGTGGCAACCGTGAATATGGTATAAATACGAGTAACTATATACAGGTAATTTAACTTAAGCCTGAGTTAATTTTGGTTAACGAGTAACTTAGACAGGGTTTGCTTGAAAGAGGATTTGGACATGGAAGGTGAGAAGTATACGGAGACGTTATTGAATTCTCTACAGCATCGATTGATGGGTTCATTGTTTGCGTATGTAGTTTGGTGTTGATATTCAGTTAACAGCCGAGTATGCCTAGTACGTCTTATTGGTTCATTGAGGCATATAATACTAGAAACATATTCGCTGTCAATAGCACAATTAATAACATCGAATGTGAAACATGAGCCCAATAATGATCTTATTGATGATAATGGCATCAAGTTTAAAAGGCTGAGTCTGTATTCATATGAAGGAAGGCTATTATAATCACGGGGGTTGTACATGTTTCTCAACGTGTATAGTAAGAATTGCTTTTGAATAGACTCGATTCTTTCGCTATGGGAATCCAAAGACGGACTCCAAATTATGCAGGCATATTCGAGTATTGGCCGCACTAACGCACAGTATAAGGATGTAGTGACCCAAATATTCTTGAATTCATTTGCTCGCCTTTTTATAAAACCAAGCTGTTTGCTGGTTCTGGACAAAATTTTGTCATAGTGCAAATTAAAGCGCATCTTGCAATCCAAGACTACTCCAAGATCCACTGCATGATTGACTCTTTTAAGCTCGGTATTATTGAGGTGGTAATTTTAAAAAACACAAAAAGCACCATTTTGCGACTGCCGTTTTAAATATATCGGATAAAGCAATCATTTCAAAACTTTTGGCTGTATATGTACTAGCTTTATTTCCAAGAAAAGAAAATGAATTTTTCGTAAGTTTTTTTTACTTTTGTCCTCGTAGATTGATAAAATCTCACACTGAGCAGCATTTAAATTTTAAGCACAATTAAATTTTACTTTCGTAACTGATCGCTTCCTTATCAGCAGTTACATTAAAATCAGATTTGAAGTTTCTGCTTGTCGAATTTGAGCAGCACTATGAAAAATTTTTAATATTTTGACATAAGGTGTCAAAACATTTAGAAACTTCAAAATATAAGATCATACAAGGAGCTTCTTGTCCCGCTCCATTGCATTTTTATTAATGCAAAATAAAATGACAACAAAGTCAGGACTCAACAGTAATGCCACTTAGCATAAAATCATGAAAATTTAAAACTAAAAGAAAAAACTAATATGTTCAAAAGTACAAAAAATGTCTGGCAAATGAAGCTGGAAATTTTATGCATATTTTTTCGAGTCAACATTTAAAATATACGTTGTGAAATTATTATAACGTCGTTGCGTGTGCAATACCGCGTATCCAATACTTGCAATACCGCGTGTAATGCAAAAAGGACAAAATTGGGATTTGAATTTTCATTAGATTTGATTTAATTAATAAATGGAGGATTTTTCATTAAATGCTTATTTGAGAATCAAGCAAATATCTAATTTTAAAATATGTTTTTAGTTTAGTTGAAAATCCATTCAAAAGTTTTAAAGAAAATCAGTTTTTCAGCACAAAATTTACTATCACCGTATGTGCATATGTCCAAGTGGCGGATTCGCGGTATTGCGCAACGACGATAAGCAATCAGGCAATTGACAGGGTGTTGTAAAGTTGTATGTTGAATTGTTGTTGTAGAGGACCTAAAATGTATGTATTAAATAATGTAAGACAGTTGGTTCATAAAAATACTTGTTTCAATTGTATAGTGTTATACTTGTTAATTGTACTGTAATTTTATTGTATTTAAAAATTTGGACATTCAAAATTTTATTGATCAAAAATTTTGGATTCAAAAAATAATTCTCATAAAATATAATTGTGTTGTACTATATAAAAATAAAATAGATAAGTGTTAATAAAAAATATAATTATGTCATACCAAATTGTAAGTGAAAGGTTTTCTCATTTTCTGCCTTATTAGTAAAGCGATTTTTTTTTTTAATTTTGGTTGCATGTTTTGTTTACAGTGGTTGTATGATGTGTATAAAATTGGCGTGATCGAACCGGAAGTACGCCTACCTCCCATACATAGTGAGGTACAAAAAATAGCTTCGTATGGGAGGTAGGCGTACTTCTGGTCCGATAACGCCAATTTTATACACATCATACAACTTCTATAAACAAAAAGCAACCAAAATTAAAAAAAAAAAACGCTTTACAAATAAGGGAGAAATTGAGAAAACCTTTCACTTACAACAATACAACATACAACTTTACAACAAGTTGTGAATTGCTTTAATATATTTTAGAAAAAGCAACAGGAAACGAACAAAACAAATACTCAATTGTATGTAAAGTGGATCTTCTTGTTAAAATTTCTGTGTATAAATTTAAGCCAAGTCTCACCAAGTTGACCAGAGAGTTTTTGGGATGAGTTATTGGCATTAAAATTTAAACTCAGATTTAGGAATTTATACTTTGTTTAATCGTGATGAATTGCCGCGCCTAAGTTTTTTTTTTCTTTGTTTTTATCTTAGTTTCACAAAAGTGTAGACAAAACTTTTATTTTTGTCTTTGATTTTTGTTATTGACGCTAAAGATGAAATCTTAACTATCAAATAACTAGACTATCAGCCGCAGCCGTAGCTCTAAAAAATAATTATATTCAATGGTTGCATTTCAGTTAAATTAAACGTGCAGAGCCTGATTACATCACAATTTCTTTTCATTCTGTCCTGAGGTCAAAGACCCAACCTTTAAACTCCCGCGATAACATTGATCATATCGCCTATTATCATAATGTCACATTTTATTTCATTTGTATCATGACGCCAAATAACCAGCCTTTATAAATCCTTGCAAAGTTTTCAAACAACTTGCATTCATAACTTTTTGAACAACATGCGCTTTATGACAAAACATTGTAACGTCACAAGCAAATGTTTTTCAACCCCGAAATACCTACTGAGTACTTCTCCCCATAGTTCTTTTGTACTTCCTTTTTTTAAACTCACCTGGAAATCAATGAGAAATGGTTGCTCTGCGCTTGGAATCTCCACATTGCTACAGTACGATTGCTGTGTTGTCTGATTAGCCAACTCTTTCAGCGAGTCTAAGGAATTGCCGAGACCAGCACGGAGAACAGCTGTCGAATAGCTAGTACATACTTGAATTTCTGATGGTTCTTCCCAATTCTTTTGAGGACGTACAAAACCAAGCAAACGCGCCAACATTTCACCATTCAAATTTTGTTCCATTTGTGTGGTTGCTGTAGGCGAAGCAAAATCGACCATAGTGGCATTAACAATTGCAACATAATCAGGCATGGTCAAATTAACCGGATAGTGATATTTTATATACGTCAGTCCAGGTCTTCTATCATTATTTGTGCATTGCTCGGGTTGACGTATTTCGGTGCCCTTCTCGCCCCACCATCCGGGACTATGGGAAGGTGTATCCTCACCACATATACCATAATTATCATCACGATGATGGCATTTAGCATTTTGCACGCACCACGTACATTCATTTAAACCTAGTTTGCTAGCAACGGAAAAATAATTAAACTCACTGCTGCTCCATTGGGTGCCATGCACCAGACATGAGTGACAATCGCCCAACGATGGACATATACCAGGACAACGTGTTGTTTGTAAATTCGTTGTGCAATTGGCACCAATTGTGCGCCCATAACAACTGCTATCCGCCGAGCACCAACCACATTCTGGATTCGATAGGCAGGCGGTATGTGAAGTATGCAGGCGACACGACAGTTCCGGGTTATAACCCGCATACTGAACCCGCAGTACTTGAGGCAGTTCATAAGCAAAAAGATCAGCATTTACATTGCCATGATAGCCACCAACAATGAGCAGCGTGTTGTTGCGTCTCAGCGTTGCGGCATGTGCAAAGACACCCTGTTTCTTAGGATAGAGATTGTCATCGGCCGACACCACTTGATTGATCCAAATGTGACAACTCAAGTGATACCAATACATTTGATTGTCGTAGCAGATTTCGTCCTTGTTGTGGCGATGCGTATAGCCACCAAATACAATCATATAATTTCCTGAGATGGTCGCCGAGTGGAAGGCACGCTCGCGTGGTATATTAGTATCACGCAAGGCGGTACGTGGATAAAGGATCTCAGTCCAATGTAGTTTGTCCAACTGAAATGCAAAGATACGATCGGAAAGCTTGGAGAATCGGGCCAAACTAGTCATTATGCCACCAAAAACAATTAGCGAGTTGGTAGCTTTGTAATATACAGTGGTGTGCGCTGCCAGTCGAACATCTAGAGATTTTCCACCGCGTGGACGCACCAATTCCCATTGCATATCATCGTCCTCTGAAATTTCGGATGGCAATCGAAGGCGAAATATGCTGAAATATATAAGAATGTAATCATTTCATAGAAGTAATGTAAGAAAAAACTCGAGCATACTTTGATGAAAACTCTCCAGTTTCTAAGCTACCACCAAAAAGATATAAATGCTCGCCAGCTAAAGTGATGGTATGACGCGCCAAGGCAGGTGGCTGTAATTTTGAATTTGTGCCCAAACGATGCCATTTGCCACCATTTTCCGTGCTATTATAGAACCACAAATCACTGTAGAAACTTCCATTTGCATGTTTTCCGCCAAATAAAACAAATCCGCCTAAGAAGTAAAACAAATAGACAAGGAAAATAATTGCCTGTTAGCTGTAATACCTGGCACTCTATCAGCTGCATGTCCATAGCGTCCATGTGGTTTATTATCAGTAACTTCTTCTAAAATATCCTCTAAATACTCCGACAATTCAGCATCTGTTGAATTGCCATCTATTATAGAAGCTGGTAAACTTGAAGAACGCTCACGTCGCTGATGTACATTGGACTCAGCGAGAGTGTAGAGAATATTTCTAAAGAACGAAACATCACTATTTAAGCCCCAAAGCTTTGCTTCGTCCTCGTTTTTATGTTGCAACACAGCTTTTAATAAAGTGTGATCGATTTTTTGTGGATGATAAAAATGACGGCTACTCTGCAGTGGAATGCCCCACTCATCCTCCCATTGACTGCTGCTAAATCTATAAATCTACAATAAAACACAAATTAATACTAAATAATTCAACATGTTAAGCATGGTTAAAGTGATACCTGTAGCGAGCTAAGAACGTTGTTGAGATCATAGCCACCAAAAACATATAGCGCATCTTCTGTATCGATATAGATGGCAGAATGTGCAGCACGCGCCATCATACCTTCAGCTTCTGTGGACAACCAACGCCAACTGCTACCTGGTGGATCTTCATTCAAGTCGCATAAGCGACCACTGTAACCCTATGTAAAACAATCCAAAATTGTATGAACGATTCTTTATAATGATAAAAACAACAAAATTCAAAACCTTCTCGCAGTGGCACATTCCTTTGATACACTTGCCACGTCCCTGCAGCTCGCCACATTTATTTGGACAGGCCTCGTACTCACAGTCCGGACCAACCCATTCGCCATGACAAACACATTCATGCCCCACGCATTTTCCATGATTTTGGCAGTTGTTGAGACAGTTGGAAATGTAATAGGAAGCGCGGAAGCCATCGAGCACATAGTTGGTGTCGCTATACATCAAGATGAGCATCTAATATTTCAATGAAAAAAATAGGTTAAAGGACTTCAACCAAATCAAGTGTGAAATATTTACACTGCCACTTCTGGCAACTAAGCGCTGTGGCTGTGTACGTCCACTAAAGCTGCCCAACAGCGTTGAGTTGAATGAATCACCATCGTATACATAAATGTAATCATACGAGCACTCTGTGCCCATGCTGTGGAACGTTAACGTTATAAACTGACTTTCGTTGCGCGCTTTTATCAGCCATTCGCAATGAGAATCCTGCGTGTAGTTGAAGCCAGCAGGTCCATCGGATATCTCGCCAAAGGGCTCGGTAAATACTTTACGACTGCGATCGCAAGGCGCATGATAGTGTAACTGATGCACAGAAGGAATCAACGATATGCGCTCTGCAACCAATGGCATGATGGTTTCACAGACTACTATCACCAAAGCAAGAGTCTTTAATGCCGACGTAGCCTGTTTTTTGCTGTTTTTCCACCACATGCCGTCAGCGCCTTAAAGCACAGTCAGTTGTTAAGTGCAAATAGTCCGAACGCTCAAAATGGTCAACTCTTTTTTTTTATTCAATTCTTGTACATAATATATCTAAAAAGTTTTTGTATTAAAACTTTTTCTGTTACGAAACCCCAAAAAACTTGTTTCCAGCCATCTTATTTAGTGGACTCAACTAGGGAGTTTTTAGTTCTGTTGACCCTTGAGGCTCCGATGAACCGTCGAGCACCGCTTCCTTATTCTTCGTGTGGGGTTAGAGCCCACCTCCAAACATCGAAATGCAAGTTTTACAAACACTTAAATGATTTTTTATATATTTTCATTCTGTTATATTTACGCTGTCTTAAATTTTATTTATTTTCCAAAAAAATTTTATACTTTTTCTACGGAGCTACAGAAAACCAAACTGACAGCAACAGCAAAAAATCTTTTGCAAAAGTCAAAATTTATTTTGTTGACACTACTATTGTGAATGCGATATCAGTGTTTTAAGCCTGAAATACAATAGCGCGATAGTGCGATGCGCTAAAGCTATGCGAATTTGTTACGAAACCTTACGCGCGTTGTCCTCGCAATCAATGTACAATAAGAAGCGTAACAATAGAAAAAAATATCCATTTATTTTTATAACAATGTTAGAAATGCACAAAGAAATTAAAAGTTTAAATATCCTTAAACATAAGTATCACATAATTTATGTTCTTTTTACAATATAAACACGTCCACTTGTTTCAAAGTTAAAAGAAGTAACACATAACCTAGTGAAGCAGCAAAATTGTCACAACTTATAATCTGCTTTTTGTATTACATTTTACTAAAAACAAACTCATTTATAAAATAAAAAATTACAAACAGCTATTCGCTCAAATTGTTTATTATTTTTCAATTGCATTTTCATGACAACTCTTCATCGCATGCGTCGTTTTTCAAATTTTTGAAAATGTGTCGCATCGCACAATCGCATCGTAAAGCATTGTAAATTGCTACATAAAAACTCTGCTTATGAAAATGCTTTGACAGCTCATGCGAGATTTTTACGTTGTCTCGCAACGCACTCTCGCTCTATTGTACTTCGGGCTTCAATTCAATCAATGCTCAGGGATGCCCACAAAGATCCGTTAGGAAGTGTACACTCTCCCAAAATTATTGTTAACATTCAACAATTACGATTGTTAACAAATTGAACCTTGCTAAAATACATATTTTGAGTTTTAAATTTCCTTTTAAAAACTAACAATTTTTATTATATGATGGGTAAAAATATTGTTGTTGAATTCGACAATTTAAATGCTAATTATTTGAATTCGAAAATTCAACTTAAAAAAAACAAAGAATAATTCTGTTTAGAATTCATTTTTGGAACTAGAATAAGAATCAAACTAGAATAAAAATAAATTAAATAAAGGTTTATATAAAACTAAGTAAATCTTAAGTTTTATTTGCCAATATTAAGATTTGTTTTCTATTGAAATATCTATGTTAATATTAAGTCTTATTAATTAATTTTAAGATTTCATCTTTAAAATCAAAATAACACTGCTGCGGAATAACTTTGAAACCGGTACCAGATCCAGGATTTTCCGGTGATGTAACAATACAGTTCTGAAATATTGTCTATATAAAAGCAGAAGCAACAGCTCATGATCTTTAATTTATTAAAAAACATATCTTTTATATAAAATTATAAAATAAAAATAGAAAGGTTAATTTTTTTTGAGTCAATTATTTTTATTTAATTTTTGTATTAACATTTTTTTGACGTTTAGTTTTTAACATATATACATTTCCAACCTTTAATTTTGATATTTAACAATTTTTAACATTTTCTTTTAATATTTTGACATTTAGAAATGACAACTGATTTTTTTAGCCATAAAAAACTAAATTTAAAAAATTAGCAATTACGAATGCTTTTTAAACTAGTATTATTGTTATTTTTTGTGATAGCCAACAAGGTTTATAGCAGAGTGTACGTAAGGTGTAGCATAGATTTCGAAGTTCAACTTGATTTCAGGGGATCTACATTTTTTTTTTTTTCTATTCATATGGATTTGATTTGTTGTAAAATTTTTGTTGTAATATAGCCGGACTTATTTTGGATTGTATTTTTAAAAATGTTCTCACCACTCTATATGCTTACAATTAAATAGTTATTTAAAAATATCGAATTTATGCATCCATGTTAAAACTCACAGCGACAAATGTTACTAATTAAAAATAACGATTTAAGCTGGGTGCAACGATTTAATGTTATAAAAAATTTATTACCGCAAATTATACGCTTTCTCATCTTAGATCACTTGTTGGCGGAAATTGGACTTATCCAGTGACTAACACACTCGCTGCAACATATTCAACAATTTCGATAGTTAATAGCTCCGTTCACATCGTCAAGCTAGTTATCAAATGATTTGTCAAAACAACTGTTTACATTGTTGAATTTTTATGTCAAATTTCATTATAGCTTCGATCACCGAAGTCACGATGTGAGAAAAATTTATGGCAGACCTTGCTATAGATATTAGGTCTGTCGAGTAAAGTTCGATGCAGGAGAGTAAAATTAAATTTGAGAATATTGTCAAAAGTACGGAAACGACTTCTAGCTAGTTTCAAGCACGAAAACAAAGAGATTCCTATCAAACATAAACAGCGCCAATTTTAACATGTTAGAAACGTTAACAGCGTCAAGTTCAACTTGATGTTTTATATTTTTTTATATAATGATGTTTATTGACATATAAAAATTTGTAAATTTATTTTTTATCGCACAACATAAGCAAACAACAAATGACAAATTGACATTAGCTTCTTCTTCTCGATCTCGTTCTTCTTGATGCTTGTTCTAATGCATATGGAACAAATTTCTTCTAGCACACTTCGAGCAACTTTCGAGCTCGAGAGAGCGATTTTATGCTTGTTCTTCTAACTAGAAAAAGTACGGAAACACGTTCTAGCACATTGCAAGTTACTACAATCGAGTACGGAAACAGACCTATTAAGGGCGTTCACATTATCAAATTCTTCATCAAATCATTGGTCAAACAGTTTGACCACGCAAGTGTTCATATTATCAAATTTTTCGTCAAATTTCATTATTGTCTTGCACACCGAAGTAAACACATCAGGAGCACTCTAAGCATTTTTTAATAATCTTTTTTTATAAATTTCCGATTTAATCTGCCACAGTTATGGATGTAGTTTATAAATTTCAATAAAATCATTACAAAAATCTTCATCGTGCATTTTGAATTGATGTGTTCACGTTGAAATCTTTTTTTAAGGGACAAAATCGCACTAGAAAATTTGACGAATGCTCACACGTCAAATTTTTTATCAAATCGTTGGTCAAACAATCGAAAAATCAAAATATTTTTATTTGCGTCAAATGATTTGACCAACAATTTGATGAGTATTCAAATGTCAAATTTTTCGTCAAATTCCATATATATATATCTGTTTGTCAAATTTTTTTGATGACTTGTTGGATGAAAAATGTGATAATGTGACCGTCCCTATTGTGAAAGATGATATTTCACAGTGTCTATCAGTACTGCAAAATGGTCCGATATATCGGAATTGTTACGATTTTCAGACTTTCATCCGATGATACGATATTTGGCCAAAATTCTTCAAAATACTACGATTTCAGAAAAAACTTCTAGATATATTGCATCCATTTGCAATGTTTGAAAATTTGTGACCTTTAAATGTGAAAAATGCTTATCGTTTGAAAGTTAATGTTTGTGATATGTATTCACATAAGACCCAATTCATTAAAGTTTTTCCTAAAGCTTATATTTGAAAACTCGAGCCAGGTATTGGTACGAACTGGTACCATTACAAAAAACAAAGTGGTCGTTATCATCAACTTCTCCTAAGATAATATTTGTCCTTCCCACGCTTCCATTTAACAAATGCCATCATTCTAACGTTTACTATTCACAACATTTGAAGAAATTTTTTTTAAAAGGGGATGCCGCACAGTACTTTGAGCAGTGGGAATAAATAAAAAAAAACTTTTAACAAAACCTAATGGAATGTATATCGTAAATATGCCATACTTAACTAAGAAAAAATCTAAATTTCCGTTTGGACTTTTCGTTTTTGTGCTTCAACCAAAGAAAAAATGCTGTAAGCACAATTTTTTCACTATTCAACTAATTTATTTTTAAAGGAATAATGCACTAAAATAAGGTTTTTAATATATTTAAAATAAAATTAGAAAAAATTAATCGAAATGATGTTGAAATTATCCAAAAATTTAAAAATATTTAAAAAAATTTACTATTTTAATCGTTAAAAAAATAATCTCAAATACCCTCTTCCATTTTCATATATAATATTGTTTGTTTATTATATTTTTAGAATCTAAAATATCTCAGTCAATTCTGTTCAATTCTTTCTAAGATCATATGGTCTTCATAAGAAAAATGGTCTAAGATCATATTTTTCAAAAATTTCCAACATGTTGTTAGTGCATTGTTACATTTAGAGCATTATTTAATAGATTTTCTTAAACAATCGTTCAAAGCATGTTTAGGTGCCACAATGTTTAAGGCTTTACGTATTCTACACGCAACCTTGCTTTAATTGTTATTTATAAGCATTTTTTATTCATTGCTTAATTTTATATGGTTTGTGTCTAAAAAGTCGAAAATATTTTACATAAATGAAGAATTCTTGTACATTTCCCAATCTGTTACTGAAAAGAGTACTACAAAGGCCTGAAATGGAGCATGTCTATGATAAATTATCATAAATATCAACATTAATCGAGAAGGTGGCAAAAAATTATAGTTTACGCAGCTTTTAAACTCAAATTACGGCGCTTAAATTACGCAGATCTTAAACAAGCCAGAAAAACCTTTATAAATAACGATGTGTTGATTAAAGTCGGCTTAAAGTTTAAAGTTTGTTCAGTATACTTCTATAACTCTACTTGACTACCCTTTCGACGAAGTTTTGCTAAGATTAGCCAACCATTGTATGAACCTCTCATACTAAATCAAGTAAAAAATTAATAAAGGTCCAAAGGAGGTATCCCTAGGGTCTAACGGATTTTGTCAACCATCGTTGAAAATTTTTCAGTTTGTTTAAATTTTGTTTTCTTATTTTCAATGACTTATTAGTTTTATTATTCTTATATACAAATATAATATTGAAAAATAAAAATACCAAGTTGAACTTCGTTGTTCAGGTGTTCATTTTATTCTGAGTGTTCTCTTTTCTTTCAGTTATCATAATATGAAAACTTTTTGTGTGCTACAAAAAGCTTTACTTAAAACTACAATTCTGTTTTTGTTGTTGTTTTAGTTACTGCATTGCATTACTAATGCAGCGCTAGAGACTGCTGACTTTGGATTTTTACTTGTGTGAATTTCCTGTCTCAGAAATTCACATAGAGTAACATGATATGTCACTCCTCCGCACATAAAAGAATTCGCGACCTCGTGGATTTATTGAATAAAAATATTTCTGTAGCTAAAACAACATTTAAAGTATAATGGTATATTATTATTTTTGTTTTTGTTAAATATTTAATGTACTTATTTCATTGTTTTCAAATTTAACATTTTTCTCATTTAAATTATTATTATAATTTTTTGACTTTATATAAACATAATATATAGTTAATACTATTACAAGTGAAATAAAAATCAGAGATAAATATAAAATTACCGAGTTTACCTTATTTTTGGAATTTATGTTGTCGACATGTACTTTAAGTTCGGTAAATGTAACATTTTCAAATTCAATTTGTTTCATTTCTTTTACATATGGTATTATGGATAAAGGATTTTCAATATTCTTTATGTTAATGTTAATGTTGCCTATTTCGATTTTACTATTATCAAATGTTATAATATTGTTTCCTTTAACATTGAATTTAATATTTTTACAATTTTGTTTTAAATTTGTTTTGATTATATTTTTTGTAATAATCATATTTGGTGGAAAATATTGAATAATGGATTGGTTATTTTTCTGGTAATCACATTTAGTTTTTAAGTTGTTAAACAAATTTTTAATACATTAATTTTCTTCGGCAACAAGTTTTTTATTACGAATATTATATAATTTTTCATTAATTAAAACAAATTCTTGATATGGATCTAATTTCAATTCAAAATTTTGGTTGTTAGGAATTGGGAAAATCTTAATTATTGGAAATGTTTTGATTTCTTGGGGTATGGACATTACAAAATATAAAATTTCTTCCTGCTTCCAAATAGAAGTTTTAATTTCTTCGAATTGATCAGAACTGATTTTACTTATTGTTTCTAAATCAATCAATTTAGGGTTGATTATACCTACTCTAGCTAATTGTAGTCCTAATTGTAAATCCTGTACATGTTCTAAAAAACTTTTAATATTATTTAAAAAAGAATCTGTAACTATTTTCATTGTTAATTTGTTCTGAAGTTTGTTTGTTGCGTTTTTAAGTTCGTTGAGAATTTTGTTTTCTTCGTTTACATGTTGTATGATTGAGTTTATTTCCTCTGTGCTTATTTGATTTTTCTGGATCTCCTCTAACGTGGTTTGTATGCTTTCTTTATCACTTTCGTCAAGAGTGCCAAACAAAAATTTTAAACCACTTCCTATTGCATTAAAAAGAGCTCTTCTATGTCTGATATGAAACATTTCTTTTTCCTTATTTGCTAAATTCATATATCTTATAATTAAATTAGTTTGAAGATATTTATTTGCATTATATTCTCGATAAAGTTTTTGATAGGCTTCCTCTAATTCTGTTTTGTTAATAAATAAGATCTTATTAGTAAAATTAGTTGCTTGATTAAATCTGCCTTGTTCAGTTATAAGATATCCGTGGTCACTTTCAGTTTTGCTCACTTGAATAGATTGGTTGATCGATTGTGGTATTTGGATTAGTAATAGAAGTATTTCTATTGTGTAAATTGGAATCTTAATGGTTTTCCTAAGTCTCTCCTTCGTTCCTAGAATGATTAGCAATATTATTTTTCTTTTTACGCTTAAAATGCGTTTTATATTTTTTGGAAAGCCTGTTCCTAAACTTAACTACATAGTGATCTTCACCTACATCTGTCGGCATTACATGAACTGGTCTAAATGGATTTTTATCTAAACTCTTCCTTGAGTTTTCTGCGTAAACGAAATTAGTGTCAATATCGTATTCTTTTCGGATTTTGTTAATGTTTCCTATTCTACGTTCCTTTTCTACTTGGGTATTTTTAGTTGGTTGTTTTTCATTAAAAAATGTATTATATGGGGTTTGACCAGTTACTGAATGGGTTATTATGTGATTGTAAGTGAAAATGGTTTGTTCGATTGCATGATGTTGAAGTTCTTTATCTTGCGAGGTATTAATAATACGCAATTTTTCATTTAATGTTTTGTGCAATCTTTCGATATCGGCTATACCAGTTTTTCCTGTTGTGATTTCGATTTCTATGTTTAAGCTCTTTAACCATTCTTGTAAACTTATATTTATTAGTAAGCTATCTTGATCCGTTTTGATTTTTTTTGGAGGGCCCATTGAATTAAATATTCTTAATAATGCTCTCTTAGCTTCTAACCAATTTGAATGATCGATTTTTTCCACCATAGCAAACTTTGAAAATATGTCAATGCATGTAAGGTATGAATTCTTGTCCCATTTCCATATATCTATAACAAATTTTTCCCTTATTTCGTAGCACGGTGGGATTATTTTAAAAGGCATTTTTGCCTTGACGTGATCGTTCTTGCATTCATTACAAATATTACAATTGTTAATTATACTCGATATTTCAGAAACATAATTTGGGTAATAGTATTTTTTCCTGAATTCGTATTAAATTTTATCAATGCCTTGATGAAGGCCTTGTAAATGAATATTCAAAATAATTTCTTTGAAATTGTCATAAGAAGTTACATCTTCTAAAATTGTTGTTGCTCTATAGATTCTATTTGCGCGAGTTTGTCTGACTAATCTTGAATAAACGTCTTGAAATTTAATAAAATCTCCATCGCATTCAAAGTAAACACATACAGTTCTCCCTGCTAACTTCTCTAAAATAATATTTTTTGCAAATTCAACAGTCATTGTAGAATAATTTATTGTTATTCGCGTGTTTTTAAATATTTTTTGCAAGTCCTCAATATTGTTCTCAGATTTTTTGAAAACAAATTGCCTTCTAAATGTATTTAAAGGTCTTTCAGAGATTCCAATAAAATCTGAATTATCTTCATCCGCAGAATGAATTGTAGCTTGGTCAGATGCTATTTCGTTATTGTCATAATAACACTCTATTTTTACTCTTGATAATGCGTCTGCCACATGATTCTCTTTTCCCGGGATGTATTTAATATCGAAATCGTATTCGTTTAATTTAATTTACCAACGTTGAAGTTTTGCGTTGGGTTCTTTTAAATTATGAAGCCACTGTAAAGGCCTATGATCGCTATTGATAAAAAATTTTCTTCCGTACAAGTAAGGGCGAAAATATTTCGTTGCCCACACAATGTCTAATAATTCTTTTTCTGTAGTCGAATAATTAATTTCATGTTCATTACATGTTCGACTAGCAAAACAAATAGGATGAACGTCCTGACTTAAAACTGCTCCCATTGCGAAATTAGATGCGTCAGTTGTGAGCACAAATTTCTTATTATAATCGGGATACTTCAAGATTGGATCATTTATGATCAAAGTTTTTATCGTTTGCTTTAACATATTCGCTGTCAAAGTAGTTGACTTTTTCACCCTTTTTTAGGCATTTGATCAAAGGCTTAGTTATGCCGAGTTGCCATGTGATCTTCTATTATCTTCTAGTATCACATTTTTTGTAAGAAAGAAATAGCATGTGAGCCCTACTTAATGGTGTTGATGAATGTGAGTGTGAAACAGGTATACCTTTTTCATTTTTATAGCATGTGATATCCCCAGTGATGATAGAATATCAACTTCTTGAACTTTTGCTATAAAAGTTGATCACATGCTATAAATATGACATTCATTTTTATAGTTGTAGGTTGTGTTTAGTCAAAAGTTACAAGTAAATACAAATTGGAAAATAAACAAAAAACCCATAGCATTCAATATCACCATCAGCTCAAAAGGTATGTTTTTAAATAAACATTCTTGGTCTAAGCAATTAATGCAGATGGTTTCCTGACTCGGGAACATGCAATGTAAAGTTGGCCAGAGAGTTCCTAAACGCATTTATGGAAAGCATCAGTGATTTTTTTCTTTAATTTGGTGCTCGGTAGATTCCCCAAAACACCCTCCGCTGTGAACCTGTGAACTGTGTGTATTGAAATTATTCTGCTGCAGTTGTTAAATTGCTTTATTTATTATTTATTTATTTATTAACTGCTGCAGAATTTGATAAATTTATGATTTGTTTACAAATTTCGCAAATGTCAAATTTGTATAGCAAAAAGTACATATATGCGTCTCGCTCTTTATAGCAAGTGTTTTGTGATATGGGTAAGATAAGATACAGAAAGATCACATGGAAACGCGGCATTATGGACGCAAAATTTTTAATAAATTTCCTATAAAAACCTGCCAATCCTAAAAACGGTTTGATTTCTTTTTCTGTCTTTGGAATGGGAAATTTCTGAATTGCTTCAATCTTTGTAGGATTGGGCTTAATGCCAGTTGGTGTAACGATGTGTCCTAAAAATGAAGTCTCTCTTTTCAAAAACTCTCACTTGTCTACCTGAATCTTAAGATTGGCACTATTTAGTCTTTGAAAAGCTTTATTAAGAGATATCATATGTTCCTGAAGTGATGTGCTAAAGATGATAACATCATCAAGATATACCATGTAGTCCTTTCCTACTAAGTCACCTAAAACCGAATTCATTAACCTTTGAAAGGTTGCTGGGGCGTTTTTAAGCCCAAACGGCATTCTTGTAAATTCGTAGTGCCCATCCTGTGTGGAGAAGGCTGTTTTTGCGCGGCTTTTTTCATCAAAATCAACTTGGTGGAATCCTTTTGCAAGGTCCAAGGTTGTAAAATATTGCGAACGCCCAAGTTTTTCTAGAATATCGTCGATATTCGGGATAGGGAATCTATCGTCAATTGTGATGTCATTGAGCTTGCGATAATCGATCACGATTCGCCACTTCTGCTTATGGGAAGCATCCATTTTCTTGGGTACAACCCATAACGGAACAGAGTATGGAGATTGGCTGTGGCGAATAATTCCCTGATCTAGCATTTCTCTTATCTGTCGGTTCACTTCAGTTTAATGAACCTGAGGATATCGATAAGATTTTGAATAAATTGGGTCTTCATGTTTAGTTACTATTTTATGCTTAATAGCGCTTGTTAATGTTAATTTGTTTTCATTCATGTGAAAAAGATTTTCATAATTTTTTAAAATTTTTTCTAGTTCTAATTTCTCTTCTTTGTTTAAGAGGTCAGTCTGAAATATTTTACTGTTATCCTCAATTAGTAGGTTAGCTTGAATCAGTTTTAATTTGTAGTCCTCCTACAATTAAATTCTCCTACAGTTAAATTTGTTGTTTAATTCAATAAAATTGTCTTCATAATCAATTCTTGCTCTTAAAACCTTAAGTATATCATGTCCAATCAATCCTTCAAAATTTGTCGAAAATTTATAAACATAAAATTTTAAAATTCCTGGTATGAGGCTGGGTTCATAAAGGTGTTGAACGTTATTAAGAATTACATTTCCTTTATCAGTTTTAACTTGAATTGGTTCTACTATTTTGATAGGAGATTCTAAAATACTGGGATTTATTAAACTGATTGACGAACCTGTATCTACAAGAAAGGTAATTTTTTGTTTTTAGTTACTAATTCAATGGCTGGTAATTTGGATCCGAAGCATTTAAACGAAAATTTTCATCAACTTGCATTGGTTGGGGTGCTCCATATCGCCTAATGCGAGACTGGTTGGAGTAATTTTCTCTTTGTCTTTTAAAAGGCTGGAAGTTATTTGAGTTTTGATATTGAGCCTGGTTTTGATTGAAATTAGGATAAAAATTTCGAGGCGTATATTGAGTCTGGTTTTGATTTGGATAAAAATTTTTGTGATAACTTGGCCGAAATTGAGGTTGATAAAATTTATTTGTTTGAGGCTCATATTTTGAAAATGAATTATTAAAGTTTCTTGAATTCGAATGATTTTTCAGATAGGTATCAGAACTAACTTTTTCATATTCATTATTTTCCCGTAATATTCTTATTGCTGATTGAAAACTTAACACTAAATTTGCATTTAAAAGCGCCGTTAGATGGTTAGGTAATTCTTTTTTTAAAACACTAAGGCTTGTTACATCTGCTTCACTATTAAAAAAATTTTTCTTTGTCTGAAGATATGAACTTAATTTAATGCTATCCTTAATTCTACATAGCAAATTATTTATATCATCACAAAGCCTTTTCACATTATTCTTAAATCTAATAGTATTCAGCTCCAAAATAAGCGATGGTATGGGTGTGCACTCACCGAAGTTATCGATGAGAACTTTCTTTAGTGAAATCCAGTCCTCTGGTTGCTCCCTTCGTATAATATCTAGGGCTGGTCCGCTGAGTGCCCTCTGAATCATGTTGTAGTATAGCAGTTTCTCCTCTTCAGTAGGTAATTTTATGGTTCTGATGATTGCTTCTACGTCACTAATGAAGCATGCCAGCATCTCCTTGTTGCCGTCAAATCTTCGTATTAATTTAATATTCTCCATTATAAAATTTTTTTCGATTTTGTTTGTCAATTGAAGTGATGAGAGCTGCTTAATTAAACAATTATCTTCACTGTTGTCTTCTACTGACATTTATTTATTTATTTATCTTTGATTTGATTGATGTTATCTTAACTTTAAATATCTTATGATTCGTTTTTTTTTTTTTTTTTTGTAAACTTATTTTTAATTGATGCAGATCGCACTTAAAGGCAGGTATTGTTTTTAATTTTTAATGAATTTTAATTAAATGAAATGTGTTCACTACCACTGATAATTAAGTTTTTGGTAACACTAAATATGTAGGTTCTTAAGGATCTTTTTCGCAGATCCTAACGACTGCGCCAATAAAATATTGAAAAATAAAAATACCAAGTTGAACTTCGTTGTTCAGGTGTTAATTTTATTCTGAGTGTTCTCTTTTCTTTCAGTTATCATAATATGAAAAGTTTTTGTGTGCTACAAAAAGCTTTATTTAAAACTGCAATTATGTTTTTGTTGTTGTTTTAGTTACTGCATTGCATTGCTAATGCAGCGCTAGAGACTGCTGACTTTGGATTTTTACTTGTGTGAATTTCCTGTCTCAGAAATTCACATAGAGTAACATGATAAGTCACTTACACAGTTTTGAGACACAGTAATAATTTAATAATAACTTTCAGCCTTATTGATAATCTCATCTTAGAGGCTGCGTAACTTTAAACAACACATCGTTATTCATAAAGGGTTTTCCTGCTTGTTTAAGATCTGCGTATGCCAACTTGACGTAACATAGGTTAACATGGCAACGTACTATGACCTTTTGTTGATTATGATACCAACATAGCAACCCCAGCATGTGTAAAATAAATGATTCTAAATAATTCCACGGTATAATGATTGAGAAGGTAGGAGTGACAACTGGCTATTTTCCCAGAGCGTCGACCAACACTTGTCAAAATCAATACAAAGTTTAATTTTTCATCTGCTTTGCTGCTAATTCGTTTTTTCTTTTTCTATGCGTTTTTGACAAGTTCTGGTCGACAAAAGAACTGTCACTCCAACCTTAAAATTAATATATCATAAAAGATTCGTCTACCATTCTGATACATATTTCAATTATTAATAAAAAAGCAGTTTAAATTAAAATACTTACAAATTCGCTTCAAAAAATAAACGCAAACAAGAAAAGATTACTCAAGAATCAAAGTGTGATGCTAGCAACCATACAAAAAGCACATTGTGTACAGAAATGTCTGTCAACGTAACATAGAAAACAAAATTCAACAGATATCTACCTCACGTTACGTTTCGGCTAATTAGATACACAAAAAACGCGCTCGGTAGATTTGTGTGGCTGAGGTCAGACGATGATTGTTTAAACGGCGATTGAAGTGGTTTGTCGTTTCTTTTAATGCTAAACTGTCAAAAAACAGTGAGAGCGAGAGCGGATGAACACATTGTAGAGCAATCAAAATGTGTTCTATGTGACAAAAGAAATGGCTGTCTTGCGGTGATCTATAGGTCTATTTCCGTACACATTGTCGAGTAAAAGTCGAGTAAAGTTCAATCTGAGAGAGTAAAATAAAATTTGAAGACAGTGTCAAAAGTACGGAAACGACTTCTAGCAAGTTTGAAGCACAAAAAAAGCTGATTAGGGGGTTTCGAACTATCCAACATGTAGGATGGACAATGTAGGACAGCAGAATAACGGGAAAGTCTGTTGGAGCTTTCAAACTATCCTACATGTCGGATGGACTTCATTATTTTTCAGCGTTCGAGAAAAGATAGCATCGTGCAATATCCCAACTCACACGATGATTGCCAATCAAACAATCTACTCGTTTTGTTGTTGCTTTCAATAGAAATCTGTCAAAAGCACTGAGAGCGAGAGCGGATGAGCACAGATTGCAGCAATCAAATTTGTTTATTTTTTTCAGATTGCAGTACATGGCAGAAATCAGCAATCTGATCAGTGTTGCTGGGTGGCGAAATAAAATTTTTTGCTGAGTGTAAGTACCTAAAAAGTACTTTTCTGAAGAAACGTAGTACTTTTTACAATAACATAGTGGAAAAATCGTTGCATGAAACCCTTATTCTCAAGAAGTGAATTAATGAGCTGTACATGACAGCTGTATATGCTGCCATGTACCCTACCCAGAAATCAGCAATCTGATCAGTGTTGCTGGGTGGCGAAATAAAATTTTTGCTGAGTGTAAGTACCTAAAAAGTACTTTTTCTGAAGAAACGTAGTACTTTTTACAATAACATAGTGGAAAAATCGTTGCATGAAACCCTTATTCTCAAGAAGTGAATTAATGAGCTGTACATGACAGCTGTATATGCTGCCATGTACAGCAATCCAAAAATGAACAAATTTGATTGCTACAATCTGTGTTCATCCGCTCTCGCTCTCAGTGCTTTTGACAGATTTCTATTGAAAGCAACAACAAAACGAGTAGATTGTTTGATTGGCAATCATCGTGTGAGTTGTGGCCAACTCACACTGGATTGTTTGATTGGCAATCAATGAACTTTTCTTACGCTCTTTTAAATTATGAATGTTGGTAGCTCACACGACACACCAATCTGCGTTTGACATTTCTTTGAAATATATTACCTTTTCTCCTCCACTTTATATCGTACTATAAAAATATTTGGTATTAATTTAACATGATTCCTTATCTGAAATTGCTAGAATGTTCCCTTGTTCTCTAATTTATTATTTTGTTGTTAACACATTTATTATGTTCAATTAATTAAATTAAAATTTAATATAATAATAACAAACAGACAAAAAACAAACTTAATACTAGTTTTAGAGCATTTCACAAATATATACATTAAACAACAAAAGTAAAACAAAAATTATTCTTCAGTGCTTTGTAACATTTTTCAGTCTCAAATGATTTCTTTTAATTTATAAACAAGTTTTAAGTCTTTTCTAGACACTTCAAAATTAACTTTAAAAAAAAAAATACGCTTATTTTCATAGTACCTACGTTTATTCCAACATCCAAATGGCATTCAGACATCGTTTTACTGAGAAAAATTAATTTAACATTTGGGCTATTCACAGTTAAAGTACGGAGGCCTGTTTAATTTACGATTTGTTATTTTTACGCCAATGTACGTAAGCGTATTTTTCTTTGTTGTTACTTTGCATGCTAACGCAAATACGCAAACTCGCGTAATAAAAGTAGCCCTTGGACGTGTTTTTTGTGTCTCGTATTTTTATGCCCTATCTTCAGCATATATAACAGGGATGCAAATGATTGAATACGGCAAGCACATACTGAGGTGCTCATAATTGCAAAAAAAAAACAAATGCTATAAATACGCTATGTTAAGTTACGTTTAAGCTGTGAATATCACAATTATAATGCAATTTGAATTTTTATTACGATTTACAAATTTGCAAAACGGTATCTAGCTGTGAAATTGATTTCGTCACTGCATAACGTTATCTTAATATTATTTAAATGTTCGAAAAAACTCAGGTACTATGTAAATATGCATATAAGTGTTGAAATCGAATTTAGCGCACTCTCCTTCTTGCTTCTATTCTGGTAGCTGGGATCGCGTACATACCACAGCACGCGCTTTGCTTCCAACAAAGAAATTAGCAACTTCACTTCAACTCTTGAGTGAGCCGCCATAATAAATATGAAGTCGGATGGCCCGGTGATATAACACTTAATGAAATAACGCCCAAATTAAAAATTAAATAAAGCCAGAAAACAGTCCAAATTTCAAAAATTAAAATTTCGGGATTATTTCATATGCCAACCATACACAATACAACCCAATCGCCAACTCAGTCGGTTGTTGCTCGAATCAAAGCGTGCATGGCTTTGTCAATTGATCAGTTTGGCATTTATCGAGTTTGTTGATGAAAAATCAAAAGATTTTGATTTTTAGAAGTTGCTTCGCAAGTTTGTCAATTCGACTGTACTGTGTATGGTCAAATTTTTTGATTAGCTGTGAACAAACATATTTTTAGCTGTAATTTGTGGAGTAAGTTTTGAGTGTGCTTATAATTGTCTTTAGTTTCATTTGATTTGAAATAATAAAGATAAAAGCAGCACTGATAAAAAAAAACCTTCAATTCAGTTTATACAGTGTGTGGCCGGGATCCAACTCAATTAAAAGACTCAATTGACAATTTGTTTGCATTGTGTATGGCTCGAAATAATGAAATAAAACCCAAAATTGTGTAAATTTTATGAAATAACATTTTGTAACAACATGAAATAAAATGAAAAAATAAATTTTTAGTTATGTGTTTATATAACTCCAATAATTTTTCAATTATTAGAGGTTATATTTTATCGAGCTCAAGGTCAATGTTGCTTTCCGAAGGAAACAACTGAAGGAAAAACAACTAACAACAACAATACCCTATCTAGAGTATCAATCACATAGCAGACTAGACAGCTGTTTCGTTGGCCGCTACACCAACTCATCAGTAGCCTTTATTCGTGATTCTTGCTGTGATCCACTAAGCTCTTATTTTTCTACTTGTTTCACGAATGCAATTAGTAAATTACCCTGAATTGCATGTACAAGAATACAAATGATATGAAAGCAGCTTAAAGTTCTTCTAATTTGTGAAGCATACTTTCAGGGAAAGTAAGTTCTATTATTCGAAGATAGATCAAAGCTTTTCTAAATACTCAAAGATTTTGTTGCGCTAGTTGTTGTTGCTCTTCTATTTCACAGTCGATCTTAGCTTCAGCAGTTAGCTGATACTAAACTATGACGACATGAAGATTTGTTTTTTTGAAAACTTATATTTTAATTTATTATGTGTAAATACACACAAATAATCATATTTTCAACGGCCGTGTTCTGCCATAGAATTTGTTTGTTTGAAAAAATAAATTTAAACAAAAACTTTCCATTCAAATATTGGGCAATATTTTATCATGAAATATGACCCCAAAAATTGGACTTATTTCTGATTAAGTGAGCCACGTTGTTCCTAATTGACAGTAAAATATCTTATAAAACATAATTGAACTCTTCCAACATTTAAAAATTTATTTTTTGGAAAAACTTTTAAAAACAATTTTGTTTTGAGCGAAATACATCAATATCAATATCAGCGAAATACATCAATATTTTGGAAAAACTTTTAAAAACTATATTGTTTTGAGCGAAATACATCAATATCAGTGTCAAAAAAATTTTTCACTGTTAACACCACCAACTGTATCGATTTTCTGTCACTTAACCACTTGCAAGAGTCCCTGGTTTTGGTGTCCGATGACCTTCTGATGACATTCAAAAGAATTTTGTTGAGTAGAATTGTTGCGGTTGTCTACGGTGAGCTGCAGAAAACTCAACTTCGCACAAATTTCCAGATTAGAAGATTTAAGTCAAATTGTACTGAATCCAAAATGGCTTTAAATAAATTGAGCATCGAAAATCTCGATATGAATGGAAAGCGAGTGTTGATGAGGTAAATAAAAAAAGTAAAATGGTTGATACACATAACAAACGTCATCTTCAGAGTGGACTTTAACGTACCCATTAAAGAAGGCAAGATAACCAGCAACCAGCGGATTGTAGCTGCCTTGGACAGTATTAAATATGCGCTGGATAAGGGAGCCAAATCAGTGGTATGTAAGGCGGCTTTTGATTGTAATTTTCTTGGGCTTATGTCATAATATACAGGTACTGATGTCGCACTTGGGGCGTCCCGATGGCAACAAGAACAACAAGTACACTTTGGCCCCAGTAGCTGAAGAACTTAAGCAGCTGCTATCGCGCGATGTAACCTTTTTAGATGATTGCGTCGGTGATGCAGTGGAATCCAAGTGCAAGAATCCACCTGCAGGCTCTGTGATTTTGTTGGAAAACGTACGTTTCTATTTGGAGGAAGAGGGCAAGGGTGTCGATGCCAGCGGTGCCAAAGTGAAGGCCGATGCCGCCAAGGTTAAAGCATTCCGCGAAAGTTTGGCCAAATTGGGTGATGTCTATGTTAACGATGCCTTCGGCACTGCTCACCGCGCCCACAGCTCCATGATGGGAGAGGGTTTCAGCCAACGAGCTGCCGGTTTGCTGCTCAACAAGGAGTTGAAATACTTCTCACAGGCTCTTGACAATCCACCGCGTCCATTTCTGGCAATTTTAGGTGGTGCCAAAGTCGCCGATAAAATTAAGTTGATCGACAATTTGCTGGACAAGGTTAACGAAATGATCATCGGTGGCGGTATGGCATACACTTTCCTTAAGGTCATGAATAATATGAAGATCGGCTCTTCGCTCTTCGATGAGGAGGGTGCCAAGATTGTGCAAAATCTTGTAGAGAAAGCCAAAAAGAACAAAGTGCAGCTGCATTTCCCAGTTGATTTTGTTTGTGCCGACAAATTCGCTGAAGATGCCGCACTCAGTGAGGCTACTGTTGAATCTGGCATTCCAGATGGCATCATGGGCTTGGACATTGGACCAAAAACTCGTGAGCTGTTTACTGCACCTATTTGTCGCTCCAAGATTCTTGTGTGGAATGGGTAGGTCTTTGACACAAATTTTTGATGATAGTAATTATTGAACTTGCTTTTTTTAACCCATACAGTCCACCCGGCGTATTTGAATTTGTCAACTTTGCGCATGGCACTAAAGCTCTCATGGACGCTGTGGTATCTGCTACCAAGGGAGGTACAATTTCCATCATTGGCGGTGGTGATACAGCTGCATGTTGCGCCAAATGGAACACCGAATCGCTAGTTTCTCATGTTTCAACTGGTGGTGGTGCTTCGCTGGAATTACTAGAGGGTAAAACGTTGCCGGGCGTTGCTGCTTTGAGCGATGCCAAGTAAAGATATTAATCTCAGGAGATTATCACATTTATTGGCATTAATAATCCATAAACAAATAAGACATTCGTTAAATATTCGCGGAATTCAATGTGGTATCGCCTAAAACTCTGTTAACCTGTAAACGCTAAAAATTTAGATGTTGATTAAATAAAAGTTTCCAAAACTGACATTTTTTAGGACTTAATTAGTATAATTATCAAAAACAAGTTTTAACTTTATTTTTTTTTTAATTTTTCCTAAACAAAGGACATTTTAAAAATGATTTTTTAATGTGATTTGCGTGGGTTTTTGTGATTTTTTTTGTTTGATGTGATCATAAATTGCGGGATTAAGTTTATGCTCATTCATTTCTCGCTTATTTTCGCGCAAAATTGGTATTTAATGCAGCCGATGTGCGCTGAATATTATTAATATTTGAGCGTATACGAGAGCCCACAGAATGTTGATGCGACATCGCTTTTTTCACTTCTTTATTTATGAATTCCTTGTCGAATTGGTGCGCTCGTATTTCCTCTTCCTCGCGAGCGTATTCCTCACGATGCTTATGTACTGTTTTAGTGCGCTCTACGTCGCGCCATGCTGCATTCTTCATCATCTCCTGCAGACGTTTTTCCTTGTCCTCAGCACTTAATTTCGCTGACGTGGTGGTAACAGATTTTTTTTTGGATGATGTGGATGCATGCATTTTAGCATTCGCTGTTGGACTGCGTGTTAGAGGCGACCGTGATCTGGACCTTGTTCTTGAACGTTGCTGCTTGCGTCTTTGACGTGTCTGTGAATCCAGTCTATCTCTATTTCTTGTAGGTGTTCGTGAACTTTGCGCTTCCGAGCGTTTATCAGAACGATAATCTCTGCGTTGTCGCTCGTGTCTTTCTTCTGGTGAGTAATTTCTGCGTTCCTGTCTACTATCGTTAAGTTGTCGTCTGCTTGCACCATGAACACGACTTTTTGAGCGACTTCTGTGTGCTCTCTTCGACGTTTCCTTAGATTTAACAGCTTTATCAAGTTCTTTCGATATGGTTTCATATTTTGCGTCGAGTAACTTTGTTATATTTAAGCCGCTTAGCTCTTCTTCCCGATTCAGTAGTTTTGTATAACGTTTTTCTAATTCTTTGTCCAGATCCTTGCCACTTGCAGATGAATTCGATTCAGAATCAGATTCTGTAGATGAATCTGATGTTGATGCGCCCCTTCTAGATTTTTTGCGCTTCTTTTTTGATTTTTTGCTTTTCTTTGATTTTTTTCCTCTTTTGCTGCTACTTTCCTTGGACTTTTGTAACTCTTGTTCCGTTTTGAGTATACGATGCAATTCTTTTAGTTTTACTGGATTCTCTAGTAGCTTGCGTCGTGACTCCATTTCGCGCTGTTTGATTAGCATTAGCGGATCTTCCAATACCTTGCGTTGCAGATCAACCTGTTCATTCGATTCCAGGTTGCGATATGTACGTATTGAAAATGGAATGCACTCATGTTCCACATGATTAACCGGTGGTTTTACTCCCACTACATTCTGATTCTTTCGTTGTTCCTCCGCCTGTAACAGTTCAAAGGATTTGTCAACACTGCGACCCATCAAATATTCCTCACGATTTATAAGATCTGTGCTGCCTTTATAAATGGGAAATAAAAATCTTATCAACTCTGTAATCTTGTTAAAGTTTCTTCTGTCATACTTTTGTACATCCATTCCAATTTCTTGTCGCTGTCGTTTTTCTGCAGCACACCAGATGCTTGTCCTATTCGCTTGAGATCCTCGCGATTTTTTTCCTCTTCGATCTCTCGCTTGAGATCATTTAACTTCTGCTCTTCCTGGTTTTTGGCCTGTTCTGCCTTCCACACTTTTTCCTGGTTTTTCATCGTGTGCGGATGCCATGATTTCTTTAAATTCTGTGAAGCAAAGTTATTTTAATTTCTTTATGAGTGTTTTTTTCCAAGCTTACCAAATCACCACCCCCCATTTTGTACGTATATAAATATTAATGAACTTTTGCAAGTTGTAATATATTAAATTATTTATATTAATCAGCTGTTATTCATAAATGTCATTACAGTGCTTACAAAACTGTTCCCTATCCCGTAAGTCATTTGGCCAGATTTGTTGATAAATCCCATTCGAATGATTTTTGAAGCGAGTCTTCTTTAAGCAGACCACACGGTCAATCATTTAAGATTTCGGACTGCGTTCGATAGCCCGAGAAGGGATTGCTTATACGCAACAATAGCTGCATTCCCGTGGTATTGGATCTGATCACATCTCAATGGAACATTTTTAATTCAACTTGATTACAGTTTGGCAATACTAGCGATAAAGGTCCAAAAAACGAATGCGAGCAGTGAGACGAAGCTCGTGGATGAGTAATTCAGATTTATCAACTATGTTCGTATTGAAAAAAATGCTTTAAACTTGGCAGCATTTTAAGATCACAAATAGAGCCAGGATAAGAGCTGGTTTAAATTTTTGTTTTTGCATAGTGAATAAAATAGAGACACGCTCTAGATTAACGATCAAGGGAATGCAGCTAATGTCTGAGTTCGGTGTACCTGCAAAGATGACAAGACTGTGCAGGATGCCATTGAGCAACACTTGGTGTATCCAATTAGAGAAGGTGCGCACAAAGTAGAAACGCCTGGCGAGAGCTGAAGAGGTCGGTTAAAATCCGAATACGGGTTGTTATAGTCACCTAAGTAAGTATGGTTATAAGTATGATTACTTGCACGTATGGTTATATGGCTATTGTTTTAAGCCGCTACTTTCAGTTAATTTTTTTGAGAGATTAATTTTTGAAAAGTTTGGAATTGTTTTAATAGACTTTAAAGAGAATATTAAATTAACAATAATATTTTACAAGTGTATTTTACATACATGAAGGACTGTTTTGAGTGCACATGAATGCAGTAATTATTATTTACTGGAAAAAGAAAACTTTGAACACTTCATAGTAAAGTAAAATATATTAGAAAATACACTAAAAATTATTATAAACTGAAAGTAGTGTGAATTGTACGTAAAACAATTATGTCTAAAAAAACAAAAAACACAAAAATTCATATACTTTCAGCTCCAAATGTCAGCTGAGTGGAATGTACAATAGACCGTAAATTATCTTTGCGCATATTCAAGTGTAGAATTCTAAACTGCCACACACAGATAGCCTGTGCAAACAAGATTTTTTTATTACCGTATCAATGACCATAGACTACACAGACTTCATTTACGACACAGAATAAATTTAAATTAATTTAATAACATTTTTTTTGAGCTTCCATTTTTATTTACTTTTCTTTAAAACACGTCTTCACTCAACAAATTTTTAGTGATTATGACAAGTCTGTGTGAATTTCAATTCACTTTATACAGACGGTCTGCGCAAACACAACCGAAAATCAAAATATTTTAATTTCTGCGAAGACATCTACGCAGACCAAAATACAGCCAAACACACTGTTCGACAATATGCGATGTCTATTTGGTCCTTAAAGGAAAACAGGAGTTGTCTTAAGTCAAAATTCTAAATCATATAAATCACAGTGTCTGATTATTTTTGAGTTGAAAAATTAACGAACTACCCCCTTTTTTTAAGTGCATTTTAAAATACATGCACAGCGTTCTGAATAGGGGCAGCCGCATTATCAAATTCTTCATCAAAATATTGGTCAAACAGTTTGACCACGCAAGTGTTTATATTATCAAATTTTTCGTCAAATTTCATTATTGTCTTGCACACCGAAGTGAACACATCAGCAGCACTCCATATGCTTTATTTCTAAATAATCTTTTTTTGTAAATTTCCGATTTAATCTGCCAGTTATGGATGTAGTCTATAAATTTCAATAAAATTATTACAAAAATCTTCTTCGTCGTGCATTTGAATTGATGTGTTCGCGTTGAAATCTTTTTTTAAGTGATGAAATCGCTTCAAACGATTTGACCAACAATTTGATGAGTGTTCACATCTCAAATTTTTCGTCAAATTCCATATATATTTCTGTTGGTCAAATTTGTTGATGACTTGTTGGATTAAAAATTTGATAATGTGACCGGCCCTATTCTCTTACTGTTTTACATTGAAAGCAACCATGGTAAAATTACAAGGTTACATAATGAAAATGTCGGCTAGTTGTCAAAACAACAAAGTTCGCGGAAATGTCATAAAATAAAAATATTATGTTTTCAAGTTGTAAACAGTCGCCTGTGTTAATTTTGTGATAGTTTAAATTTTCAAAAAACCCCATAAGAATTTTAACCTAAAATCAACTTAAGAACGTGAACATAAAAAAACTCGAAATGGGCAGCTAATTTTGACAAGTAGCCTCATATTTTCTCCTTTCTATTTTCTTCTTTGAGTCTAACTTATAATTCTGCCATTTATGAAAGCAACAACAAAACTTTTGAACGCCGATCAAACGATCATTGTGTAGCTCCAAGCCTTACTTTTTGTATCATGAACTTAGCCATACAATTTTTGACTTACAGTTTGGAAATCATAGCGAAACCGATAAACCGGACTATTTGATAGCATAATTTTCTGAATTCGATTTAATACTGCTGGTTCAATTTTGCAGTAAATTATTTTCTGTGAACATTTAATAGATTCTGTTCTTTGATTCGGTCAGTGTCGGTAGCTATTTGTTGTTTGTATTTTAGTTATAATTCTATAATTTGGCGGTGTTTCAAAAAATTGTTTAATTCATTAAAAGACGAAAGAAAAATCTTAAAAATGTCAAAAATTTGTGGAAAACTGCTGATTCCTGCAAATAAAATAATTGGAAACACGATGAAAATGAGTTCCTCATCGGCCCCGTAAGTAACACTCAAATGAATGTAACCAATATAGAATAAAAAACCTCCATGATATAAAATGAAATATGTGTGTGTATAATTGGCACAATAAGCGAAGCAAAACAATAAAAAAAAAAAAAAATGAGATTTCCATGATTTGCACCGGCTTGTTTTGTGAAGTTACGACGTTAGTGCTGTTGGTCGATGTCATTACAAGGTCATCACATGTGCGAAAAACGTTGTAGGTCATAAAAGCAATTACATATTAAATAGAGCTCTCGCATTTCGAGCACCCGGGCTACCTGGTTAGCTCAAATTACTCTGGCGCTTAGGGGTCGTTCATAAACTACGTTACCAATTTAGGTGGGTGGGGGTTTTGAAAATCACTGCGATAAGTAGTGGAGGGAAGGTCTTTGGTAATGATATTGTAACGTGACCAAAAATATCAAAAAAAATTCATATTAAAAATACTACATCATTTGAAAACATTGTCATCCGTACATCTTCATGTTTGACCGTCTTAACTGACGATTAACAATTGACGAGTGTAAGCGCGTAGTTTTTCATATGTTATGTTACTTTAAAGGGAGGAGGAGATTTTGAAATGTGCTACGAAAAGTAACGGAGGGAAGGGGAGTAAAACCCATAGAAGTTGGTAACGTAGTTTATGAACGAGCCCTTAGGCATTTCGAGCTACCCGGGCCACTTTTTCAGGTATTTCGGGCTACCCAGGTATTTTCGAACTTTTCGGGTAGTTCGGGCCTATTTTTTTTTAAATATTTGTTTCATAGTACTTCGTGAAAAAAGAATTGTGCAGTTTTTAGCACTTCAACGCAAGCGGCATATAAAGATTAACTTCAATATAAGAATATACAAAATTCGAAACTACCCGGTTCACTTGAAATTCTGACATTTCTCGGGTAGTGATCATCGATTTACCCGGGTAATGCTCATTGAGAGGGCATTTGAGAGCCATAATTTCAATATATAAAATCTATATAGGGAAATATCAAAGTTATGCATATATGTTCCATTTGATGTATAAAATTTTGTGATTTTTATTTGACGACATGCCGCTCATCTACTGTTTAGAAATCAATTTATTAGCAACCTGTCCGCAGTTCCTAATTTATTTATAATTTTCTTATCGTCTCTTAAAATCGCTGAAATTGTTGATATGAAAATTTGCAGATACATACAAATAAATAACATGTGCCATACGGACACATCTTAGAAAAATAAGTTTCATAGGTTTTGGTATAAATATTAATATAAATATTTCGTAAAGTTTTGGTATGTCGATGTGTTGGTGGCTTACAAATTACTTACTTACTTAGGTGGTCGTAACAACCCGTGTCCGGGTTTCAGCCGACCTCATCAGCTCTCGCCAGGCGCCTCTGCTTTGCGCGCGGCTTCTCCAATCGGATACACCAAGTGCGGTTAGGGCTTCCTCAGCCTGGTCCACCTTCGCCTCGAGCACCTTTTTCGCTGGAGCTTCGTCGTTCATACGATGGACATGACCCAGCCAGCGTAGTCACTGCACAGTTATACGCCGAACTACGTCAATGTCATCGTAGAGCTCATACAGCTCGTGGTTCATTCGGATGCGATAGTCATCGCCGACTCGAACAGGGCCGAAGATTTTGCGAAGAACTTTTCTCTCGAACACCCCCAGAGCGGCTGCGTCAGTTTGCGAAACTACCCATGCTTCAGCGCCATAAAGCAGCACAGGTAGAACGAGCGTCTTGTAGACTGTTAGTTTTGTCGATCGAGAGAGGTCTCTGGAACTTAGTTGCTTACTGAGCCCGTAGTAGCACCTATTAGCAATTATTGTTCTTCGCTTTATCTCCAGGCTGATTTCGTTTTTGGTATTACTTCAAAGTTATAGCTGCCGGATGAAACGTGGGAGTCTAAACGCCGAGCTCCCTTGTTTGTAGACAGCATATACTTTGTTTTGCCCTCATTTATCGTCAAACCTACTTTGGCTGATTCCTTTTCGATAGCGGCGAAAGCAGCGGTAACATCTCTCTTGGTTCTGCCGACAATATCAATATCATCAGCGTACGCAAGGAGCTGGACGCCTTTGTAGAAAATGGTGCCATTACGATGCACACCGGCCTTTCGTACGATTCCCTCCATGATGATGTTAAAGAGATCGCAAGACAGTGGATCGCCTTGCCTGAAACCTCTTTCGGTATTGAAGGTTTCGGAGAGGTCATTTCCTACCTTGACGGAGCTGCGTGTGTTGCTCAACGTCATTCTGCAAAGTCTAATCAACTTTGCAGGTATACCGAACTCAGACATTGTTGCGTATAGGCAATCCCTTCTCGGGCTATCGAACGCAGCTTTAAAATCGACAAAGAGATGGTGTGTGTCAATTTGATTTTCGTGGGTTTTCTCCAGGATTTGTCGTAGCGTGAAAATCTGGTCTATAGTGGACTTACCAGGTCGAAAGCCACACTGATAAGGTCCAATCAGTGTTTTTGTAATCGGCTTTAATCTTTCACATAGTACGCTTGAGAGAACCTTATATGCGATGGAAATAAGACTGATACCTCTATAACTTGCGCAGATTGTTGGGTCTCCTTTCTTAAGTATAGGGCACAGTACGCTGAGGTTCCAATCGTCGGGCATGCTTTCTTCTAGCCATATTTTGCTGATGAGCTGATGCATGCGCCTTATCAATTCATCGCCGCCGGTTTTAAACAATTCAGCTGACAGGCCGTCAGCACCCGCTGCTTTATTGTTTTTGAGTCGTTGGATAGCAACTCGAACCTCTTCATGGCTAGGTGGTGGTACTTCCACTCCGTCATTGTTGATTGGTAGCTCTGAACTGCGCTCTCCATGGGCGGCATTGGTGGAATCGTCGCCAGTAAGTAAATTGGAGAAGTGCCGTCTCCACAATCTTAGCACACACTGCGTATCAGTATTCAGATCTCCATTTTCGTCTCTACAAGTGGATGCTCCGGGCTTGAAACCTTGGGTTAGACGCTTAACCTGTTGATCGAATTTTCGTGCATCCTTCTTGCAGTGGTATACCTCTAGTTCCTCACGCTCACGCTTTTCCTGCTCTCTTTTCTTGCGTCTGAAAAGGCGCCTCTCTTCCTTCCTCTTTTCGCGGTAGTTTTCTCGCACGGCTCGCGTTGCAGCTGACTGCAGTGTTTTTCTATATGCGGCGTTTTTTACTGCAGTCGCAATGCGACACTCCTGATCATACCATTGGTTCCGAGGTTGCGGGCGCCGGAAACCAATGACTTCTTCAGCGGCAGCACGCATGGAGTGGGATATATGCGCCCAAAGTCCGCCGGTGTCGTCGGGTCCAGAGGTTGGTTGGTTGAGCTTAACCGAGAGTAGAGCGAAGTAGGCTTCGGCAGTCCGTTGTAATTGCAGCTTAGCGACATCTAGCTTTCGTTGCATTCCTGTGCGCATGTTATTCGCATTGCATAATCGCATGCGGATCTTGGCTGCAACAAGATAATGGTCGGAGTCAATGTTGACCCCCCGAAATGTACGCACATCTAGAACACTAGAGGCATGCCTTCCGTCGATTACAACATGATCAATTTGGTTTCGCGTTTTTTGATCCGGGGACAGCCAGGTGGCCTTGTGGATGTCGAGGTGCTTAAATCTGGTGCTACTAACTACCATGTTTCGCGCCGCGGCGATGTCGATCAGGCTTACAAATTACATACATAAAAAAATGGCTTACAATGTTATAATTTAGTGGCTTACAAATTATATAAATTAAGTATAGTATATTAAAAACAAACGATATTTTCGTTCTTTTCTGAATTTGAAGCATTACCTCGAGTGCAATAAATTCTATTTCGGCAAATACTACTCAAAGTGATGGGGATAAAGATTTTTATACGAAAAATCAATTTGAAACCTTTTTTGATCTTTCGAGTTTTATTCGAAAAAATTTGAGGCTGCTCCGAATGTACGGACGCTGATTAACGTTGGTATGCCATGAAAAAAAACACTTTTTTAAATGTAATTTCCGGTTACATTCGGCTACTTCGGGTTGCGCCCAATGCATGCAAGATGTTTGTAACTGACTAACCGCATGTTTATGTATGAGTGGGACACAATAAGCAATACATTTTTTCATATCAAAAAGTATTGTTGCTCGTTTCTTCCACGAACGAGAGTGCTCATTTCGGATTACATAAGCATGTGGTTAATGTGCCAAAGATCAGGTGTAGTAAAAAGAAATGCATTATTTTTCCAATAAATGCCTTTAGTAATCTGTATCTTGCGTTGTATAAGTCTAATCGGGTTTCGCTAGATGGCGTCAGAAAGATAAGATTTCGTAATTAAAAAACTCAGACGGTTTTGTATGTTTCATGGTAGAATAAAAGAAGGTAGTCGCACGGCTGAGCCGACTAGCATAACTGAAAAAAAAAAAAAAAAAAAAGCAAACACAACACTGTGCGGAGACTCAGTTTGTTAAGTAACAAAATTATTTGCATTGAATTTGACAATTATGGTAACTGAGAAAGAGAGCATGATCAGCCGCGATACTTCCTTCTTTTCTTCTACCATGATATATTTGGCTCAGTTTTGTTTGATCGCGCGTCAAAAATGCACGCCAGTAAAGAGAAAATATGTCATATTTTACAGTTTTTCTTCAATAAAGGCGAAAATGCAAGGCAGTTAGTTAGCTGGATTATAAATTCTCAAGAAAAAAAATTAGATCTTCGATGGCGACGAAAAAAAATTAAAAACAAAAACCACTTGTGTACACTGAGCCCTAAAGCCCTAATATAGTCCCTAAAAAAAATTACAAAAATACCATATTAGCATCTGACGAGGACCAAGTACACTGTAAAAACGAGAGTTTAATTTTTTATTAAATTTTTTATTATTTTTTATTAAAAGATAATTAAATTTTTATCTTTTAAATGTTTCGACATATAATGATAAGATTTGCTTACATATAAGACATTAGGGCTTTTGTAATCTCATTTTATTAGTAAAAAAAGTCATTCCCAATTTGCTGCTTCTTAGACATGTTTAGTTTTATTTTGAATAAAAATTGCGCTTTGATTTAATTAATATGTTATAAAAATAAAACTCACCAAAAATGTGTTTCTTGTTTCTCTTTGTAAATGATTTCAAACCAATAAACTTGAAAAACCTCAATAAAAAACTTGCCAGTACTTTGTGTGTGCGCTACGAGAAAATAATAAAATACGCATAGCAGCAATCTTAATACATAAAAGGCAAGCATGCTGCTCCGCACCTAATATCGCTCAAACTGTAATTATTTTTTTGCCATTATTAACAAATTTAGCCATTGTAATTATTACCATTGCCATTTGATACTTATCAGTAATGCTTTCAACCCGCCGTAGGACGGGCTTTTATACTAGTAACCTAATATTTTTCGACGCAAGCAAACAATAACAATGCATGCACACTTTTTTTTCTTGCTGTCACCAAAGTTGCCAGAAAAGCACTATAAATAGTACTTATGGTATTTTTCAACGAGTGTGGGATGTGGTATATTGTGGAAAAATCTCTCGCGGGGGAAAAAAATACCACATGTGCGATATTTACCACGCGTGGGAAAAAAATACCTCAAAATACCACAAAATACCTCAAATATCTTGCCTTCCTCATTCTTCAGCTAATGTGGAATGAATTGACACTATTCTAGCAAAATGTATAAAAATTAATTTAATTAAGTTTTGTGCGTATCAATTTGAACTAATTTATTAGTGAATTTATTTTCATTTAATTAATATTTAAGAAAAAGAACTGAACTAATATGCTTATTATGCTTTTAATAAATAAAGAACTGCCTAATATTTAAAATTAATATTTTTTATTGAATATGGTAAAATCTTGGTAATTATGTCAAGCTGCTGTCAGAACTTTAGTATATTTTGGTAATAGGAGGGATTTTGTGGTAATTTGAGTTATTTTGGTATTTTGTGGTAATTTGAGGTATTGTGGTATTTTGTGGAAGTTTTGTGATATTTTGAGGTATTTTGCGAGTGTGGTAATTTATGAGAATTAAGTGTGAGAAAAAGAGAATTTTGGTGGTAATTTCACCTGGTGACTCTGGCTGTCACGCCGACGAAGTCAATTCTTCGAATTTCAACACACTGAAATATTGAAGTTGTTGTAAGTGAGCTAAAAGAGCTAATTGAGCTTTGGGATTTACAACTCTGCTCTGGAAGGCCAATTGGAGAAAGGAGGTGAACATTTCACATAAAACTGTTTGGAACCACTTTAATAAGGCTGGATACAAAAGAAGCTCGATGTATGGATATCACACGAGTTAACGCAAAAAAAACCTCATGCACTAAATTTCCATCTTCGAAATGCTACTGAATCGCAACAAAATCGACTAATTTTTGAAGCGGATGGTGACTGGTGATAAAAAGTGTGTCACTTATGAGAATGTCAAGTGAAAACGGTGTTAGTGAAGCCAAGATAGGATTGACAATTGGGAAGGTTTTGCTATGTGTTTCATGGGATGATCACGGAATAATCTACCATTAGCTGCTCCCCTGAAGCTAAAATCTGTACTGTCTACAATTTGATCGTCTGAAAGAAGCAGTTGCCCATAAGCGGCCAGCTTTGGCCAATAGCAGAGGAATTGTTTTCAAGGCAACGCCAGGCTACACAAATCGATAGTGACTTGCCGATAGATCCGAGAGCTTGATTGGGAGGTTCTTATACATCCACTTTATAGTCCGGGTCTGCCACCAAATGATTACCACCTGTTTCTGTCTATGGCGAATGATTTTGCTGC
Source organism: Coremacera marginata (assembly GCA_914767935.1). Classification (NCBI taxonomy): domain Eukaryota; kingdom Metazoa; phylum Arthropoda; class Insecta; order Diptera; family Sciomyzidae; genus Coremacera; species Coremacera marginata. Next base: position 60,248,544 of record OU612045.1, on the reverse strand, counting down.
TAAAACATTCGCCTCATAAGAAGCTTGTGAAAATCGCCTGTCCCAGTTTTTTGCCAAGAGGAGCGAAAGTTTCTATGAGAGAGGCATAATGAAATTACCTCCAAAATGGCAACAAGTTTTCGAATGCAACGGTGCATAATTAAACTAAATCGAATCATTCTTACTAGTAATGCTAAAAAAAAGCCTTAATTTTCATGCCCTTTCCATATTATATCGTTTTTAAGTTGTAATTTTTTGGAAGGTTAAATTCGGCTACTTGCGATTAGGCTTATTGCATACAGTACCTAGAACTGACCTAATCTGCTCTTGAGCCAGACATAAAGTCCTTTCCATATTATTAAGCGTTTTTATTTAAGTTTCATGTTCGGTATCAGGTTGCACCCACTGCATGTAAATTATAGGAACTCACCTAATTTACTCTTGTGCCAAACATATACTCCTTTCCATATTATTAGAAAGTGTTTACGTTTCAATTTCGAATACTTTCGACAACTTATTGTTGGGCCCACTCCAAAATGACAACTGGCCTTACCTACACTTACACCAAATATATAGTCATTCACATATTATTACAGCGTTTTTAAGTTTAATTTGCGGTTACTTTCGGTTGCATCCTAATTCGAATGCAAATTTTTAAATTTATGAGAAGAAATTCTTTAGAATCAAATATGAGCTGATGTAAATAGATGATATCTGCAAATTTGCTTCGCTCATTTAAATAGCGAAAACTGCATTTTTAACAGTTATAAACGATCCTCATATGAGAAGAAAGGTTGAAGATATCAGTTCCATTTAAATGCATTAATAAGCAGATGTGAGCTACATCATTGATTGTTAAAATAAACAGAAGTGGACCAAGGTGGTTACCTAGAGAAATACCTGATACATCAAAAAATTCGGAAGACAAATACGCCTCGGAATCGTATTTGACAAGATCGGTCTGTGAAATACATAAATCTTATGTATGAGGTTTTTACTTCATTTAATTCAGTTTCAATACATTCACAATTTTTTACCCACACACACTTACGTTTGCAGCTGTCTGGCCAATAGTCTTAACTTTTTTGCAGAAAGTTGGCTAGACAGTAACTGGGACAGTAGTATGAACAACATTTTGTATATTAAATGACAGGAGACATAAATATTTCAAGGAATTAATTAGAAATTGTTAATAATTTGACGAACTCTTATTAATTTTGAAGGAAAATATTTAAAAAACTTCACTATTCACTAAACTAAACTATTTTTCACTTTTTGTTAACTGCCTTGCCAACTGTCTGTACGCCTCTTCACAGGCAAAGTTTTCGAAAACAAATACGAATTATCCACTATCTTAACAGGATTGTCTATTTAAAATCACGGGTTAAAGTTGTAAGGTTTTAAGGAGGCAAATAATCGCGACCTTGACCTTGAACCCAACATTCAAGGTCAAATCAAAATGAATTTTGCTTTTTTTAAATTCAAACTTCTATTATATATTGCATGTTTGTATTCTCAAAAAAAAGACATTGTTCGTTTTTTAAAAATTGAATGTATTAGTAAAAATACTAAACCTGAAGAGATTTGTACTAGAAACGGTTGAACTTTAGAAAACAAAATAAAGGTAAAAAAAATTGTATGCGGACTACACATCTCCGATCTCGTGTGCCACACGGCAGCCATTTTTAAACCTGTGTAAAGCAGCAAGCGTTCGAATAAGTGTGCCACACAGAGGTGTGGTTGCTGTTGTTTTTTATTTTTTAGAGCTTGTGCGACGGAGGTTGTGTGACGGACGGCCACCAAACCAATATGTGTGTCACACTTGCGAGCATGCTACTTACTCAGGGAACAGGAAACACGAGATCGCAGATGTGTAACCCGCATTAGAGTTTAAAAACAAAGTTTGTTTTATTCCGAATTTTTACTTAAGTACCTTTTAAAAATTTGTAGAAATATAAAAATATGAGGCTGTCCAGTGGCGACATGTTATAACTTCGTAATCTTCGATGTTCGACAATTTTTCAAAAATTGGCATGTTGGAACACTTTCGATAGGCGATAATTTCGATAAAATATCACTTTGCTGTAATTTTTTCATACAATTTTGTTGTTTTTTATAACATATTCCCTTATTTTTCGCTTCGATGTTCGCTTCGAAAGTGAAGTTATAATATGCCGCCACAGAACTGTTATTTTTTCTCATTCATCCTTGTTCAAAGTACACTCATACTCCAACAAATCGTTTGAATTTGGCACCGTAATATACATTACATTTTTTTTATGCAATAAACATTTTAAAACCATAGTCCAACAGTTTTAGAGTTAAAATTGCCAAAGTTTACCGCATAGAGTAATAGTTACAATTTTCAACCTGTTCATTGAAATAAATTCATGATACCCTTAATCTGGTTTTATTTGTATTTTTTGAAGAATCTTTTCGAAGATTTTATTACCCAAAAACTGTTAATGAGGTAACATTTCGATGAATTTGCCATGACTTTTAATGGTTCGGCCGTCCAAAAGCCACTGCGTTTAGCTGGTGGGTTTGGTTCAGTAAACTTAAAATATATTTATTAACTTTATAAAATTTTATAGTTTTTAGTTATTCGTTTTAAAATGCGTAAACACTTTCGGCGCTATAAAAAATCACAAAAAACAAAATCGCAAAAAAAAATTACCTAATATTTTTCCATACAAATTTGGAATTGGGCGATTTTAAATTTTTGTTGGGTAAAATTTCGTTTTTTGTTTTTGAGTGATTTTTCATGTATGTATATTAAGGTGCCTTGAAAAAAAGTTCCATTTGTATCCATCTAAAAATGAACCTTGCTGTGTTTTATGACGATTCCCAAAATATTTTGGCAATCACGAAAGCCTCCAGTGAGCTAAACCATTTTACAAAAACCTAAAAAAAATCATGTTTCTCGTAAATATGTTGGCTAGGTACAGAAATTGTAAAAAAAAATTCTCACAAATAATTGGTCTCAAATTCTTCCAATTTGCATCAAAAATTTTAAAAATTTGCTATCGGATTAGAGATAATACTGTTTTTGATGCATTTTTTTCACCTTTTTTGAAGAGAAACTTCTAAGGCGAGAGAAACTTCTAACTTCTTCGAAGAAGTTTGGACGAGAATTGAGTAAAATTTCAAGGCCGCACTGCAGATCATTTCGTTACACCAAAAAAACAAAATCACATCAAGAAAACATTACAACAAAATGCATTCTAATAAGGACTTAATATAAATTATCTTTTTTCAATCGAGAATTTGGTTGTTTTCCTAGCTTTTTGTTTGAATTTAAGTGAATATAATATCCAATAGCATAATAATATAATAGCCAATAGAAAATTTTCAAAAAATTTTGATGCAGATCGGAAGTACGTTTTCAGGCCTATAATTTCTGACAACTTTTTTTTTTTAATTATTACACAAGCCAAAATATTAACGAAAAATGTGGTTTTTGGAGGTTTTTGCAAAATGGTTTAGCTCACTGGAGGCTTTCGTTATTGCCAAAATATTTTGCGAATCGTCATAAAATACATCAAGGTTAATTTTAAGAGGGGTACAAATGGAACTTTTTTGTCCCCCATACAAGTCGAGGCACCTTAATATGCATGTTTGCCTTAAAAAATTGGATAAAAGTTCCTGGAATATTCTGCTCTTTTATGCAAGGCAAGCTCATCTTCTCGGAACAATGCATAAAAATTGGGCGATTTAATTTTTTTTTTTTTTTTGTTAATTTTGGTCCTTGGGCTAGTTTTCCGAAAATGTTTGAGCTTTTTTTTCGTTTTTGTCGGGTGTAATTTCGTTTGGCCATTTTTGTGCCATTTTGAATTTTAATTTTTTTTTATTTTCGCAATTTGCTTTTGGCTATTTTTCATAACGCCAAAAATTTCACCCAACCATTTTCTATTAATAAATTGCATGAATTCCATGCAGAAATTATTTCTGTCATAAAGTATAAAAAATAAGTATAAATTTGTCTAAAATATCATTCTCCGTATCAGTATTGTATCAGTAAAGTCATCGATTCAAATGTTTGAAAGCGGAATTTTTTGCTGTCCCCAGCCTTTTACTCGGGCCAACGATAATATGTTTTAACCCTGCTGTTAGTTTGGGACCATTTGGTCCAAATTTCATTTCAATTTCAAATTTTAAAAGGTAAAGTTCATCAATGTTCATATTTCCGTTCAATTTTTTTTTACAGTTCTTGTGTTTAAATATTCCTTAATCAAAATAGCTGCAAAAAGTGTAACGGAAATTTGACCATTTGTGAACAGCTTGTAACTTTTGATATTTGAAATTGAAATGGAATTGTTCCCAGCCTAACAGCAGGGTTAAAGTGGGACTGTCCCGACGAAAACGAGACTTATGGTTACATTATCTATGCACCACATAACAATTTAATTAAAAACAAATTTAAAAAAAAAAGAAAAACTCTTATCATCAATCTTTTTCTTCTCATCAGCTTTGCATTCTTTTTTTTTTTCTATCTTTCGATATCAGTATAATATACAGCCGTGGACACATAAATAGCACAAAAATACATGTAGGGTGTCTCGCGTAAATTTAAATAAAATGCATAGAGGAAAAAAATAATTTATTTCATGGTATTTGAGTTTAAACCTTAAAAACTTAAAACCAGTAGTAACTTTGTAATTACGAAATCAAAACTAGAAAATTAATGAAAAATCTGAAAATGCTCCTTAGCTGAGGTGGACATATAAATAGCACAATTTGGATCCTGAAAAAAAGACTAGTGATTTATTTTTATTTTACAATGAGCTTACGAATGTGCTCACTAGTACTTGGTACTGTATCCCGAATTGTCCAAAACAGTCCGACATCTTCGTCCTATACTCTCCACAAGCTTCCTGACCCTATCCTTCGGAATAGAGTACCAAGCCTTCTCAATTTCACTCCATAACTCATCGAAATTTCAAAAAGTTTTAGTTGCTTATGCTGACCACATCATTCCATAAATTTTCTATAGGATTGAGGTCTGGGCTTTGAGCCGGCCAATTCAAAATATTTATTTTTTCCTTTTTTAGCCAATCAATCACAACCTTTGCCGTGTCTTTTGGGTCATTATCGTGCATAAAAGACCACCTAATAGGCATGTTCTCAAATGCAAATGGTTCCATCAGGTTATTAAGAATATCTAAATACATATTTTTGTCCATTATTCCTGGTATACGAAAAATTGGCCCAACGCCGTGCCAGGAAAAAGCTCCCCAAGCCATTAAATTCCCTCCTCCATGCTTTAATGATTTTTTTGTATACTTCGGATTCAACTCTTGGCGTTTGAGACGCCGAACAAAAGTTTTTCCATCTGATCCAACCCTATTAAATTTGGTTTCGTCAGTCCAGAGCACGTTCTTAAAAAATTGGTCTTCTTTATTCACATGGGCCCTTGCAAACGCTAAACAATCCTTTAAATTTTTTTTTGTTAAGAGCGGCTTTTTTCGGCTGATGCGTCCATAAAGATAAGCTTCATGTAGTCTCCTAGAAAGTAGTTTTCTCGAAACATTAATGTTATTTTCTGCATTTATTTTCCTCATAATTTGCTTTGCTGACTTCAATGGATCAGCCTTACTTTTGCGAACTATAAGTCTATCAGTAGAAGCGGTGGTTTTACGCGGTCTAGGATGGCGCGGCTTATTCTCAAAACTATTTGAACCATTTGATGTAACCAGCTTGAGTGCATTATAGACCATTTTTAGCGAAATTTTGAGAATATCCACGATTTCAGATGGTTTTCTGTCTTTTCGACTTAGTTCGTGAATTATAGACCTTTTTTTCCGGAGTGCAATGTTTGCCACGACCCATTTTATTTAGAATCGGCGAAATTAACTGAATAGAACTCTAAAATTTTTACAAACATCCGATTTTGTTAAGTTTTATTCACCAACTTACATGTGTGCTATTTATATGACCACAGCAGATCGTACATGCCTATACAGAAAGAGATGGCCTGAGCAAATAAAAGTAAGTAACAGTACATCTCTCTCGGAGTTTTAAACAACGTCACACTGGAGTCTCAAAAAATTATAACTACGGTTAATGAATGCATTATTAGGTTCAAATGAAACGTTTAAAAAATAAGTTGACATTTGTGCTATTGATGTGTCCATGGCTGTATATAACTTTGACCTTCAAAGGATCGATATTTACTTAAACAAAGATATTCATCCGGTAGTTTGATTATTGGGTAGATTTTATATAAGAGAGCTAAGTATCTAAGAATTTAATTTTGCGTCATTTGCAAAATATCAAAAATACATAAGAGAAAAAAATGCAAAAAACTTAAAAACAATTTGCTATCAGCAATTATTTATAGTAAGCGTTCTAATTGCAATGCAATGACTGCAGTTTAAATATCTTATATAAGATTATTTATTTTATATTTCTATCATCTGTAAAATTGACTGGTTTGCTATGTAAACCACAGAGTTGCCAACTTTTTAATTTAAAAATCAAATTGCATTGAAAATCATTTAAGTGCATCTAGAAAATATTTAAATTTTACGTTCGAGTTTCCTGTTTCCTGACAAAATGCGTTGAAAACCAAGCATTTTAGCCGAAGCAAATAACCGAGTAACTCTGTAATTTTTAAACAAGAAAAATTGTTATCAATAAAAATTTGAATAAAAAAATTAATCGATACAAAATATAATAAATTAAAAATAACCACAAGATTTATCTCAAAGAACTCAGAAATATATGAATACAACATTGAGGAGCTTAGAAATGTTGGTAGTCCTGTGACAACCATCAATGCTACGAGTGTAATTAACCACGAGTGTTGTCAGCCTCATCCGACGATCCAAGAGATTTAAATGCAAAACTATATCTTTGTAAGGCTGTTTAAGCTATTTTGCGGAAAAATCTTTTCCCGTCAGCAATACTGTACAATAGGATATTCGGTGAGGTTATTGAAATTATTGATAATCATTGCAAAAGTGATTCCTCCCGTGATTGTATCCTTCGAAAAAGTATCAAACAATTTCAGTCGTTAGCAATTTCTACAACAACTTGTTTATGCCATTAGTATCCATAGATCACAAGGGTTAACTCTCAATCAAGCAGTCAATCGATATTCGACAACATCCTGAATTTCGAGAAATATGGAAATAGGTGAATTTCGTGTGTTCATCAAGCATTACTTTTTGCGTAAAAAAACTATCACCGAAAGCAAAGAAAAGCTTGTAATACTATGGGGATTCTGCACAATCAATTTCAAAGGTTCAGAAGTATTTACTGAGTTCTGTTATCGTACCAGCGCCAGTGAATCTGAATGCTTAGGTCGCCCAAAAGATGTCATCACGCCAGAAATCGTGGATAAAATCACAGCGGGTTTCACATCACATTTTAAAGAATATAAGGGCATGAAAACGCTATCCGCGCGATGGGTGCTGCAATTACTCACACTCTACCGTAAGTGCAGCCGTGTAATCATTTCAGAGGTGTGCTTGGCGATATTAAACCGCAATCCAAAGGAGTTTTTACGTCGTTTCGGAACCGTGGACGAAACATGAATACATCAAAAAACAACAGAGCCCAAAAAACATTCAAAGCAGTGGACTTTTCCGAGTGAAGGTGCAACAAATAGGCCAAGGTGGGTCTAGCTAGCTTAGCTAATGCTATGCAACTGCAGATCTAGTTATTTATGAAACATAAAATAACACACTCTGAGCATGTAATAGACATCATAATCAACCGAATTGCCATATCATCAGCAGATTTAGTGTGTCTGACAGTGAATGAATTGCACGCCGTCTTTTTACTTAACAAACGTAGTAAAAGAAGAGCAGAATAAATACGAAGTGGCTTTTAAAACGTTGGAATAAATTCATGAAATCGAGCCAAATTGTCAGAAAGCATATAAAATAATATATGTATATATATTTTTTTTATTTATAGCATCATATTTGTCATGTTTCTAGTATTTATTCTTTAAGAACGTAGATTATATTAAATGCTTTATCATTACTTTAAAGATCTTTGTGAGGTTGTTGGCGTTGAGTTAAATAAAGACATTCTTTCGTTGCATGATATTGTATACGATAGCTTTAAGTACTGATAACAGTCACACGTATAAATTGTTAGAGTTTCTTTTATTCTCAAAATTAGATCTTTGCGTTCGTCAGCACTCAGCAATGGACGCTACTTGACTTAGTTCAATATTTTAGTTCGATAATTGGCGAATTAGTTATTAAATTTTGTTTAACGAGCACTCAATGACCTTACCGTACAGCGGATTTTAATGTTGTTATTTCATTTATTTATTTATTGAAAATATATTAAATACATATAAATTTATAAAATATATGGGGAGATATACGCAGAATAGCTAGACCATGTTAATATTTTTGCATTTTTTTTTTAATGCATTTGCATAATGTTTGGTTGAGTGATGACGTAAATGAAGGCTTGTGTCAAGTAAAACCAGCGGAAATGCTGTTAGAGGTAGATTAACATTTACAGTTTGGCAAAAAAGTGTTTTTGCACAGTGAAATTATTGTAATTTTTAATTTTGTTTTTAAAAAAAAACGATCTTAATTTTCTTTTTGATTATTTTAATATATTGATTTAGTATTATTTATTTAATTACAAAGATGTGGTAAAAGCAACAACGAAAACTTAAAATACTTGAAAATTTTACTGTCAAGAAAGTATTTTTACATAAAAGTCTATTTTTATTAAAACTGTACTAAAAATAGAATTAAAAGAATTTATATTTGGTATGATTTCTTTTTGAAGTTAATTACAGCTGGTAACATATTTCTAATAGAATATATTAATTTTTTAACGCCATATCCCATAGGAATTTTATTCCATTCTTCTTCAACAGCAGTTTTTAGCTAAGCACGTGTTTTTGGCTGCCTTTTGAAAACCTTTTTGTTTAAATACGCCCAAAAATTTTCTATGGGCTTAAGATCCGGCCTCTGAACTGATGTATTACAACTTTTTCACAATTGAAAAGGAGCCACATCTTCACTGTGTGCTGCTTATGTTTCGGATAACTGTCCTGGTAGAATTTAAATTTTATATTAAATCCAAATTTTCGAGCGCTGTTAGTTAAATTTATCTCCAAAAACTTCAAATATTGTTTCGCTGTTGTGTGCCTTTAATGAACACAATATCGCTAAACCCTCTGCTTTATGTATACCCGCATACCATAACAAATAGTTGGCCGAATTTCAGTGAAGGAATAGCATTGCCAATGCTTTAAAAGGCCGACGCCATACTCTATTGGGCCTGTTATTATAAAATAACATTTTTGACTCGTCACAGAATATGGACATTATCCCAATAGGATTCTGGCATATCAATGTACTTATCGAACGGTAATATGCTGTGTCGTAAGCTTCGGTTCCTTACGTGCTGCTATTGTTTTACTTATGCGAAATAACATCACCGAACTCTTCTTTAAACATAATAGCAAAATCTCTTGTCAATATTTTAGGGTTTTCATTCACTTCTCTTGTCAAGAACAGTTCCCTTCTTTCCAAAAAAATGCGTGGTCGACCGATTGATGGATGGTGATGCAGTCTTTTCTCATTTTAATCACGATTTATAGTGTTATAAGCTGCTTGTCTTGTACCAGAAAACATTTTTTTTTTTTTAATTTAATTCATCTTCATCAAACAGAGTATAAATATCTCTAACTGATTACTTAAATACACTAAATAACTTAAGTGAATTTATCAATTAGATACAAATTAAAGTTATTCTCTAGAGTTATAATATATACTGTTAAAATATAAAAGCAAAGAATTTTTAAACACACCTCTACTTAAACCAAGATTAAAATCTATATCTTGGCACACAGAGTTAGCCAGTCTTAAGCAACGCGTTATAGGTTCATTCATGCTGTAATTAACTCTATGAAAAGGTTCATAAAATAAATTTTGAGCCCTTAGAACACGAAAAGGTATGTGAAAAGAAATTTGATAAAGTAGAAAAGAACAATTAATATCAAAGCAAATTATATCTCTCACAAACATAATAGCAAAATATTTTCGCCGGATGACTAAAGATTGTATTCCCAGAAGGAACCTTCTAGCTCTATATTCAGGCATATCAATACTCCATCTCAAGCGACTTATTGCAAATCTCGTAAAACGTCTCTGAATTTTCTCGATTCTGTTAGAAGCACATGCATAAAAGGGATCCCATATTATGCAACAATATTCTAAAATAGACCTAACAAAGGCAAAATATAAAGCTTTAAGAGAAGAATGATCGCAAAGGTCTTTAGAGTTCCTGATTATAAAACCTAACATACCATTGGCCTTTGCAACAATCTAGTCAATGTGACTTGAAAATGTGAGTTTGATATCAAAAATTACACCAAGATCTTTTTTCTCGGCTATTCTTAACAAAGTCGTATTTCCCAGCTTATACGGCTCTCCATATTTATACTATCATTTGTATCTTTTATAACAGAAAAAATTTTTATGTCATCGGCGTACATTAAACATTGAGAAAAAGTCACCATTTTGGGAATATCGTTTATAAATAATAAAAACAGAAGTGGTCCCAGGTGGCTACCCTGCGGGACACCAGAAGAGACCATTATCGCATTAGGTAGGTAATTATTTATACGAACAAATTGAGTACGACCAATAAGGTATGATTTGAGCCACTTAAGTAAATTAGAGTGAAATCCAATGAAATTGAGTTTTTTTAACAGTAAGTCATGATGAACACTGTCAAATGCTTTTGAAAAGTCCGTGAATATAACGTCACATTGATGTCCCTTCTCAAAACAGTTTAAGATATATTTTGTAAATATTGCTAAATTTGTAGTTGTTGACCTTCCCTGAAAGAAGCCATGCTGAAACGGTGATATTAACTCCTTCACTAAGAAAGTAAGTCTGTTGTAGACTAATTTTTCAAAAAGTTTCGGAATGGTAGATATTTTACAAATTGGGCGATAGTTAGTGACCTCATTCTTTGAACCAGATTTATGAATCGGTATAATAAAAGTGGTTTTCCAACTATCTAAAAATTTGCCTTCCTTAAGTGACTGATTGAAGTTTATCCTGATTCAATTGTTTTAAGACTTCGGAAACTTCTAGTAAGCTAAGATTTAGGCTACCTATTAATAAAGGTGAACTTACAGATGAGTAAGCGTAAGTATCTGGGATAATATCAGATGAAATATAAACTAATTTGAAAAATTCTGCGAAAAGATTGCAAATAGAAAGGGGGTTGGATGTTGTACTACCCTTATAATTTATGGTATTTGGAATACCCGTTGACTTTTTTCTGCTGTTAATAAAATGCCAAAAACTTTTGCTGTTATTTTTGAGCTGGCGTTCAATCTGAAAGATATAACTTTTGTATAAGAATTTATTAAAAAAATCAAATTTTCTTTGAAGAGTTCGATAGTTATTTAGAAGAATTGAATTGTTATCAGATTTCCTATAGAGTTTATATGCTTTATTCTTCTTATTATTTATATTACTTAGTTCTTTATTGAACCATATTGGTTTTGAAGAATACCTTAATGAAACTTTAGGAATATATAGATGGAGAGCTTCATTAAGCTTGTTAAAAAAAAAGTTATAATTAACTAAAAGATTATTATTATTGCTTAAGACTGACAACCAATCGACTGCGCTCAAGAGATTTGAAATCCTAAGAAAATCGCCTTTAGCAAAATCAAAATTAAGACTATTTTCATTTACTGGTTTCATATAATTATAGAACTTAACACTTAGGCATAATGCATTGTGATGATCTGAGTTAGGCAAGGATGGAGAGCTTAGGCAGTTTAGGCAGTTTTTAGCAGAGCTTAGACATCCGCATTCAATTCACTGTCAACGAAAACCAGATCCAGAGTGCGATTTAAACTATTTTGAATACCATTAATTTGGCGAAGATTAAATTCTGCCAGATTTCGAATAACTCTTTAATACTTTTCCCAATGGAATGGAATAATTTTCTTTTTCCTTTAAAACATGAGCCCATCTCTAAAAAATAAATCCTTTCAACAGCTTCAATATAGAAAGAGTCGAAATGTAAAAACACTTTCTTGAAGTGATCTAAGTTTTTGTTGTTGCTTTTTTGCTACTGATTTTTTTTTTCACCACTTCATCTTTGTCATTGAAGAATAAATCAATAAACAAAAATAATCAAAACAAAAATGATGGCATTTATTTTTTAAGACATTACAATTATTTTACTATGTAAACACACTTTCTTGACAAATTGTATGTTCTTTGTTGATATTGCAAAGAACTGAAAAAATATTAACTTCTTGGAGTTTCGGGTATTTTATGTATAACATATTTTTCAGCGGCAAACTAATAAGCCAAAAGAAAATTTTGTAAAGGATGTCCCAAAAGTCACTGAGGTCTTCATTTTTTTAATATTAGGTGCGCAAGTAGGTTCTCGCTGTTTGTTTGCTCCAACAGTAAATGCAGGTCGTTTTTGACTTATCCAAAACGTTATGAACTAAGCTTAGACATATGGTAAATATATGGTAATAATGTTTTGACACATTAGTGATTTTGTTGTGGAGTCGTATACTTTTGGTTGTGTAAAAATGTCTGATTTTGTGCCAAATAATCGTCATTTTCGGGATGTGTCGATTTTCTTCTTTCATTCATAAAGCCTTAAGTGCTTAGCATTCAAATAAATACTAATAAATCGAAGAAAACGTAGGCTGAAGCTTATCGGGAGCTCCAAAAAGTTTTCGGAGATTAACTTGTTCTAAGTGAAACAACGTGCCGTGATATGTTCCGTCGCTTCAAAGATGGTGATTTCGATGTTGATGACCGTCCCCGTGAAGGAAGGCCAAAAACCTTCGAAAACGCTGAAATGGAGGCATTGCTTGATGAGGATCCGTGCCAAACACAAGAAGAGCTTCAATATAGAAAGAGAGCGAAATGTAAAAACACTTTCTTGTTGCTGATTTTTTTTTTCTTTTTTTTTCACCACTACATCTTTGTCATAGAATAAATAATACTAAATCAATAAGCAAAAATAATCAAAGCAAAAACTATGCCAGTTTTTTTTTTAAGACAAAAGTCAAAATTACAATTATTTCACTATGTAAAAACACTTTCTTGACAAATTGTATGTTCTTTTTTGATATTGTAAAATATTCAGTTACTCATTTGTTAAGTGATATTCTTTGAAATTCTTTTATATTATCAACATTTGAAGAATCATTTCTTATTCCATGATAGAATATAAATTCTTAAGGTTGGTCGTCAAATGTTATGATGAAAATTCCGTCAATACTAACGAATAATTTTTGTCATACAGTATTTTTCCGATTTAACGAACATTCGATTCTACGAAAATCGCAAAGTTTACACACAAGCAACTGATTCCATTGAGTACTTTAAATAACGAACAAAAAAATAAAATCGGTGCTTTTTTAGCAGGATAAAACGTAGTAAAAACATAATACTCGTACATTAGGGCTGCCATTCGTCCCGGTTTTCGCGGACATGTACAGGTTTTGCGGTCGGTGTCCCGGAGCACAGTAAAAAATGTCCCAGCTAAAAATATTGTAGGAAAAATTCAAAGTATATTAAAAACTGAACAAATTTTTAACAAATGCATGTAAATGTAACAGCACATTTCTACACTCGGGGGAAAATGCTCTTAACTCATCCAGGTTCCATTTACCTGACGAATTTAGTTAAAAGAGTCAACCACATAGTATTAGCCTGATCCATGTTACTTCCACCTGACGAATGTGGGTTGCAAAAACATATGTAAAAAATAGCGGGAAAAAAAACAAAGTAGGTTTATAGGGAAAACTGGTTCAAATTTGGTTAAGATTACCACATTTGTCAGTAGAATTTAACTACAAAAACAGGTTTTAACAAGAATTTCACTACATAAACAGGTTGAACTCACCTGAATGGCACCATGTTGACAAATTTTTACTTGCAGAACTAACAAATTTTTTTCAAAATTAGAAAACACTAAAATTATAATAAAAATGAAAACTTTTTTACTTTAAACTAAATTAATTTCTAAAATAATTTTTGTAACCATTCAACAAAAATTGCATGTATTAAATTCATCGCAAAATCATGAAAAAAAATTTTGTCGACGTTCGGAAAAGCCTATTTATCGATAATTTGTATATTTGAAGCAAGGCATATGTCGAAATTGTTTAAAAAAAATATTATATTTTTGATATTTTTAAAATTACCCAATTTCACCCCTTAAAAAATATTTGAAAAATTTAGTTCCCCCCTTAAAATTTAAATTTTTATTATGTTTTCTAATTACGAAAAAAATTTGTTAGTTCTGCGATTAATATTTGCTAGATTTTTTAAAATGCTACTTTTAATCATTTAAGTATAAAATAGGCCATTTGATTTTAGTGCTCGGTTTAGCGAAAAAAATCGATTTAACGAATTAGCCTGTGCTCTCACCTCTATGACGAGAATCGTTTGGCGATATCGTTTTGACGATACTTTACCATCACGTAACTTAAATTTTTACTATCGTCATAACGGTATCATTTTGCTTGCTTCATGTATGTCTAACAGCTGTCATCGTTTTGACGACTGAATTGTACGATAGATAATTTGGTATCGTTCGAGCTTTTTATTAGAGCCCTGCATAAATATATTCATCAATTGAATATACCCTGATTCTCTGTTGTAGCAGTCACTGCAAGCAAATAAATGTAAACAACAGGTGTTTACACAACAACAACAACAACAACAAAGTGCAAGAAAATAACTTTTTATTTGTTCCCTGTTCTCTTTTCTTTTCTCATACACTTTTGCACTGAGGTGAGCTTGCGATCTACGCGTTGTTTCAGTTATTTCTCTGAGTACTTAATAAACTACACGAATACTCAGGAATCTGCTGCAGTGACCTGAATAAGAATCAGGTATGTTAGTTTTTACCCGCAATAAGCTTATGATATCCTTAATGCATATTTGTGTTATTTTTTGTTGCTTTATTCGCTATCTTCGATACAAAAAACACTAAAACTGTCGAAAATAGTTTATATCGGCCGTAGCTGAACTCCTAGAGGGGTGAAATATATAAGCTGGTCCTATTGTTTTTTGCCCCTCAACATTTCTCCCTAACACATCTACCCCCTATCTACCACCATTCTTTGGCTCCCATACAAGAAACACAAAAGCTGTCGAAAATAGTTTATATCGGCCGTTGCTGGACTCCTAGAGGGGTCAAATATATGAGTTGGTCCTATTATTTTTTGCTCCTCAACATTTCTCCCGAACACACCTACCCCCTATCCATCACCCTTCTTTGGGTCCCAATACAAAAACATTCTTTTCGTTCTATGAACGAACAAATAAAAAAATATTCGCTAAATATTCAGGGTATGAACATTGATATTTTTGTTATTTTTTATCGCTTTATTTGCTACCTGCTTTTGTTAGTAAAGCATCGTGCTCTTATTCTCTTCGTTTCTTATATCTGAATAAAACAAAGAGAGTGTAAGATCAGGTATGAGCAAAGCAGAAAAGGGATAGAGGAAATTTTAATTCTATAGCAAGATAATATATTCAGGGAGGCGAAAAAGCATACTCATGCAGGGCTCTACTTTTTATTTGACAGTAATTCATTAAATTTATAAAATTGAGATGTTTTGGAGCCGGAGTTTAATTACTTTTTTGTTTGCCGATGAGGAAGAGAACATTTTGAGTTGTTGCGACAGCCCAGGAAATTTAGCTTGCGAGCTTGCGATCCAATTGTTGGCCAGCTGCAGGTGCTCATCAACGAAATTGATTCATATTTTAATTTGCTAAGGAGAAAATAATTTTACCTAAAATATGATTTTGAACACATTTATACGGAAGTATTTGGTTGAAAAGTCAACAATACTTACATTTTTGCTACAAATATCACGTAAAAAAAAAAAAAAAAAAAAATCAAGAAAATGTCACTTTTGGTAGAGAACATAGGTCTGTTTCCGTACTCGATTGTAGTAACTTGCAATGTGCTACATCGTGTTTCCGTACTTTTTCTAGCTATAAGAACAAGCATAAAACCGCTCTCTCGAGCTCGAAAGTTGCTCGAAGTGTGCTGGAAGAAATTTGTTCCAGCTACATAAGAACAAGCATCAAGAAGAATAAGCATCAAGAAGAACAAGCAAATGCCAAATTGTCGATCGTTGTTTGGTTATGTTCTGCGATAAAAAACAATTTTACAAATCAAGTTAAAATTGGCGTCGTTTGCGTTTGTAACAAGTTAAAATTGGCGTTGTTTACATTTGATTGGCAATCAGCTGTTTTCGTGCCTGAAACTAGCTAGAAGTCGTTTCCGTACTTTTGACACTATTCTCAAATTTCATTTTACTCTCTCACATTGAACTTTACACTCTCAACTTTTACTCGAAAATGAGTACGGAAACACACCTCATATGTTTTCTAGCGACTTTCTAACCTTTCTAAGCAAACCTTCAAACCTTAGAACGATAGACGAGACTACAGTGATGCATTTATATGAAGCAAACATTTACCTAAGGGGGGGTTTTGATAAAAAATCTATAAGTAGATATCAGTAAAAACTAAACGAAATGATATGGAAATTTGTAAGCAAATCCGTTTTAAGACTATTTGTGAATATGCCTGTTTTTAAATGGTCATAATAGAGATGAGGAGTTTATTTAAGTTTTTTTTTACAAATCAATTTTGAGTAATAAGTTTTTTGATTTTTGCCTAGGTTTGTTGAAAAATGGTCCAAATTGAGAATTTTTAATTTTCTTTTAAAAAGTATTATTCCGAAAATTAGCACAAAAAGTAAAAATTTCTGTGACAAAATTTTACTAATTCGTGCAAGCATTTTTTGCACTATACTGCTCTTAAAAATTAAAAAAAAAATCCATTGAAATCAATGCTTTTTCAAAAGTTTTGGGTCCAATAAGCTTAGATATTGCGTAAAAAATGTCGAACTAATTTTCTTCAATTTATAAAATTATATTCGTTCTAGGTAATAGAGATTAATTCCAATATAATGATTATGACTTTTATAAGCAAAGTTAATCTTTCACTTGGTCAACAAATTTTTTCATTATTAAAAAAAATCACATTTTGCATTTAACAGTCTCATTTGTGTTATTTCTTTATACTTTTTGGATCCTAAGGGGGGGGGGGGGGTTTGAACACCTAAAACTCCCCTTGTCAACGGGCCTGCTTGATGATATTGTCGAAGAGTATCGTTTGAACGATGATCGTTTTGAAAGTTACGTAATGAGAGCCCTGATAATCATTGTGTTCGTTAAATCGGAAAACTACTGTATTCATAAACTATCTCAGCGTTTGGTAATCCACCCTGTATGCTTGTTTAACGTTAGCAAGAACACAAAACAGCAGTTTAGCATTACAGTGGACCCTAAATGAATGCGCGTTGCGTTGCGCTTCTGTCAAAATTGGATCATGCACATACATTTTGTATAAAGCCTAGCGCAACTCGATTTGAATTTCCAATATTGACAGTGCGTTTGTACGTGAACTTGGCTACAAAGAAAAAAAATTAACTGAGCCAATCAGAATAAGCAACCGTATGAAATGGAGGTAAGTATTTGAAAATACAATAATAAGCAAAAAAAGGCGCCAAAACAAAAAATATGATTAAAAATACATATTGACGCAACGCAATCGATTAGGTAATGCGTATAAAAAACTTGCGCGCCGCTAACAAACGCAGCGCAACGCGCATTCATTTAGGGTCCACTGTTACGTGTAAGTAGATATACGTTTTAGTACATTTTATGTTGTAGTGCCTTTAAAACTTCATGGTTTGTGGATTAATATTAATTAAGCCAAGACACAATCCACGGCCATCAGGCGAGGAAAGCTTTATCTATAGAGTATAAAACATCCGTCTCAAGTAGAGACCTTACCAATTATGCATTTTTTAATAGAAAGCAAAAATAATAATTACATTTTGACTTTTTGCACGCTCCACGCTTACTTGAGTAGCAGGAATAGCGTGTATTATTAAAACTAGCCGTCTAAGCCAAGGATTTTCATACTTCTTTCGTTTCCAGTACTCTAGCAAATTACAGCCCTATTCTACCAGCTTAACAAAGCTCACCATATTAACAAAATAGTAAACATTACCAAGTTGTTAATGTTCCGTATTCTGGTGAAAATTTAAAAGCTCTTTTCTTTACAATTTTGTTAATTGCAGAAAGTATCTTAACAACGACAACATAATTTTAACATTTACATGTTTAGCTAGAGAATTGATTTTCAAATAATAAAAATAATATAAATACAATAATATAATATTAAATTAAAATAAATAGACTGTGAAAAATTTAAAATTTGTACGTCTTTTAAGTTTTGATAATGAAGAACATCAACGAAAGGAAAAAATTTAACGACGGCGCTATTTAAAACGTCTTCAAAATGAAAATGATAAATTCATTCTATCTATCTCTTTATCCATTTTTTTATTTCTATTCAACACGAAATACAATTAAATCCCGAAATAAAATAATACACATATGCCAGCCAAAATTTGAGGGTGCTGCCGGCAAAAATTGTATATAAAATAGGAGCTGCTCCTGCGTGGTTCACTTAAACTTTGCTTGGCTCAAAAAAAATCTTGAGATTACTTAATTCTTTGCATTTTCATTTTGCTTGCTGATATAATAAACAAAATTTCATCGGAAAAACAGCTGGCGTTTGAATGCTGTGAATTTCACATTCTCATCACGCGTGGTGAACTTTTTAAAGCTGTTTACAGATCGATTCTGTCGCGGTAACGTTAATCTTATTACCGAAGAAACTCACCTTTTGGTAACATTTACATCCTTTTGGTATTCTACAAGCAAGCGTTACCAGTGAATATTGTTACCATCTCCTTAGGTGGTAACAAGCAAAACAGCCAGATGCAAGGAAAGAGTGTTATTTGTTCTTAAACGAGCTTACGGCTTTTGAAAGCGTTACCGAGTGTACAGAATACTGAATACAAGGACCGGTAACAAATTTCGGTAACAAGATTACTATTACCGGTAACGCGCAGAATAGATCTGTTAGTAGAGCTTTCAAATTGTAAATGATTTTTTAGAATATGAACATTTACATTACATAACAATAATGTTAACAAGAGCTCCTTAACAATTCCTTGTTAAGTTAACAAGCAGAATAGAGCTGTTTGTCTCTACATCAACAAGAACTCTTTTGTAACTGTCTTCTTCCACATTTTGCTTTTTATTTTTGCCTTAAAAAATAAAAATCAAAACTTACCACTTATTTAGTGCTCAAAAAAATATTGGGCAAATTTTGCCTTTTATTTTTACCTTAAAAATAAAAATCAACACTTATCAGTTATTCAGTGTCCAAAAAAATATCGGTCAGATTTTGCTTTTTATTTTTGCCTTAAAAAATAAAAACAGAAACACTTATTATTTTTTGCTCAAAATTTTAAGTCAAAATATTAAAAATCAATACGAAAACATGTTCTACAATGTGAGAGAAGTCTAATGGTACCTTCAAAACGGTGGTACAAATTTTCATACTGCTTTTTTGGTTTAAAATTAACTATTTACAGTCTCTGGTCTCAAGATCTAGAGGTGCCGAATAGAAATTTTTATTACAATAACAATTTTGTGGCTTAAATAAACATAATCAAAAAGCGTGTTGTTTTTATACTGCCGATTATTGTGACGAATTTTGTTTCTCGTTACATCGGCTTTATTTCCCATCTAATTCGCTGTATTGTATACGCGACTAAAGAACTCATGTGTAACGCTCAGGAATTTAATTTTTTCGTTGCTTTGAAGACATTGTCACTGTTTTGAACAATATTAGTGATGATAAAGAAGGAGAATAACAGATTGGAACCATTTTTCCCGAACATTACATGCAAGTGTCTCATTACGTGAAGAATCTGTTGACAAAAATGGAAGTACTCTGTAGAGGTAGGTTCTAACAAGAATAATTCCTGTGCCTTTTCTAAGCCAGTTTAAAAAAAAACGCTTATTTCATGAAAAAAGTCGCTTCATACTCGCTTAAATAATACATGATGTTACTAGTTGTTTCAAATTTTCTATCCAATTCCAATTTGCATTTATTATTTATTTTGTTCATTATTTAGGCTAGTACGAAGCGACTTTTCATACAATAAGCGGTCGTATTTACAACGTAAAAATTCTGTTAACCACAAATGTAAAAAAAAAAAATCAATAATTTAAAACAATTATTTTGATCTTGATTAAATTTTTAATATTATTTGTATTTACGAAAAACGATGTAAGTATTTATTTATTAAATTATAATTTAAAATAAATGTATTCTCAATTTTACGTTTATGTTTGTTACGAATCAAACAGAAGCTTTTCATTTTTAAATAAATTTAATCCTTTTCTTATCGTGATTAATTTTTGCTCTTGTGAGGCATGCATAAGGGATCCTTTTGACAAGAGACCAAAATAGGTTTAGCCTTTGGATGCAATTGAAACGGGATTTTCGTAAAACTTATTAAATTTCATCTCTATAACGTCGATATACTCTTGTTTTGCAACAATGCTCATTGTATTTCACCTTCTTTCTTTTAGAGCATGGTTTGGGGAAGTCAAAATGGGTCCACCCGATGCTATTCTCGGTGTAACTGAAGCCTACAAACGTGATACCAATCCAAAAAAAGTCAACTTGGGAGTCGGTGCTTATCGCGATGACAATGGCAAACCTTTTATTTTACCTAGTGTACAGCAGGTAGGTTTCAATTATATTAACATTTTTTCCCCCATCATGATTATTTATTATCACCCAATAAATACAGGCGGAAGCTAAAATTTTCGCAAAAAAACTCGATAAGGAATACGCACCAATAACTGGTATTGCTGACTTTTACAACAAAGCTATTGAGCTAGCTTTGGGACCAGATTCGACTGTTTTACAATGTAAACGTAATGCAACAACACAAGTAAGCAAAATAAAATGGAAGCTTTAGACGTTATATTACTAATTAATAATTTGGCATGTTCATCATTCTTAGACGATCAGTGGAACTGGCGCTTTGCGCGTAGGAACCGCATTTCTAAGTAAGTTTTGGAAAGGTAATCGTGAAGTTTACTTGCCCAATCCTACGTGGGGAAATCACGTGCCAGTTTGTGAGCACGCAGGTTTAAAGGTCAACAGATATCGCTATTACGATCCCAATACATGCGGCATGGACTTCAAAGGTTGTCTTGATGACATATGTGTAAGTTATTACCCAGATGTGTATGATTGCGAAAATATGTTAAATTGTTTTAATACTTAAGAAAATCCCGGAAAAATCCATCATCCTGCTGCATGCCTGCGCCCATAATCCAACCGGTGTTGATCCAAATAGAGAGCAATGGTGCGAACTCTCAAACGCAATTAAGAAGAGGAATCTGTATCCATTCTTTGACATGGCATATCAGGGATTCGCAAGTGGCGATATTGATCGTGATGCACAAGCTGTGCGCATTTTTGAAAGTGAGGGACATCAATACTGCCTGGCACAGAGTTTCGCCAAGAATATGGGTCTCTATGGTGAACGCGTTGGTGCCTTCACTGTGGTTACATCTGATAAAGAAGAAGCTGATCGCGTTACTTCACAAATTAAAATACTCATACGCGCCTTATACTCGAACCCGCCCATTCACGGAGCACGCATTGTGTCGGAGATACTTAACGATGCAAAGCTACGCGAAATTTGGTTGCAGGACGTTAAATGCATGGCTGAACGTATTATTGATGTGCGATGTCAGCTCAAAGAGCAATTAAAAAAGTTGGGTTCATCTCGTTCTTGGGAGCATATTACCGATCAGATTGGCATGTTCTGCTTTACTGGCATGAAGCCGGAAGAAGTTCAGCGCATTATAAAAGAACATAGTATTTATCTGACTAAGGATGGACGTATTTCAATGGCTGGAGTTACTAGTAAAAACGTAGAGTACTTGGCACAAGCAATGCATGCGGTGACCAAGTAAAAATATGCTTTTCAACGTTGTCACCACAAGCCGATAGCATTTAGTTCAAAACATTTACTTTAATAAAATTAAAACTGATGCATTTACTTGTTAGGATATTAAATGCATTAATGTTTTTTTTTTTTCAAAACAAATCGGATTAATTGAAATATTGCAAATTTTTATTTAATTTAAATTTTATGTATTAGTAACACTTGTTGAGCACTAAAAATATATTATATGTATATATATTATATTGTCCTGCATATTTACACAAAATAAAGAACTTTAAACTAAAAAATAATTGTACAGCTAGATTTAGATTTCATGGAAAATATTTACTACAAAATATTTTTTTTCTTTTCATTCACCTAATGCAGTTTTATTTTTTAATGTTAATTAATTTGCATTTTTATATACGTAAATATATATATATTAAATACAAGTTGTTTTCACAAAAATAGCTATAAGAAATAAGCCTAAAATCACGGTTTATTGTAGCGATATCTCAGTTTGTCGGATGGCTCGCAGTATTCTTTTATAATAAGCTTGCACAGAAATACGTGAAATACTATAATGATAGCACAAACTGAAACCCAGAAGAATGTCGGTAGTCCACCCAATTGATGGCCATGCTTGTGCAAAGCAATAACATGCTGCTCGTGCGCGGGTGCTGTAAGGAATTGAATTAAATTTTTTTTAGTTCAGATTAATGTAGAGATATTTGATGAGTACAACCTTCAACAACTTCCTTCACATGTATAGCTTTGTTAAGTTCTTCCATGTGTTGCTTGTCTTCTGTTATATACAAAATAGCAGTTGGTGGCTCCGTCAATTTGACGGGAAACTGACGTCGATTTGGTCTGACGAGAAGAAAAAAAAAAGAAATTATATTCATTATGACCGACTTTACAACTTTGTCCGAGTTGAATTTGCGTTAAAATCGTTATTGAATTCTGCAAGAATTTTATTTGCAGGTGATTTGCATCGGAAATTCAAAATGAACTTAAATTTTCGTCAAAGCTAGTTAAGTTTTTGTTTTTAAATAAATATTTAAATAAAAATATTTAATACAGTTTTTAACGTTATAAAATACTTATAAATTTATATTTAAAAGTTTTGATATGCTCAATATTAATAGTGTGGATAGTGTGTAAATTTTAACCTTTATTTAATTTAACCTTGTAATTTGCTATAAATAGATTATTTTAAAAATTTCTGGGCGGTGGCTTTAAAAAGCTTAATGCTGAGCAAGTGCAAAAAAGCTGTAGTAACTGAACTCTTACTGTTGTATGTTATAGAAGTTAAAGAGTTTTGAGATAGAGTAAATAAATTGTTCATTATGTTTAGCTTCTACATCGAAAGAGGAAAAACCGGTAATAAAAGACTTGTCTTCAAATAAAATTTTTGCACGTGCTAAATAAATAAAAAATTAACTTTAATTACATCTTGACCGAACTTAGTTAAATTTAAAATAAAATATGCTCGTACTAAGTTTGACAAACCAAGCTCAACTAAATGATTTTGAAAACAACTAAAAATCGGTGATCTGAGCCTATAAGAAATCTTCACTTAATGGCAACTTTATGTGGCTGGTAAATATAAGGAAAAACTTTATAAACAGTTTAAAAAGCAGCCGTATAGATATGATTTGAAAATTAGAATACAATACATCAATAAAAAAAAATACATCAAAGCATCCACGAAAATATTGCTTGATGTGGTTATTATAAAGATAAGTAAAAGGTCATCAAAGGTACGTGGAGAATTTTGAAGCGATTTTTCAATAGAGAACACAAGGGAACTACATTTGGCAAAATTGAATCGGAAAATGGAACGCTCTTAACATACTCGGCTCAGGTGGCTAATGGCTTAGATACATTTTATGTTAACCTTGCAGCTGAGGCGGCAGCAAGTCTTGAATGTGAGAACTACGCGATTCCGGTCAGCAATTTAAATTGAAAGAAGGCATGGCAGGTGGGATATAAGAGATTATAATTAACTTAAAATAAAGATGCAGGTATCAATGAGATTCCAATAAAATTCATCAAAAACTTTTTTTTTAAAACGTCCATTTTTAAAATACTCTGCACTGCAATGAATAAAAAAGGTATATATCTGTGGTCATATGGAATAACAGCATATCTCGCGATATGCTCAAATGGAATTCTTCATTTCATCTTAATCTACGTACTCAATTACATATTGTGTCAAATTTTGATGATAATCGATTGAAAAACCTTTTTTATCCCTTAGATAGCAATTTCAAGGGCGATTTGAATTTTAATTAATTTACAATGCTTATAGCACAGTCGAATTATGAATTTTAAATATTTGAGATAAAGTATAACTAAAGTCAATCGCCCCCGAATCGAAAATCAAGAATTTTTTTGCAATATTTGTACAACAGCACTCTGGCTTTCGAGATAGTGCAAAAAAGATAGCGCTCAAGCACTGCCGTATTCGAAAATCCTTATATATCGATTTAAATTCAAATATAATGAGCGATTTCAGAGTTTCTCACGATTTCCTAAGAGATTTGCACTACAGCACCCTCTGGGGTTCGAGATAGACAGGAAAAAAATAAATCTAAAATACTCACTGTATCCGAAAATCCTCATATACAAATTCATACAATCGAATAAGCGGCTTAGGATTTTCGAAGTTTTTATAAAATATTTGTGCTACAGCGCCCTTTGGTGTTTAAAAAGGAACAGAATATTATAATATAAAGTCATCAACACTCACCGTACCCGAAAAGCTTTATATATAAATTTTCATGCAAATTGAATGAGCAATTTCGAAAAAATTTCCTGTAAATCGATCGCAGCGCCACAGGGTCAATTATAATGGACAGATTTAACACTTGAATGTGAGTTATCAGCTATTTTCACCTACCACTCTTAATGTATACTAAAATATAGACTTATTTTCTGTTTAAGTTGCCTTTTACCACGTTTTCGATTTTTGTTTTTCGTTTGCCAGGTTTGTTCGTGCTTCGATTGACAGCTCTTGGAGTGCACGCGTAGTCAAACGCATAGAAATAAAGTTTAACATGCCCAAAAGACTCGGCCTTCCCGAAAATCCTTACATACGCTTTTGGAGTTTTCGCCTATTTTGAAAATATTTGTACAACAGCAACCTCTGATGCTCAAGGTAAAAAAAAAAATAAATAGCGCTATAATACTCACAGTATCCTAAAACCACTTCATACAAATTTTTATGCTAATCGGATGAGCGGTATAGGAGGTTTTAACGTATTTCAACACAGTTTGTACTACAGCGCCATCTGGTGTTCGAGATAGAGCAAAATATATAGCTTTTAAACACTTACCGCATCCTAAACCAACTGTATACAAAATTTTGTGTAAATCTGCCAGATATCGGCCAAGTTATCACGTTTTAGGTGTTGGTTTTTTATAGGAGGTGCCACGCCCCATTAATGTAATACTACCTTTCATTATTTATAAACCATCTCGTACACGAAACATATTTGCTGCCAAAATTTGAGCTCAATCGGCCCGGTTGTTTTCGAGTTTTAATTCTGAGTTATAAACTCAAATGCTGTTGCAACGCCTTCATTAGGCGGTCTGCATGGGTGCGGATAATAAAAGAAATATTTAAACATGATCTTAGTGATAGTTTACCTTTCTCTGAAATTTCAAAGAAATTGGTGAAGAACTTCCGGAGATGTGTGACATTTTCATTCAAAATAAAAAATTTCCATACAAAAACGCATATTTTGGTTTTCGCGATTTTCCAAATTTTCGACCAAAGTTTTCTATTCTTTCTTTTTTTTAAACCATCCCTGGAAAATTACCAACAAAATAAAAAAAAAATCCCTGCCAAATTGGTCGAGCCATGTTTGAGTTTTAGCGGAACTAACGCACAGCAATTGGTTTTATATATATGTTATAAGAAGATCATTTTTCAATGAAATAATATTAATAAAAAAAAGTCGCGCACATTATTCTCTTATGCTTGGTTTTCACTGTGTCAATTCATTGGTCAATTGCTGTCAATCAAATGAAAAATGCCAACACGTTGGCATTTGGACAATGTTTGACCATGGAGAAAAATTAAAAACAACTGAATTATCGAATTGAGGTATACAAAAAAAAATAGAATAATTTTATTAAGGTGATATTTTAATTGATTAAGTTTTATGTCGTCATATAACTGAGATAGTGAAAACCAGGCTTTAGCTATATATCTATATATTTATTCCGGTAAGGGTCCCCTTAATCCAGCAAATCTACAAACGCTACAGCAACACTTGACATGTCATTAGAAAGGTCGTGAGTAAAAATTATTAGATTTTTGATAACTGGTAGCGTTGAGCAGATATGAGCGTTTAGAGTTGAAAAAATGGCAAAAAGACTTAAGACACGAACTCGCTCTAATGTAAATGAGAAAGTTGATTTCCAAAGCAAAGTAGGAAAGTACTCCCGATTTCGGGGCGTTATCACTAGTAAAAGTTTATTATTTTTAGATAATATTAAGAAGCTCATCTTAAAATTAAAAAAAAGCAAATGCAATAATACACAATTGCTGCATAAAATATAAGGAATTAGGTAAAAAAGTGTTGGCACCTTCTATATAATTACCAAACCGATAAACATTTAGTTACAGCGTGTTGTGAACTTGCGATAACATTACAGATTTTCGCATTTCTTCAGCATTCGTCCACCAAATTTATTTTAGAGTAAGGATTTATTTTGACTAAAAAAAAAAAAACGAAATGGCCAGTTCAGCCCTTGAAAGTACTTTGGCCGAGCTTCTTATGATCAATTGTGTTGTGTGTGTTGTGAAATGTTTGAACACAAATGATCGAGAACTAGGCCCTACATGTTTTATGCCGACTCCAAACGGCTTTTGTTCTCAAGAAGCTTTTCATGGCAGTTTTTACTCCGAGATTTGCCATTGTCTGCAGAAAGATGACGACCGAACAGAAAAATTAATTCAATTGAAAGAATTTTCTGTCAGGTGGGATTCGAACCAGGGTTCTCTGGCGTATGGGCCACACACACACTATGGGTCACTGCGCCACGGCCGCTACTAGTAGAAAACAATTCTAGCCCGAGCCAAATAAAAATTTGATTTCGCCTAAAACTTACGTTAACTGAACTGGTTCGTCCAAACAACCAGCATCACAGGCGAAATAATTGCGATCAGATCTATCCAACGCAACATTTATAACAGCTTTGTTGTCATCCGTTACCGTAATAGTGACATTGACATGAGTCTTATTGCCATAATTCAAGCGTCGAAAGTGAAAATCACGATGTAAATATTTTGGATGAATATTGCACTCCAAGTGTTGATTACTGAAACGAAAACTGCCAAAACTTAATACCATAGCCTGTATGACGCCCGAAGCGCCGGCGCGTATTAGATTGTGGCAACCCTTTGCGAAAGCAAGAAGCAATTAAAAACTTACAATAGTTCAGTTAAATAGTCGCTTTACCTGTTTCTCTAACGTCAGCATCCACGATGAAACTAAATTGTTTAAATTTTTTAAGCTGTCCATCGGCAACCAAAGATTTTCAGCCTGTAGCGTATGATAGGAATCATAGCAACCTTCAGCGTAGGTCAACGCTTTGTCTATTTCCTGTTTGCTAGGTGCAGACAGCGACATCAGCTCTTCAAATTCATAGCTTCGCACTTGAGAGAGCACTGCATACATTGTGGCATTAATGCGATCACCATTAAGGCTATTGTCTGCTTTCGATGTGCTTATTGTGAATCCCGTAGCCCAGAGATCATTCCAGACATTAACGTGCGCCTTTCGATAGGCATTGTTTATAATAAGTGAATCGGCCTGTGCTTGAAGCTTGAGTATGACTTTCTTCATTGCTTCAATGGCTTTTGTTTCAGTATCTTCAATGAACTCTTTGAGCTGCTTTGGGTCTGCTGTTGGCTTCGAGTAGTGCACAGCTATAGGATACTCTAGCTTTGTAACGCCACGTTTTCTTAGCTGTAGTTTGCGCGGTATGGTACGTTTTACAAGTGAAACAACAATAACCTCAGTGTTGGCAGGATCGTCTGGTTTGGAATTGACGGTGCCGGTAACGATTTCGTGCTCAAGTAGCGTATTTGTCTGAATTGAAGAGCTGTATGTAGAGCAAAAAAATTAAAAAAAGACGAGAAATTTTTCAATATTTCAGTCCAAAAGGTTTAGCAAGTTAAATACACCATGCATGTCCTAAGGCTTAAAATAGCTACCTTAGATGAATGGTGCGCGTTGCTGGATTTTGAAAATTTATGCGCGGCAAAATTAGCTCGACCTCGTCCAGCGTGCTCCGTGTATTTGTTATTCTTAATTCCTGCATCAATATGCTTGGATGTGTACGATGCGCATAGTACTCATAACTGGCAAAATAATTGGGAGTACACTGAAATCTGTTACCAAAATTAGATGCATCATTATTTAGTAAACTTATTCAATATAAAATCCTAAAATGCACCTGTAAACTATTCCAGACTGATATTCGGTGACGGTAGCTTCTCGCGACAAACCAATCGACTGCACTATGGAAACAATAGGCTGAAACTGCATTGGCAGCTGCATGGAACGACCCGATTTTATATTTAAGGCTGCGTCCTGTGTAACCTCGAGTCCAATGTAACCATTGCCAATGTATGGAATGAAGTTTTGCTCCCCCTGTAGCGGAGGCGCGTGTCGTATGTTTGCATCATATTCAAAGTTTTGTAGAAAGTAGGGTGTAAGCCGATCATCCATGCATTGCATCAGCGGATCTATAGATAGTTTCTTGAACCCATTGATTGATTTGTATATTTGGCTTAATTACCTTTATTGATAGGCTTGCTGACAAAAAGATACCGGAACACAGGTGGGAGCATATAAAAGAACACACAAGTCCCAAGCATAAGCACAAAAAGCTTACGATAGGAAAAGTTCCCGTCCACGATTCTTTTGATCTTTCTCGTCATCTCGGCCACATCAAATTTATTTCTGGCGCTGCGAAACATGACCTGAGATTTCTGGTACATTTATCTAATAGAGCCTCGTTTTTTTTTTATTAATCCGTGGAAATATTTTTGCATATTCTGCCGGCCTATCGCAACATTTTTTTAGTATTTTGGTGCTTGAGGTGATTGACAGCCCAAATGACAACAAATTAATTTTTCCGATGAAGGAAAACGTCGCTTAGAAGGCACTGTAGTAAATTCCAAAACATGGCAGTCACAATAATGAGACGGTTGGGACTATCAAAAATAGGTTTCAGGGGTACTACATAAAATCAGGAGATTCACCACACCGACCTCGAATGTCAAAATTTATTTTAGCATTGTCACTTTTCTGTCTTATTGATACATGTGGGACAAATAATAAGAAAGGGAATTATTGTAGGGTAAATAGGATAATTAAGGACAAATGTATTTACAATGAAATAAATCGCTGCTTAAAGCTTTGTTTTCAGTAAAATACTATTGCCCATTGGTTTTTGTTTAGCTTTTTGTGTTCTTAATTTTTTATATAAAATTTTTATTTTAATGTCCACCATAAATGCACTACATAGTTTTTTTATTGTCATAAGACAGAGAAACTGTTACATAGATCAAAAATTTGTTTTTTCTCAGATTGCTTTTATTTAATTTTTTTAGTCTTTTCTATGTTTCATGTTATACGACAGATGGCAGAACTTCTGTTTGACCTTATCAAAAATATTTAAACTAACTACAAATATATATTTACTTAATATATTCACAAATCAAAAAAACTTAAGTGCACTACTATATCAGAGAACGTATTTACAGCAAATGGCCTATGGTCTACTGGCGAATGGAAAAACAAAAAAAAAACTTTTCTAATAGAAAAATATTGTACTTCCGCGTTTTTCAGTGGCTACATGTAATAACTTACTTTCGAAGGAAATGTCGAAGCGAAATATCAATATTAAAGTATATAGAACATTAAAAAAAAAAATTAATAAAATTGTCTGAAAAAAGGAAACAAAGTGATATTTTGTCAAAATGATCAGATAAATAATTCATCAAATACATTAAGAACAAACATGGATTTTTCATGGATGTTTTCTTAAGATATGGCAGCACCGTATTTTATAATTTTGACATTCCAGGTCGGTGTGGTGAATCTCCTTACCCTACCTTATTATTGTATCATGCGCACCAGTATTTGTAAAAAATTTTGATTTTCTCCATCACAAAAGCTTTTGCGTGCCACACGTATGTTCTGATATATAAGTAAGCTTCATGCCAGCTAAGATTTTTGTAGTAGCAATATCCCAGTGGAAAATGTGCTGCTGTCGTTTTAAACAGAGAGAAATTATTTTCTATTATCGAATATAAAAATGTCACAATTTTATATTAAATTTGTCATTCATGAAAAAGCTCAAATTTTAATGAAACGTCAATGATAATGTTTAATATTTTCCTAAAATGTCACTTTTTTGTTCTTTCAGTTGGTACAATTTGAGGGCCTAAAAAGAGGGCAGAAAAAATGCAGATTTTTTTGAGAAAAGAAAATCCAATAAAAGTGGATGCAGAAAATTATATAATTTGGAGCATTTGGATTGCATGTCCCATGTTGGGCTTCGAATATCTGAAACAGAATAAAAATGTTATTTTTGCATGAGGTACCTTTTTTGTAGTAATCGGCATAGTGGTATAATTATGAAGTGTTCTCATCCCATGACATTTTTCAATATATTTTTTGACATGCTGCCTTATTTTGAAAGCTTCATACATAGTTTGATGTTTAATTTTATGCAAATAATATGATATATATGATATATATAATATGATAATATGAAAATAAGTTAGAATATTTTTTCTGATTTTCCGGATGAGAACACCATTGGATGAGAATTCCAATAATGTTATCAGCTTCTGCCGTATATCAATCAGCTGTGATAGATAAAAGTTGTATTGACAAGGTGGCAGCTTTGTCTTGATATTTGTAATAAATGTATGTAAAATATTTGAAAGGTGGCAACAATTGTTGCCGAAAGTATTCGGCGCTATTTACGCATCAAAAGTTGCATCGTGCAATTATATTCACAAAAACGGTGACTATTGGTTGTCATTTGCTTGTACACTTAAATTTTTTACTTGTTTTCATTTTCTACTTTGTACCATTTTGACAATCTATGACAAATGTAGAAGCAGTGAGGGAAAAAGCGATCGTTACAGAAATGAGGTGCTGTAAAACTTAAAAACAAAATGTGGTTGAATTGCCTTTTCCCATGATTTACACTTAAATGTAATGATATTAAAGAAAACGTGTTTGTTGTCAAATACTTTGTCTGAGATAGCTGGCTAGACAGTAGGATAAAAGTGAAAAATGTGATATATATATTTATAAAAATATTATTTCTTGAAATTTGCATGTCTCCTGTCATTCAATATACAAAATATAGCCAACTGTCTGCAGAAAAGTTTAAACAGTTGGCCAGACTGTAGCAAAAGTGAGTGTGAATGGGACCATTGCCAATCGAGACCGTTGGACATAGTTGGCAATCTATAGAGGGACTATACTACATGTAGGATCAACTTGACAGGTCGGATAGACATGTAGGATATGCGCAAAGTTGAATATATTAAAATGGCAGCTGTTTCGCATACTGTGTTTGTTCCTTTGTTTTATTGTATTTCCTCTTTCTCTTCTTCCAAAACTTAATCAATTATCAGAGCAGCAAGAAATTGTTTTGCCACTGCACGATGCTATTTTCTTGAAGACTGAAAAGTAATGAAGTCAATCCGACATGTAGGATACTTTGAAAGCTCGAACAGACTTTCCTGTTATTCTGCTGTCCTACATTGTCTATCCTACATGTAGGATAGTCCAAAACCCCCTTATACTATGTTCACACTGAGTTCAAATTACTTGGGGGTTACATGTTAAATTTTTGCCTTTCAAGTTGCAATACACTCACACTTTTTTACTAACACAGTCACACTTTTAGAAATTGACCACAAACTTGATATCAATTTTTTCTTTAGGGGGTTTCAGACAATACTACAAATGCAAAATAGCGGCATTTTTCATTGAGCTTTAAGACATACTACATGTTGGATAGACATCATTATTTTTCAGCTCTCAAAAATAACCCATCTTAGCAATGGCAAAACAATTTCTTGCTGCTCTCATAAAAAATTACTTTGAATTTCAATAAGATATTTCTATAATTAATTATGTGAAACGCTTATAGTTTTCTTTTATTCTTCTTCGTTATTTCCTTGTTTTTCCTTAGTTTTCTTTGAATTTGACTCATCGACGACAGTTGCAGAATGAAAAATGCAGCGAGTCCGATGAACGTGCGTTCGATCAATACTACATGTCGGAAGGACCGGCAGAAAAATTAAAATCATTTGATTTTCGTACTGCATATTGGATGGACATATAGTTACGCAATGTCCCTCGGGCATGTAGTATTGTCCGAAACCCCCTTTCAAGTCGTGTGGCAACTTGACGGTCAAGTTAAACAGCTGATCGCAGGAATTGTAAATAAATTTCCATTTTCGGCTTAAAAATAAAGTTTCGTTTCACAAGCAATGGATAAAATTAATAAATATTATGATGTGCTGCGATTCATTTAGCTGTAAAGATGTCATGATGAAATTATTTATTTCTTGCACCACTTATTGAGGCAAGCAATTTAAATTGTTTCCTTGACGATGGCATTTTGAAAATAAAATTGATTATCAAGTTGCGTGCAGCCTATGTCACAGCTGTCAGTTCATATAAATTTTGACAAGCAGTATTTGTGATCAACTTGAAAGCAAAATCTTGAACGTGTAAGTGCAGCGTAAAGTAATTTTGTCAGACAATTTCGAAATTGTACAAAAGTGTTCACACTGGGGTTTGATAATTTCGTTTGACGTTTGATTTTTTTCTGTTAATTATTCTCATGTATAGTTTTTGAACTGAATAAAGCAACATGAATCCAGAAAAACTTCCAAGATTTGTGTTGTTACTTATTACTTTTATTACTTACTGCATCTTATTATAGTTGTTTATTTAAGATGCAGAAAAATGTATAGATTCTGTCATATATGATATGATGCTTAAAACAATAGATAATGGATAACAAGTTTGTCATAATGTAAAAAAAAGGTATGTTCAATGTACACCATTTTCAGATTTCAGGGTTGCAAGTTCATTTTGAGGTAGTTTCGTGAGTAATTTAAATGAAATTATCTTATTTGAGGTAATTTCGAAATTAACCAATTTTATGGGAAATTACCAATTTCATTATACAATTTCAGACGGATGAATTTCAGATGGATTGTCAACATGGAGTTGGCAATAATCTGTAATGGTTTTCTATTTGACAGCTAGTTTGCATTGTTCTTAGAAATTTAGAGTGTATACTTCTTAAAAATGGAGGGGCGCTCAAGAGAAATTTATACAAAAATTTAAAATTTAACATTCTAATTTCATCGACGTCATTTAGAGCCGGTTAACTATGACTTTTCATGATTTGGATTCACAATGTTTTAGTTAACTAATTGCAATTTTGTTAAAAAGGTATGGCAATGCTGTATAAAACATATGATTTCGACTTTTGGTTTAAATTCTTTCTTTTACGTAATTCAAAAAATGGATGCAACACAAAGTGCGAAATGCTCGAATTACTGTATAAAACATTGCATACATAAATGTCGCAAACGTTTGTTTTAAATACTTTTTTTTTTGCATAATTCAAAAAATTTATGAAACAATGTGCGAAATGCTCGAGATGACGAAAAAAAATCAGCTTTTAGTTAACTAATGTCTTAAGCTCTAGTTAACTTTGATTGCGAAACTCAAAAAAGTAAACTTATGATCGTGAAACTGTTCTTTTAAAGATGTTCGATAACCCAACATAAAAAAAATCACCCTTGTAATATTGCCATTACTTTAAATGGAATTTGACATATGAAAGGAATGAATTATTGCATGTTGAGACGCCAGGTTATCACTATTATCTAGTGTTAGCACCGTGTTAACATTAACGAATTTAACCCTAAATATATTAAAGAATATTTTAAGAATAGTTTTATTTACTTGCTCTTCTTTTGAATGAGTAAATAAATTGGTTTTTATATTCAGAGTGCACCAAAAAAAAAAAATAAGATCTGAGTTTTGAAAGCTCACTTTTTGAAATAAGCGATTGACGAAAAGAGATTGTTATTAACGGAACAGGTCATGCTCTGAGTGAATAAAAGAAAGTGACAGTAGTTGCTCCAAGTAAACAAAGCATCTTTATGACACTTCGGGTTAATACTTTCAAAACACAGCCAACATACGCAAACTATGCTTTCTGAACGTACCCTCCGAAGACTTTTTGTACTGTACTGACTTTTTTGACAAATAAACACTAATGGCTGCTCAATTCTTGAACGAAGTAGTGGGAATTTTGTGTAGTTTAAATTTGTGCCAATTTGCAAATAAATTGTAAAAAATATTATTTCAAAAGAGGTCTATTGCAAGCTCCAAAGTTGCGTAAACGAATTGTGGTAAATAAAGGCGCAAGATGTGGCCACAAGCGTTGCAAATGACTAGGGACGAGTGTCGAGGCATACTGCGGAGACTTGGTAAGTAGCAAATAAGAAGCAAGCGTTAAAGAAACTATCGCAGCCACGGACACGAATAGGAAAACTTTTGGCGCTTGCCTGCCATGGCATGCGTACTGTAGTTCCATGGCGATGTAACTACGAGGTATAACATTATTTAATGGTAGTCATGTTTGTGGTTTATTTTTAAGAGCTGGAATCGTACTCGCATGTGATCAGCGTGTTTCGCGCCCAGGGTGGGCTTAGTGAAAATAAAGCAAAGTTGCTCGAGGAACTGCGCAGCATTTTTCATATTTCACAGGAGCGTCATCGAGCGGAAGCCAGACGTGTGGCCAATGATGAACAGCTATCCACAATAGCGGAGGCGTAAGTGTTAATATTCATGATCAATTGCAGAATGCTGAGCTGCATATATGTAAAAGTTCACGTAATTATGCAAGCAATTTGTGCCTATTATTTAGTATTTCTGGGCCAAATACGTGGCAGGAATGGAGTCGCGAAGGTCGTCGTTCGTTTCCAATGTTACCACGCGTAGCACCGCAGACAGCGTTGGCTCTCATTGCTAATAGTGTGGCTGCAGACACTTTTAGTGAGAACTCGAAGCTTCCATATCCCGTCGACACAGCAGCGCCCTTGGCAACAGAGCAGGCAGCTAATGCCGAGCAGGCTGCAAAGTATGATGGAGAAAAAATGCGTTGGAACATTGTGTCCAGTGATCCAGTAAGTAGAAATTTTAAATTTGTGATACATTCGTATTGGCAATAGTCAAAAAGATAGTAAAGAAGGCTAAGGGGTATCTTGTATTAAAATGCTAATTTGCCGTTAGGTTTGCTTGCACTCGATAAAAAAAAACAAATAAATATTTGTATTATTTTTGTATTCAACTGAGTTTTTGCTGCCAAGGTAAGTAAATTAACATAGTTATACAATTTTATTGTACATATTTTTCTTAAAAAACATCAATGTTATCAACACCACTAATGTTATCGACGCATTTAATGTTATCGACACATGAGAAATCTTTTTTTTTTGTGGAAATATTCGGTAAACTTTAAAAATTTTCATCGTTAAAAATATTTCGCCCATTTTACTTTGAAGTGTAATATCAGTTGCACTGACATTCTCCGATTTTGCTCAAATTTAGTGCTTAGATTATTAGAAAACCAAATTGGGAGTTTGAGATTTTAAGGATTTTTTTCGCGGACCCACAGTCATGCGAATGCCAAAATAGAGTCTATTTTGAGACAACGCAGCTCCGCCAATTTAAATGCGATTTTCTTAAATAGGGAAGATATTCTTAAATAAATTTCTTAGGTTGAAATTTATTTTACAAAAAGAATTCTACCATATTAATTTCATATTGGGAATTTCAGATAGTAAAAAATAAAAAAAAAGTTTAAAATAAATCAAAAAAATTTCCAGTTTTATCCCAGATTAGTGAAACACTTGCAACTCCCATTATCAAATCTTTCCATTTTATTATTTAAAACATTGTTGTCCATGCAGTAGCCCTGGGGCGACTACGGCAGAACTGAAGCAGAGGCTTTGTGCATGTACAAAAACGAAGGCAAGAGTAACGATTAGGTTTTACGATTACGATTTTTGTTTTGAACCGAAGCATGAGAAAAAATATGAAAATGTGCACATAGTTTAATTAAAATTTTATGCATTCTAATTGTTGGATTTTATGAAAAAAAAGCTCACTTTCTAAATTAACGTATCAATAAAAAAAAAAAATGAAAATGGAGTCACATGGTCATTTAGTAGAATATTGAATAATAAATAGCTTCTCTGAGAAAAAAAGTACATAGTTCGAAATTGATATAAATAGATACATATAGCCAAAAATTATAGAAATGTAAGCTGTTTGATAGTGACTACAAGGGATATGCAAAAAGGATAAAATAAAAATGTAAATGTAAACGTCCAAACCGTCAATCGACTGATCAATTCATGAGGATGAAATGCAAGAAATACAATGCGTTAAAAAGCATTCATAGAAATATAAAAACAAATAGTCTGATACATATAAAAAAAACTAGTCTGATATATATATAAAAAAACTAGTCTGATATACCCGGCGTTAACCGGGCCTGTGGTTGCGTCTGAGGTGTAGGTTATGTATGCAATGTGTTAAGCTCCAATATTCAATCCAACCAATATTTTTGGCTAATATTTCTGGTAGTATATTAACGTTATCAATTTTGAAACAAACCAAAGCTTTAGTATTGTGCTTAGATATTTCGTTGTAACTATGCTAAATGTATAATCCAATTCGTTGTTCAACTCCCCTCCCAACCCGTGTTTGTTCTTGTGATTAGCTTTTATGACAACTCATAATATTTATAATTTTAAGGCGACAGTATAATATAAGAATATATTATATTATATATTATATATCATATATTATATATTATATATCATATATTATATATTATATATTATATATTATATATTATATATTATATATTATATATTATATATTATATATTATATATTATATATTATATATTATATATTATATATTATATATTATATATTATATATTATATATTATATATTATTATTATATATTATATATTATATATATATTTATATATATATTTATATATTATGTATATATTATGTATATATTTATATATTATACTTAAATATTAATCTATAGACTAGACATGGGTAACGCAGCAAGAAACGCTGCGTTGATACACCAACTCAAACGCAGTTTACTGTATCAGCGAAATGCGTCATAGCGTAGTTTAAAATGCCATGATTCCTGTATCAACAAGAATTTTATTAACGCAGTGAGGGTTTGAATTGACCAACGTGTTGCGTTATGTGGTTAATTTTTTGAATGCGGTGAATTTTGTGGCGGAATACTTAGCGCAAATTTGCTTCACTTAGAAAAATCAAATTAAATGAAATAAAAATTTTCAATCAACGTATAAATCAGAATCTAAAGAAATCTTAACTCTAATTGATTCATTAGAGATTAATAACTCTAAAAATATAACTAAATGAAGCGCGGATTACAGCACCCACCAAAACTGAAGATATATTAAACTTCAATCATGCAGCCAAACTGTGTTTTGTTTAAGATTTGATGCTATCAAACAGATACATACGCGTTCCCATGATACAATGATAAGGTAGGGCCGCTTTGCTGAATGCTCTCACGCGTCAACGAAGAGTGGATAATGAGAAGGAAGATATATGTCAAAACGACGAATTTCGTAGAAATTGCAAATGAAGAAAATATTTTATGTTTCCAAGTTGCAAACAGTGCGGTTGCGGGTGTTAAATTTGTGCTAATTTGAGAGAAAATATTATAAAAAGTGTAATAAAAACTATACAATTTGAAAGAAGTCTTAAAATTGCAAAAAAACTTGTAACAGTTTTAACCTAAAAACAACTGCGAAACGTAAGCATAAAGAAATTCGCGATGAACAGCTGATTTTGACATCTATTTCGCTTTATTCTGCTTTCCACACCATTCCTCTCCGAGTCGGCTTTACCTTATAATTCTACCATGCGCGTTCCTGGTATGTAAAACAAGTTCGAAGTTGGACTCGAATTTACTTCTGCTTCGAACACGAATACGTCCAACAGTTGACAAAACCATTCTGTGAATCGAAAACCTTTATAAACAGTCAAACGCACTCCAAGCATTCATGGTTAACTGCATCTTACCCGCAACCTCTTGTCAATATTTATAAAGAGAAATAATGTTCGCTTTCAACATTCTGTTTTTACGCTCGATGCGCCGTACAAAGTGTGCAATTTTTGCTAGCTGTATAAATATTTTTTACCTTTGCTTTGAGCACGTCATTTGCATTACTGCGTTATTGCGTTACTTTTATTAAAAAAAGTGTATCAACTCAGTAACGCATTTAGGTGCTTCAACCCACTAGCGTAACTCAGCGCTGCGTTACCTATGTCTACTATAGACACTCACTTGAGTTATCTATCTATATATATAAAAATGAATGTATGTATGTGGGTATGTGGGTATGTGGGTATGTGGGTATGTGGATATGTGTGTATATCACGTATAGACTCCAAAACCACCGAACCAAACTTTATGCAATTTTTAGGGATACTGAAGCAACATTCGGGAAGTGTTCCTGTGAAGTTTGGTGTTGATTGGACAAGGGGGCGTGGTACCTCCCATACAACCCAATTTGGCTCTATCGCCCACAAACCAAAAAAAATGCTTTATATCAAACGGTTTTAATCATATAAAACTAAAATTTAGTAATTTCGTTCAGATGGTTACTTCCGGTGACTGTGCAAAAAATGGGCGTGGTCACACTATATCTACGCCCACTTTAAAGAAATCATTGTAATTCCTGAGATGTTCAAGTTTTGATAGTGAATCTTGGTATGCAGTTGCTATGGATCCAAATGGAAGTCACTATGTAAATGTTAATGTTGTCACGCCCACTTTTACCGCCCACAAATCAGTAAAAATGCTTTATATCAGACGTCTTTTGCCGTAGAAGACTAAGATTTGGTAATTTAGTTCGTATGGTCACTGTCCGCCAATGTACAAAAAATGGGCATGGCCGCACTATATCTACGCCCACTTTATCGAAATCTTTCTTATTCCTGAGCTGTACACGTTTTGATAGTCAATCTTGGAATGCAGGTGCTATGGGTCCAAGTGGCAGTCACTATGTAAATATAAACGTTGTCACGCCCACTTTTACCGCCCACAAATCAGTAAAAATGCTTTATATCAGACGGCTTTTGCCGTAGAAGACTAAGATTTGGTAATTCAGTTCGTATGG
The DNA here is from genome assembly GCA_914767935.1 of Coremacera marginata. Taxonomy (NCBI): domain Eukaryota; kingdom Metazoa; phylum Arthropoda; class Insecta; order Diptera; family Sciomyzidae; genus Coremacera; species Coremacera marginata. The sequence goes on along the minus strand of OU612045.1, from coordinate 60,209,322 downwards.
TTACTGTCGGCCAATCCACAAAAAATGGGCATGGCCGCACTATATCTACGCCCATTTGATCGAAATCATGCTTATTCCTGAGTAGTGCACGTTTTGATAGTGAATCTTGGAATGCAGGTGCTATGGGTCCAAGTGGCAGTTACTATGTAAATATAAACGTTGTCACGCCCACTTTTACCGCCCACAAATCAGTAAAAATACTTTATATCAGACGGCCTTTGCGGTAGAAGACTAAGATTTGGTAATTTAGTTCGTATGGTTACTGTCGGCCAATGCACAAAAAATGGGCATAGCCGCACTATATCAACGCCCACTTTATCGAAATCTTGCTTATTCCTGAGTTGTACACGTTTTGATAGTCAATCTTGGTATGCAGGTGCTATGGGTCCAAGTGGCAGTCACTATGTAAATATAAACGTTGTCACGCCCACTTTTACTGCCCACAAATCAGTAAAAATGCTTTATATCAGACGGCTTTTGTCGTAGAAGACTAAGATTTGGTAATTTAGTTTTAATCATTATCTAAGTGTGCAGGTACTATGGATCCCAGTGGCAGTCACTATGTATATATAAATGTTGTCACGTCCACTTTCAACGCCCACAAATCAGTAAAAAAATAGAAGACTAGGATTTGGTAATTTAGTTTATTTGATTACTGTCGGCCAATGCACAAAAAATGGGCATGGCCGCACTATATCTACACCCACTTTCTCGAAATCATGCTTATTCCTGAGTTGTACACGGTTTGATAGGAAATCTTAGTATGCAGGTGCTATGGATCCAAGTGACAGTCACTATGTATATACAAATGTTGTTACGTCCACTTTAACCGCCCACAAATCAGTAAAAATGCTTTGTAGAAGACTAAGAATTGGTAATTTTGTACATAAGGTCACTATCGGCAACTGTTAAACTGTTAAATGGGCGTGGTCGCACCATATCTACGCCCACTTTTTCGAAATCATGCTTATTCCTGCGTTGTACGCGTTTTGATAGTAACACTTCATACGCAGGTGCTCTAAGTGGCGGTCAATATATATATATAAAATTTGCCACGCCAACTTGTACCACCCGCAAATAAAAAAAAGTAACGCGAAATGGCCAATTTCAGCCCTTGAAAGGTTTTTGACCGAGCTTCTTATGATGAATTGAAATGATCGAGAACTGGACCTTAAAGTTTTATGCCGATTCCGAACGGCTTATGTTCTCAAGAAGCTTTTCATTGCAGTTTTTACTCTCTGAGGTTTGTCATTGTCAGCAGAGAGGTGACGGCCGAACTGAAAAATGAATTCAATTGAAAAAACTTTCTGTGTCAGGTGGAATTCGAACCAGGGTTCTATCCCATATGGACCACACACTCTACCCACTACGCCACGGCCGCCACTTTTTTTACCCACAAATCAATAGAACTTCTATAAATCAGACAATTCTCATCGTTAAATACTAAAATTTGGTAATTAAGTTCATATGCTTACTCTCGACAGCTTTGCCAAAAATGTGCATGGTAGCACTATATCTGTGCCCACTCTTCAGCAATCATTTTATTTAATTTATTTATTTATGTATGTATTATAGTTAATTACAATTTAACAATTATAACTAAGTAAGCACTAGCTGCCAGGGCTATCGGTTAGAAATAATTTAAATTCCTGAGATGTGAACGTTTTGATAGTCAAACTTGGTATGCAGATGCTATAAGTCCAAGTGGCGGTCACTTTTTATATAAATTTTGTCACGCCCACAAATCCGTGAAAGTATATAAATCAAAATTTACAGTAAAAGTCGCACTTTATCTACGCCGACTTTTCAGAAATCATTGTAATTTCTGAGCTGTACATGTTTTGATAGTGAAACTTGATATGTAGGACATTGTAGGTGCAATAAGACCAAGTGGCGGTCACTATACATATAAATGTTGCCATGCCTAAATGTTTGTTTGTATACTAGAGTTCCTCACAAAAAAAAAGGTGTTTTTGGGTCGGTTGCTCAAAATACCGCTTTTTGTTATGATGATCCCCCAAATATTTCGACAGTAGCTGGAATAGTTTGAAATAAAAAAAAACAAAATCGAAATGGCCATTTCAATCCTTGAAAGGACATTGACCGATCTTCTTATGTTCTTAATAACAAACGGTCAGACTTAATAGTTATTTCGTCTTGCCATGTTACTTTTGGTCAAATAAATTATCTATTCATGATAAAATATAGTGTAAAGTGAAGAATTAAATTGAATGAAATTACAATAAAATGTACACATTTTTTAACATTTTACAAATTATTTGACTAAAAGTAGTATGGGAAAAAATTAATTTGAATTTTAGTGAAAATAATATGAAAAAAGTTAAACCAATCCATAAAAATTCGCATTATCTTTGGTCCAACGGAAAAAATTGAAGATTTTTGATGCAAAAGAACTTTTTCATTACTCTTATTTACATTATTCCAGACAATATTTTTAGTCGAAATTTTTTGGGGATCATCGTAACATAAGCCATGGATTATTTTGAAGACCCGGACTAAGCAACTTTTTTTTCTAAGGAGCGTGAGGCGACTTAATGTATATACGTATGTGGGTATATGTGTATATCACTTAAGGACTCCGAAACCGCTAAGCCAATTTTTATACCAAAGCCTTGAGAGGGTTCCTTTGAAGTCTGGTGCCGACCGTAAAAGGCTCCTTAAATACACCAAAAATTTTCGATATCGACCAGTTTTGGTTTTTTTTTGTAGGTTGCACAGTCTCGGAATTCAGTATTCGACCTCAATTTACACATGCCGTTCCACTGGTAACATTTTATGGGCGATGGTCCAGGGGCGTGGTACTTTTTCGGCACCCCAAATAGTCGGAATAGTTTTCGAAATAAGTCACACATCAATAAAACTCGGTACGAACTTACTATATAAGTATGGCTTCACTTAAGCTACACCCTCTTTTAGGGGATAGGCGCTGAGCGCAGCGAAGCGCGCCGGGTATAAGCTAGTTGCCTTATATTTTTTAAAATATTTCAATGCCAAAGAATTAAAATTTCTGTGTTTCTTTAAATAAATATGCAACATAATAATTATTTTGCAAATTTATTTTATGTATAACTAAATTAATATTATTAATATTATATTATTACAAAGTAATACATAAAAACTGTTATTATAACTCAAGATAACATAAAAGAAACTGATATGAAACCATCCAGAGTTTTATTTATACAAAAGATCATATCGCTACCTTAATGTAGAAAGGCCCTAACTCAATTTTTTTTAACATTATAGGGGGGAAAAAAAACTTGTTAAAGAACAAAGTTCTGCAATTTCTGCAGTAAAAAGAATTGTTCATTGCTACATCACTTATAGGTTTTAATAAAAAAATTTGTTTGTAAAAAATTCGAAACTACAGAACTTTATTTTTTATAAAGTTTTTTCCTTCTCCTATTGAGTTAGGGCCTTTCTACATTAAGGTAACGATATACATACATATATAAAGTTGTATTAGTTGCTATCTCTGTCTTAATCCTACAAACATCCAAGAATAGGCCTTTGATGTTTGTAGTATGAGTATGTTGCCTTTTGCTGCCTTTTGCTGGAAAGGGATTTAGAAATTTTAATATTTTCGTTACCCCCAATGAATTTAGTTTTTGAAGATACATATATGAACATTTTGGAGTTATGTTTAAGGAGCATTACTGCATATATCCGCAGAGCTTTCAAGTGTAGACATTTCATAGCAGAACAGTCTTCCAAAAAAAAGTCAGTCTTTTATACGTGCTCAATCGATAGTTTACGGTTTCAAAATGGCGTTTTAAAATCAGCGAAAATTTCGTTTTTTTTGCCACAATTTCACTATTATCCATAGAAATATATACAAATTTGGTATCAAACGAAAGGTATTCGAAAGGTATAAATTTCATTGTAATTTTGTTGTAATTTTTAACAGTATTTAGTTGATATAAGGAGCGCATTTTCGAAATTGTTTCATTTTCATTTATATTTTATTTAAGAGAATTCTAAAAGTTACCTTTTTTTTTGTTTTTTTAAATTTTTAACTTTTTATATTAAAATTTTCTTTATTAAAATATGCATTTATTTTCTAAAAAAAGATTTTTTTAGAGATGAAGACCACAATATGGGTATTAAAAATTTTGTTTTTTCTCCAAATTTCCGTATGTGTAAATATTTCATCGGAAGTGTTTATATTTAACAGGGCTTCTATACAACTTTGTGCTTTTAACTTGTTTGCCTGAAGGAATGAGAAAAAACCATCGGAAATTTAAAAATATGACTTTCGGTGTAAATATCTCCGCTAGTTTTCAACATATTTCACAAAACTTTTTTTTTGTTATAAAGTTTAATAAAAGTACTTGCCAAAAAATATTTTAACAATACCAATTACTGTACATTTGTATTTTTAATATTTTTTCAAAAAAGTTCCAAAATATTCAATGTTTCCTCAAAAAATTACGTAAAATTTGTTTTTGTTGTAAAAATAATTTAAATTAAAAATTGCATTTTAAACTCCCTTTCACATGGCATGACGTTTATTAGCAAAAATTGATTCAGTTTTAAACAAAAACTTATTAACTATTTCTATCATAAAAAAACAAGGGTAGTACACCCTTTCGATTTTTTGATGAAATTAATTTTTTTAAAAATTTTCTTTTTATATTTTTTATAAAAGAGTATAGCTTCAAAAATAATTTATTTGAAAAAAAATATCCCAATATTCTTTTCCAATCAAAAGTTATTACAAAACACCTATTTTCATACCATGTGGATCTGTATTAACAAAACTCCTTTCCTGTTAATCATTAAGTTTCTATATGCTTCCCATGCTCATTTTAAGAATAATCATGCTCATATTGAAAATTTAAAATAAACAAATATTTTTTATACTTTTCAGTTATTAACCCCCGAAGCCGAATCTCACTCACCCTAACGTGGGGGAGAGGGGGGTGCTCGCAAAGATTACGTAATTTTTTATCCTTAAGAAACAGTGCAGAATTATGAGATAACTGGGTTAAATTGATTTCACCAATTTAAGTAGTTCTCATTTAAGTATTTTATTGTTCGATTTTTTCATTGTGATTTTAGGCTACGATCTCAGTAGTCTTAAATACTAGTCTCAACTAGTCCTAAATAAAAATAATTAAATAAATGACTTTTTTTTTAATAAATCCAATACAGTGAAGCTTAGATTAACATATTTACACTGAAAACACGCATTTTGAACAATCCCACGTGAGATTAGAGGAGGGGATCGAGCCAAATCTGACGATATCTCACAAGGGGGAGGGAGGGGTCAAAAATCGCCAAAATCACCTCACGTGATTAATGGATGCCCCCTAACTGTTGTTGACATTTTTTGCATTGATGTTGACTAGTATAACTCTCTCGTTATTATGATTATCATAAATTCAGTAAACCATGAATGCGTGTGTAGAATGAAATAATGCACTAACGCAGGGCTTTAATACACACTTGATGATCCATTCGCTGTGGTCCAAACTTAAAAAAAATTGTATGGTAGTAAAGAACCATACTTTAAAGGTCAGTTTTGAAATAGGGAGAGGACCTTTATTTTATTTATTCCATATATAATCATATGCCAATTTAGGCCAAAGAGATTATAAGTATATTATACAAATAGGTATTGCTTTATATTGATAAGATATATTTTATTTACAATTTTATTATTTTACAAAATAAATCTTAAATTTAGAATCCAATGTAACTACAATTTTTCACAAAAACATCCCCTGAAATATGTTGAAATATATTGGATTTGTGTAAGCCGCCTGTGAAAGCCTATTGAATACACCAGTTTAAATTTCTTGCTTTCAGACAGTGCCTACAACAGTGTTGGGGAACATTGTTCTCCAATTTGGGGTAGAATCCAATCGTCTTAATTTTTACCTTGTACTTCTCAGTAGATGGCAATACTTTTCTTTTATAAATTTTGCCAGCCGTCAATCGAGCGATTAAATTGTCATTAAAATTGTACAATCTGCTAAAATCCTTACTTGTAGATATGAGCCATTTACAGAAGCAGAAGCATCACAAAATATGAAAATATGAAGCGGATATTGCACGGTTTGATCTTCTTATTGGTGCCTTAACACAAAACTAAATTTGATGCTAGAGAATATGGCCACTGCAATCGAAACTAATTTTCTCATTAGATCAAGGAGGAATTTTTTAATGTGATTTTCTGACAACAGTTTATTCATTGTCGAGAAACGAAATTTTACATTTTTGGCATAAAGACGTCTTCTAATTGTAACCTTGGATACATTTACTCACTTTATCAGAACACATGCTTATACAGTTCAATTCTTATCATCATTTGCTAATTCGAGGAGTATTCGGCAGTGCTTTAAATTTAGTGTAGTGAGATGACTTAAGAGGGCCAACGCACCGAGAATCGCGAAAAAAGCCATTTTTCTAGATTCTTTTAAAGGAATCCTATGGCAGTAATCAAGCCGATTCTTTTTATAAATGATAATACAAATTTGTAAGAATATGTCAATTTTTTTTATTGAAAAAGATCCAATATTCGCCGAGCAATCCTGTGGTCCGTGAAGTACCGCAAATAAAAGGCCCTTCGCGGAACGTATTCCTGCTTCATCTGTAATCATCAAAATCACAAAAAAAAAAAACAAAAAGATTATTAAACTGGACAGTATAATCTAGTCTTGTCATAGGCGATTTTGAAAATATCAATTTTTGACAAAATGGAGGACATTTGAATTTACATAGCGATTTTTAGAGAAAAATACGACCTTATTTCGCCGATTAAAAAAATACAGAAAATACTAATATAAAAAATACTAATCCACTAATCCACTAAAAAAAATCCTTGTCATAGACGAGATAATTATGTATAGAATAAGCACAAAAAAGTGCTAGGAATTGCAATCGGTTGATTAGTTTTCGAGATATCTTGCGTACCGAATTCAAAAACCTGATTTTCAGAAAAACGCATTTGAAAGTTGAGCAGTAAATAAAAAGCATTCCGAACGCCTTAACTTAATCGACCATACCTCCGTTATTTTTTCGAACTTTTGCATGCGGCTTTCACCAGACATTCTTAAAAGGTTAAGTTTGCAGAAAAGAAAATTTCGAAATTTCTGTATGTGTTTTCCCCCTTAATGCCAAAAGAATGAATGACACTCGGCATTAATTCCATACTGAAAAAGCTCCAAATAATATAAATTCCTTTTCGAAATTGCACCGAAGCCCTCTCCCCTTATTTGTTGCCCATTTACTTACCCTTTCGTAGTTCTCGACGTGAATAAGTATAGGTTGATTAACACAAACAACTGGTACCAATAACTCTTCAGCTATGTGTATTCATGTACATACTAATCTTCAGCATCACCTGTGCATTAACGCAAACTTTTTTCATTTTAAGGGGGTAGAGCAATAACGATATTTTTCCCAACTTTTTTTTAATGTAGATTTTATTTAAATAATCTGATATTAACATATAAAATAAAGATCCCAGCTAATAAACACTTTTTTTTTAATAAACCCCGTACGTTTACCTGAACAGAACTCTTTTTTTTTTTTTTTTGCGTTCACGATTTCTCGAGCTTGGCATATCCAAACAAACAAATAATCTCAGAAAAATTTTATAAAGTACGTCTATCAATATCATCGAAAAATATTAAAAAATACATTTTTATATTGTAAACTAGCTAAATACGAATACCCGGCGTTAATTGGGAGTTGATATAAATAATTATTAATCTCATTCGTTGACGATTCCAGCGCCACTTGAAGGGTCCAAAATTTACAAAAATGTGTATTAGGGGTAGACAACCCCTAGGGTTATTTAAAAATGTTGTTTAATATTGATTACAAAATTTTAAACAGAGCTGGACATTTTGCAATTATAATTACTTTTAGATTAAAATTACAGTAATCGTAATTTTTAAAATTTTGAGTTGTAGCTCTTTTGTAAATCGGGTGCGATTTGTTGTTATGTCTTTCCAGTTTGTAATTAGTGTCATTTGGCATTAAATCTTTTGGCATTTCGACATCCCGCCACATTTTATACTTCTTCGTTTATACTTACCATTTTGTGACAAACCTTTGTTATGAGATAAGGACGCCGCGAACCGAGACGAGGTTGATTGAACGTGTGCTCTTTGAGTTGTTGCATAGCAAAAGCTTATTTTAGGAAATTTTTCAACTTGTTTTATTTATGTGTCAAAAGTAACATTTTTTATCCTTAAACTTTAGTTCAAGGTCCCGGACATCCCAATAGCACCTAAGAAAACACTGAAGCGCAATATACCGGATAGCCAACACTCGAACAGTAAGAGACGCAGTGTCAATGAAGCATCCACTATCAAAATGCAGCAACAAACTCAGTATGCTGCAGATGTTGGGCCACTTACAGCTACCAGCAATATACGTAAACTCTATCACAACCACTCTAAAATACAACAACAACAACAGCAGCAAAAAGCTGCCTATCAACAACAAATGCAAAAGCAGAAATCTGCAACAAAGAAAAGTCGAGGCGCGCAAACAAAGCGACAACCAGCAGCGAAAGGAAAACGTGCGCAAATATCACGTGAACAACAGCAACAACAACAACAGCAAGAACTACAACACCAACAGTCGCAACAACAAGAACAAAAGTCGGTGATTTCGCATGCAAAAGAAACAGATCAAAATCAACAACTGGTTTACTCACTGTCGACAACTCCAATTGACATGGACTTGGAACCAATTGAAGAGAGTAAAGAAGCTACTGTTGCTGCTTCGAAAAAAGACATATCAAAGAATTTGACAAAGCTACACATACCACCACCGACTGCTTTATCAACAGGTGCAACAACCTTACGTGTACAACCAATGGAAGCAACTGCTAGCAGCAGTAGTTCACCAACAATTCTGCACAGTTCGAAATCCGACAAGCAACTTATTTCGACACCAGTGCAAAAATATATTGTGGAAGATCGTCAATCCCCAGCAGCAGCAGCCGTGCAGTCATCTACAACACCACCACAAATAATGACGCTACCGCAGCTTTCAGCAGCTGCCAGCAAATTGCGCACAATGAACACCACAATACTTCCGCCTGGCACAAAGTTAACGACTACGAAAAAATACCCAATAGCTGTTACATCTGCGATAGACAGAGATAGTGCGAACCAATCGAATCAAGTTTTCAACATTATTGAAGGCACTACAATAACAAGTAGCAGTTTAGTAACAGCAGCGCATGTACCATCCACCCCAACCCATACCCCACCAGCTGTGATACAATTAAACAGTAGTAGCAGCAGCACCACAGATCAAACGCCAACGCAGCCAACCCAAGGAAAAGTTTTGACAACAAAATTGTTACCCATCGTTTTATCCAGCAGTAGCGCCGGCAAGATAGAAACTCTCAACAATGGTGCCACTCTTGTTACAGGTGGCAGTTCAATAGCAACAGCTGCCAATAGTAGCGTATTTAAGACTTTGCCATCATCAATGCTGGTCTCAACATCTGGTGCAGGCAACACGCTGACTCTCTCGAACACCATTGCTTCTGGCGCTCATACCGTCTTCCGCAAACAGCCGAATATTATTAAAGCGGGTATTATTGGCATGAGTTCGTCTGTCGGCAGTGCAGCTGGAAAGGTAATTTGCATTAAAAATAAAGTTCACAATATATTTTATGTTGTTTACAAATATTAATTCCAAATAAATAAATTGATCAACTTGTGTTAAAAACGAAATGAAAAAAAAACTATGCCAAAAACATGTGTATATAGTAAGTAAGCTTCTCCATTTTTAAAATATTATTTAAAAACATATGTGCTGCGATCCTTTCGATAGTTGGTGAAAATTTTTTAAAAATTCATTCTAATGACATGCTTTTTATGAATTGTCATTTTTTTTTATTGCGAAGTTATCACTTCCATTATTTTTTCCGAAACTTTGAAGTCGTGTTGTGTTGGGCTAAAACTAAAAACGATAGACTTAAGTTTTCACAAAAAAAAAAAAAGCTATAAAACAGCTCTATGAATTAAGGCCCCAGGAAATAAGGCCCCTAACTACAAATGAAATAAGGCCCCAGGAATTTCTATACAAAACAACAACACGAATAATTGGTTATTATTTCCTATTTTGGGGCTTTATTGAATTTTTTAAAATTCATTATTTCATTATGAAATAATGCCCCAAAAGTTAAGTTCAGTAGGACCCAAACAATTTATTTATAAAATAATATCGTGAGTATTTAGGATTTTAATTCGTTTTTGGGATGAAATAGCTCCTCTAAAATTTCAAAAACCATAAATTTTTGTTATAATCTATAATTGCAAATAGAGTAAAAAAATAAAATTATTCAAAACAAGATTCATTCTCTCACATTGTATGACAGTTCATGTAATCTTTGAAGTTTGACCAAGCTTAAAAGATTTTTACCATCATGGGATCTCTAAAGTAGTCAGAGGATTCTGACAAATACTGTCAGGGATTTGTCAAAATTGGGCCGGAAAAAGGATCCACAAAAGAAATAACTTCAAAAAAATTCTAAGCTTGATTAAAAAAGGATCTGTGCTTATCCATTAGCGATTTGGCTAAAAATGGCTAAAAAAACAACTTAAAGTATATCTTGTTTCTTGTTCTTGTTTTTTTATTGCTGAAAAAAGTCCAAAAAACTTGTCACGTGCAAAACAAGGCTGCTTTAGCTGTACGAGCGTCTAGTGAAAAAATTTGACTGTTTATAATGGACTACGTGACACATGTGAAAATGAACTCTACAGCCTTCTCTGATCCAGAATTCTACACAAAACTTAAAGGGCGAAATGTCGATGACTCAGTAAGCAAAATTCAACTGGAGAAATTTGGAAAAATTGGCTGAAAGAGACAACAACTTTTTACAAAAGGCCCAATAAATGCTGAATTTTACCAGAAGGAGTTCTTCAAAAAACGACTAGATCCATTTTACAAGCGATTATATAGTCATTTATCGGTTGTATTGTATATTATATATTATATATATAAAGCCATTTTAGAGCTTTTGAATCAAAATGGGTTCAAATTTGTTTGTAAAGAAAATAATCCACCAAACTACCAGAGCTGAAACCAAGAAGAAGTTTACAATGACGAGCAGGGCATTCTTTATTTTGGGGCTTTATTGAGTTGGGGCGTTATTTCGTAGGGTGTTATTTCATAATGAAATAAAGCTCCATTTAAGGGGTCTTATTTCGTTTTCGTTTTGGGTCCTTATTTGCTGGGGCCTTATTTCACAGAGCCCTATAAAATGTGATATTCCATAATGATTTAACCAAGATTTCGACGATTTTTTACCGCATTAATAAATGCAATTGAGGGCGGCTCTAACTTCTAAAAAAGAAACTGCTTCTGATGGCACATTGAAGCATATTCTGGGCCAAACTAAGCATACTATTGCACTACTCAAATGTTTGAACCGAAAATGAACAGATCTAACATTTTAAAAAAAGATTTATTTAAGTTTAAAATTCGTAAATATGTGACTTTTTTAATCTACATACAGACCATTGTAAACAAACTCGAGTACATCACAGCACAACTTCAAAATTCTTGGAAATAAATTATTAACAGAGTAAATATGCGTATTTTTTTAATGTCCATATCGTCATATGAAATAAAAAAAAACCCTAGGTTACATTTCAAAAATTTCACAAGAGAAACAAAATACTTTCTAAATATGTATCATATCATCAATTTCGTATATTGTTCAATACTAAATATTGATATATTGATCCTTAGGGTGTGTGCGAATTGAACTAAATTGCTACCTAAACTAAATTAAGGTAAAGCAGTTAAGGTTTATTAAGGTTAATTAAAGCTAATTACAAATAGGTTAAAGGTTAAGAAATGTCATTATCCTCTTCTCTTAAGAAATGTCATTAATTTAGCAAGCATGTAGGTCGCTCGGAATTTTCCTAAATTAATTTAGGAAACAGTGCCTCATCGACACAATTTAGTTTAGGTAGCAATTTAGTTCAATTCGCACACACCCTTAGTAATGTTTTTTACTTCGTATGAGAAACTTGGTTAAAATAGGGACAAATAATAAGACAAATAATTTTAAATAAAATAAGCGCATGCACTTAAGACTTTTAGGATTTTTGTAAAAAAAAAACGTCGTTTTTAGTTGTAGGAGTGTAAATCAATCAAAAAGTCGATATTAAAATTTTGGTAACTTGGGGCTTTTTTGATTTCATATGATGATATGCCAGATTGTATCACAATATGAGCACATTACAGCACAATTTCTTAATTTCTAAAAAAAAACTAATGATGGAGGAAACATGAGAGCACACATGGGGCACATCGCTCGCAGCACATATATTTTTTAATATTGACTCAAAACAGGCGTAGCTAACTTTATGCACACAACAAACAATGGTTGTTCTTTAATCTCAACACCATAATAATGAATAAGTATCGAATAAAAACAAATCAAGCTCCGATTCATGTTCATCGCTACTTCATTAATGCTTCTATGAAATATATAGCAAGACAACTTTTTTATTTTTATTTATAGCTTTCTGGCGCATATAGTGCAAGCGGCACATCTGTCTCTACCGCCGGTACAACTGGTGCTCAAATAATAAGCAATATTAAACTTTCGCCGGCTGTTGTTACTAGCGGTTCAGTAACATCAACGTCAACAGCGCAATTCTTGAAAAATGTTGCTACAAGTGGGATACGAACAAGCGTTAAAATCTGCCAATCACCGAATGGCAAAATGTTTATACAACCTGCAAACGCTGATGCCTTAAAAACAACTAAGTTGCAGACAAGTTTGCAGCAGAAGCTGTTACCTTCGTCATTTTCTGCGACAGTTGGTGGTTCATCGACCACAACACCGCAACGTATTGCTATACAAAAGGTACAAATCATCCCAGCGCCAATATCTTCGCCAGGAAGTTTGTCCAGCAACATGCAGCAGCAGCAGCAACAAAAATCGGCGTCTTCATTAACGCTAAGCAATAAGGCCAACATGATATTTATGCCCACAACATGTGGTGCACGTGGGACAGCCACAATTTCGCTACCCAAAGGCGGCACTATTGGCAATATTGCCACCAAATCGCAGCAACATTTAGACGTGTCGAAACAAAACGTGTTCGTAATTGGTGCCGTAGCTCAGCAGCAAGGTTTGAAATCGTCTAGTCGGGAGAGCAGCAATCAAATGATTACTGAAGATACACCAGTAGATATTCTCAATATGCCAATAATTGTGGATAGTAGCAATACATCTGCAATTAAAACGCCACTGATGGCAGCCGGCAGCGGCAGCGGTAGCAATATTGGTGATACTGTCACTGTTATATCGAACGAAATCATAGACACGGGCTCATCAAATATTAACCCAGCTGCGTCTGCAGTGGTTTTGGGTGTTACAGACTGGGAAATGGAATTAGATCAAGCAACAGCTGTTGCAGCCGCATCTAAAGCGGCACGCACACAAAAACGCTCTGCAGCAGCAATTGCTATTTCAAAGTCACGCAAATCATTTGATCAGCAACATCCATACACCATTCAACAACAACAGCACAATACAATTGTTGTTGATGACAATTTTGAAGACGTTATCGTAGAGGAGACATTCATTGACGAAGGTACTGACAATGAAGAAGAACATATGTTGGATAATTCGAATGATGCTAATCTTGATTTGATTATGGTTGCAGACAGAGATGATCGAACGTATCAGCAGCAGGATCAACCACGGCAAGAACAGCGGCAACAACTACACTCAGCTCTGCAGCAACAACTTGATGACGACATGCAGATAGAAGTGGTCGATGAGGATCAACATCGGGAAAATAAAACACTTCAACTAAATACAATGAGTGCAGCGAATAAGTCACAGTTAGACTATGAAATAAAAACGGATAAACTTGAAGAGAAAATTGTTCAAGGCAATGATGAAGGAACAATTGGTGAGTAAATGTGGGTTTTTGATTGGGTTGGGTTGGGGGGAGACATATTTTACAGAAAATTAAGTTAATGTCCCTTATCAACATATGGTAAGAAGATTATTGAAATGAAACTGATTAGTTTTATTACACAAATATATGGTATTGTTAGTAATGGAAGTGGAACAATGTAGAAGACCTGAAATTAATTTGTATAAATTCGCTATTAAAAATTCTTTCTTTAATAAAATATTAATATAATATTCTTTCGACATAATTATCGTTAAAAATTATTTAAATATATGTAAAAATGTTCAAAAAGTTGTTAATAACAGATTTGTATGTAGCTCTAAGCCACGCTGTGCTACGTTTGGCTAATTGAGCCTTAAAGAAGTGTTTTTTGTGAACGTCGTCGTTACAATTATTTGTTAATGGTTGAAGTTGAATAATTAGCAAGATCTATATATTTGTTCATGCTTTATACTTGGCCTTTAAATTATACATCTAGTATAAAAGCCCGTCCTATGACGGGTTAAAGCATTTACGTTCAAACTGTTATTATTTTTTGCCATTATAACAGTGCTTTTATAACAAGTAGGCACATACATAAAAGGCAAGCATGCTGCGCTGTCACTGATAATTATCAAATTTGTTTTTTGTGCATACTTTCAGGCTGAACATTTTTTAGAACAGTATATGTTGGAAAAGCAATGTAATAATGGCAAAAATTATTGCAGTTTGAGCGATATTAGGTGCGGAGCAGTATGCATTCCTTTTATGTATTAAGAGTTATTGCAATAATAATCGTTTAAGGCAGTTTAGCAGTCTAGAGGGAAAATTTTGCGCGTTTTTAAAATTCAATAAAAAAAAAAACAAAATATTTTTAGTATAATTTTTTATTATATGCTTATTAATATTTCAATAATACACAAAAAAATTACAATTAAAAAAATTACAGGCTGGTAGAGTGGAGGGAGGTGGGGTGCCTTAAAAAGTGTCCATCCATCTTGAATTTTTTAAAAATATTAAAAAACAAAATTTTTCTAGTCCGGGTCAGAGAACTGAAAAGAGTAAAAGCTAAGGCTTTAATTGAAATTATATGATTTTAAAAATGTAAAGTAATTTTTGGATTTCCTAATTTAAATTTTCGTTAAAATTTTAAAATTGCAATGTTTTGTTATTGTTTTCTACGCACAATCAATTCGCTGGTTATTCGTTTACATGTTGTTTTTTTTGCGTATGTGCAACTTTCACATTTTAAGATAAAAACAAAAAACAATACAAGAGAACACGTGTTTTTCTGTTGCTACCTAAGTGCTCAGACAAAAATAGCACGAAAAAAAACAAAAAACTCATTAATTTTTCACAGCTGCGCACTACTGCGCTCTGTTTTATATCTGTGGCAGAATGAGCCCATTTATTCGGGTGTTTGTTTCGATCATGAGTATTTCGGTAAGTAAAATGAGTATCAGCAAGACGACAACAACCATAAGTATTTATGAACTGAAGAAACCCGATTCGATTCGATGATTTAGGATACTCATATTTATTTATTTAAGCCTCCGCATTGTAGCTTTGTAAATGTGAGTATGATTCGATTTGCGTGCGCTAAGGTTTGAGTAGTTTAAGACTTGAGATATCATGTCAAATGTGTTGGAAAAAGTAGTTTCGAGAAAAACGCGTTTAAAGATTTGAGCACAGTTACAGACAGTCAAGGTCATATAAACGGGCGCTGTACTTACATTTCGTTAATTGGCGATTCCTGCTCCAAACATTGGGCCTTCTTCTTCTTCAAACTAATTCTTTTTTCCGCAGTTCTTATCGACGTATCCGAGTTTCATCCCGTCTGACAGCGTCAATAAAATAGCTATAATTCCGTAAGTTATCTTCAAAAATATGCATCAAAAAATAAATAGATTTTTTCAAAATTCTACACTTGAATACTGCCTTAAATTGTACAAATATTTATGTATTAAAATTAAAAATTTAGTAAAAAATTAATCAGTAGACTAAATCATGAACAATTGTAAAATTTTCAAAAAATCAGGGTTAATCAGGTGTGTAATGCAAACAACACCCAGTGCTGTCTATTAACCCACAAGCGAATTAATTGTCCCTTAGCACCCCTGAAAATTAACGATATGGATCTTGTGAAGTCAAATGCTTTTGACGTTCTGGGCTTATCTTCGTTGGAATGATCACACTTTCGATGTGTCAAAAGATACGGCCAAGTGCCTTGGTTTTTTTAAAACGGTGCAAGAAATATTTCACTGCATCTGATCTTCACATGACCTATACCGCATATATAAAGCCGAAAATGGAGTACAATTCGCACATTTGGGCGGGGGCCTCAAGACCATACGAGGGCCGTTTGACAATTCAGTGGAAAATTAAACATGAATAATTATAACGGCAAAAAAAGTTTTATTTAACAATATAGTCTCCTTTTAGCTCGATACGCTTCGTCCAACGTTACTCCAATTTTTTGATCCCATCCGAAAAATACGTTTTCGAAAGGTCCTCAAAACAGGCCTCTGTTTCGCTGATAAGCTCCTCTCTGGTGGTGAATCTCTTTCCGCCGAGCCATTTATTCAGGGTTGGAAACAGAAAACCCAAAATACCGTCGCCATAACCTTTCCGGCCGATAGCACCGTCTTCACCTTCTTCGGAGCACGTTCCGTCGGTGAAGTCCACTGTTTCGACTGTTCTTTTGTCTCTGATGTGTAGTGATGAACCCATGCTTCGTCCACGGCTACTAACATCGCCAAATACGCCTTTGAATCAGTCACACTATCCCGTTTATGATCAAATGATTTCGCAAAATGTTCCACACCCGTTCGTTTGAGATTCCTACGCCCTCAACAATCTCGCTCACTTTAATTCTTCGATCGGCCAACACGATATCGTGCATTTTAGTGACCATTTCTGGTGTGGTGACCTCATTTGTGCGTCCAGAACGTTCGGCGTCACTTGTGCTTGTACGACCGCATCGGAATTCAGTAAACCGTTTCTTAACCATTGAAATTGATGGTGCAGAGTCCCCAAAGTATTTATCAAGCCTTTTCTTGGTCTGGCTGATGGTTTTTTTGCGCAAAAAATAATTCTTGATGAGCACTCGAAATTCACTTTTTCCATTTTCGCCAAAGCTTTCAAGATCGTTTGCAGTCAATAGCTGCCAAACACAAACTAAGCGTCGCAGCGAGCTGAAATTTTGACAGTACTCTATTAACAGATGGTAGTTGACAGGATCAGTGTTCTATTTAAGGTTACTACGCAGGAAATTTAATTTTTTACTGAATCATCAAACAGCCCTCGTATTTGGAGCATCTTTTCTTAACTTTCTTGGGCATCGACGCAATTACCATGGGAAGTGTGTAAGGGAGATACATAGTCTGACGCTACCAGCTCGTGTGTTTCCTCGGCAGCTCTTCACGCCCATCCCTTTACCTTTGCCTCTTTGCCGAATAGAACATCGCATTAACAAGATAATTCGTTCTTCGGTCGCACAGTTAAATTGTGGAACAATCGAGCTGTATAAATTTAAAACAAATCTTCACCGACTCTACTCCATCTTTCCACCTTCCAACTAACTATCACCCGTCTTCCGAATCAACACAATGCTTTCGCATTTATAGGGGGCATTCCCTGAGCGTTGGTTTAATCTAAAAAAAAAATTGTGTCAGTTACTATTAGACATAAGTTAATCTTACAGTATGCAACACAATTGAGCAAAGAGTTTAATTTTTATTATTTTTATATGCAGCCGGTTTGCAAAATTTTTTCATTTAGTCATTTATAGATTTCTCCGTGCAACGATTGTTTTACTGTAATATATTACCGTTATCATGTTTATATTTGCGTTTTATCATTGGGAGTCATTTGCTTAATTGTGTTACAGTGCTTGATGTGCGTGGATGTGCATTGCAAAAAAAGTCAAATAAACAGTTGAAGTCTGTGGCATTTTGGAAATATTTCAGGACGTAAGATAAAATTAATTTTGAGTGCTTAATATTTGCTCAATATGGAAAGTAATTAATTTTAGGTAAAATGCGTGCTGGACCAGGAAGCATTTCAAATTACCTTTATCGAAGAGCTATAAGACGTTCAATTATGACAGGAACAGCATAATCGGGCACTGATGTTCAAAAGCAGCTCAAATATAACTTGTTGAAGAAGTTTAAAGAATGACTGTTAATTGAGAGTTAAAACAAATGGGATACTAGGAAAGATAAAGAAACCCCTACTTACAGCACGCCACAGAAAGTTGCGGCTAGCGTTTGCACTCATGCATATTGGTCTTTGGAGCAGTGGTCTTCCGTGTTTTTGACTAACGAAAGTAAAATCAACATGTACGGATCAGACGGAATCCGGTATGTGTGGAAAAAGGATAACTAGTTACGATGTAATTCTCACTGTTCATTTTGGAAGAGGAAAAATTTTATTCTGTTTTAATTAATTAAAACTAATTAAAATTAATTTTGATTGAAAGCAAGATGCCGGCTAATGTCTACATCAATATATTAGAGTAAGGATATTTTCTTTTTATTGAAAAATTGGGATTAAATGCTAAAAAATATATTGATGCAAGACAACGATCCCAACCATCGGGAAACCCAACCAGGTTTGCCATTGTCTGTTAAAGATACCAAGACGATATTAAAAACCAATAATAACAATACAATGGAGTGGCCGTCGCAAAGGGCCAATATATCAAGCAAATAGGAGCTTTTTTCATGACGCCAGAAAGTTTGAAACGGTATTACCCCCAAAGAATGGGAAGACTTAAGGGTCATAAAGACATAATAGGCTGCATAATAGGCTGCGAGCTGGCTGCATCAAATATCAAAATTTATACGATTACACAGATATAATGCGTTTAACCATAAAAATTGAGCTGGCTGCAGCCAAAGCTATTCAAATCGAATGATTCGTAATATCTGTCAAACAAATAATGTGAAATTAATTTCAATTAAATTTCTTTTTGTGAATTGTTGATTTCTTTTATTCTATGTTGACAAAAAATTCTGTTAAAAATATAAAATATATGCTTAATAACAATTCACATATAAGCGTTATGAGCAAATAAAGGCCCTGTGCGAGTTCATCTAAATACGACCTAAACTAAATTGTGTCGATAAAACAGTGCTTCCTAAATAATTTAGGTAGATTCCGAGCTACCTAAATGTTTCCTAAAATAATAACATTTTCTAAGAGAAAATAAAATGTAATGACATTTCTTAACCTGAATATTAAAATGTCTTTGATTTTGTTACATGGATTACGAAATTGCACTGCTGCACAAATGAAAATGCACTGATGCACAAATGAAAATGCACTGCATCGGATGCACTGTTTTATCGACAGCATTAAGTTTAGGTCGTATTTAGATCAACTCGCACAAGGCCTAAGTATTTGACAAAATTATGCTGGCAGTTCGTTGAATTTTGATTGTAGTTACAGCCAGCTCGAGCATATTATGTTTCGTCCTTTATTCAAAAGTATGCCAGCCAGAATATAACAATTAATTACTGTCAAATGTGGTTATTCCAAATACTAAATAATAATTTGATAATAAATTTTTGATAGTAAATGTTACATAATATTTTTATTTTTGTTTTTAAATTAATGTTTAATATTGTAACAAAACCTGTAGAAATAAATATTGAATAAAAAAACAGGGGCGTCGTTGATTACTTCTACATTCTTTCCACCGATCCAAACACCTCTGTTGCGTAGAGTCATTGGCTATATTCTATCCGAAAGAGCACTCAGGTAGCATAAAGTGATACTTTCTGCTGAATGGTTTTTTTCGAAACGTCAAACAAAAATAAATGCTTTTTTTCTTGAATTTATTTTTATTATGTTCTGTGTACACATGTTTCAAAAAATAGTTTTAATTAAAAGCAATATTAAGCAATTTAGGGCCAGTTTTTCAGTAAAAGTTTAAACTTTAGTCAAAACCGAGCTTAACTCACCAAAACTTTACGTTTAAACTCGGTGTAACTAGATATTTTAGCATCTATAGAAGTTAAATTGACATAAACTATTATGTGATTCGTTGCTTTTTTGCCTAAATTGAGTTTAAACGTTGAATTTTTGTGAGTTAAACTCGGTTTAATTTGACTAGACTAGTTTGGCCCTAAATTGCTTTATATTGCTTTTATGCAGTAATGTTACCAGCTGTTATGTTAACAGATGCAGCAGATCACAATAATCTATTAATGGATAGAGGAGGATGACCAGTTTTGTCACTTTAAAATTTTAAGTAGTGACAGATTGAGTCTAAAGTGAGAGGTAGATTTTAAAAAATGGTGTTAAGTTTATTTTTATATGAAGTTAGTTTTATTGCAAATAATTCACATTTATTAAAAACAGTACGCTTAAAACAGTAATGCACACACTTTTTATTTACCAAAAGGAATAAAATATTGAATTTAATAAAATTTCTAATATTGGAATTATTCTGCAGTAATTGTTACATAAAATCGTTAAATTAAGTCTGAAATAAAAAGTGATATATTTTAGAAAAATGCAGAAGGTAATGTGGTAGAAACCAAAAAAGTAAAAAAAGTGGTAGCTTACCACAATTGTGGTAAAGTGACAACACTGATGATGACATCTTGTAGCAAGTAGCTTAGCAGCTATCCAAACAACAATAATCTATTAAAAGATTATTGTGATGTGCTGCAACATAGCTTCAGTTGTAGTTCATATTAAATCAATGACTCTGCGTAACGAAGGTGTTTGTATCGATGGTTTGTGTAACTCTTAATCGGTGGGTAATAAGTTCGATCCCCACGGCGGACCAAGAAACGTTTTTTAATATTTTATATTAAATTTTCTTGTTGTAATAAACGGAAGCAACAAAGAAACGATTAATTTCTAAGAAAAAATTGATGTAAAAAAAGGGTCTTTTAAGATTTCACTCAAGCAAATCACAGAACGAGACGTAAAAAGCTTCGCTTCAAAAATTGTATTACTGCTACGCAGCTTTCAAATTCTTTGCCTTCAGTAGCTCGAACTTCGCCCACTTTGCCTTCAAATGAAGCTCGGTCGAGCATTGTTAACTGTGACCTCGTCGTTATTCGTAGACCGGAACGCAAGGTAATTTTCCTGTCTTGCCTAGCTGATACTGCGTCTGCGGATGCTATTTTAGCGTACATTTCTACTAAACTTCCTAAGTTTTCCTCAGAAATAAGGTGCCATAAGCTAAAATTTAATGCTCCGAGAGATATTGCATCGTTTAAAATTTTTGTTCCGGATTCAGTCTTAAATACTCTTCTATCTAACTAATTTTGGCCTGATGGCTTTCTCCATGAGTATGTTTTTCGGGAAACTAGTAGATTACTTCCAAAAAACTAATAGCTAATAATAATGATTTGAATCTTATTGTTCATAATAACGTAAAATCTAGTGTAATTAATAACTTATCTTACTCATTATAGTATCAAAATGTAGGGGGGCTACGAACAAAAATGCAAGATTTGTTTTTAGCTTCCCAATCTCTTCAATATGATATTTTAGTGTTTACAGAAACATGGTTAACTGAAAATCATTTGAACTCTGAACTATTTCATTGTACGGCTTACAATATTTTCCGGAAGGACCGGTGCCAGATTACCACGGGTCTGTCTCGTGGTGGTGGAGTACTAATTGCTATCCGTAATTCTTTTGCATGTTCACAAATGTTGTTACCGCATTTGAATTCAAATATAACCGACAATTTTGATGTCGATCAATTAATCATTAAAGTAATGTTTAATAATAGCTTTGTTGTTTTTGTTTCGGTAAGCTATATTCCGCCAAGGAGTCCTCTCGACTTATACTTCATTCATATTGATAATGTTCGATCTATTCTTGATGATCTAAAACAATCAACATGTTGTTATAACAGGTGATTTTAATTTATGCAATATTCATTGGAGGTCAGTGTGTGATGAATATTATTTAATGCCTTTCAATGTGTTATCTGAAACGGATGCGCTAATAATTGATTTTTTTTTCTCGACATGATTTAGTTCAGATAAATAATAAATTTAATGATATTAATCGTATCTTAGACTTAATCTATATTGATAAAGAATTTATTGTTAATCTTGAATCGCCTCTTACTGAAATTGTAAACAGTTCACAACATCACGTGCCTATAATGCTTGAATTTTATGCTTTTGTTTATCAAAAAATGTCTTTATCTGAAATTTTTTCATTTGACTATGCCCGTGCAGATTTCAGTGGTATTCAGGCTGGTATTGAATCGTATCCGTGGGTCAGTGCTTTTCTAGAGATGAAATTGGTGGAGATGTATTCATTATTTTGTGATGTTCTTAATGCATTAGTTAATAGTTTTGTTCCTAAAAAACGCTCTCATATCTCTCATAACCCCGTCTGGTTTAATAAAAGGCTTTGTAACCTAAAAAATAGAATGAATAAAGCTTACAAAAGATTCAGATGTGCAAGAGAAAGTCAGCTTCTTAAGTCACTTTATTTAGACAGTCAACGTGAGTTTAATATTTTAAACAAATTTCTTTTTAAATCTCATATTATATATATTGAGGATAAACTAAAAGATAAAAGTAAACTCTTTTGGTCTTATATAAACATGAAACGAAAATCAAGTGGTATTCATAACTCTATGTTTTACTTGGACTCTTGTTCTGAAGATGCGCGAACCATATGTAACTTTTTTGCAAATTACTTCGAATCTGTATACTCGACAGGTCAATCTACTTATACTTATAATTCAGATGCTTGTAATTTTATAAATTTAGGTAATCTCTCTTTAGAAGCTCAAGATGTTGAAGCTGCTCTTCAGAACCTTAAATCATCTTCAATGGTTGGTCCGGATGGCATCTGTACAAGTTTGTTAAAAAATTGTGCTACTTCGATTTGCCGTCCATTAAATATTATATTTAATAAATCCTTATCTACTGGCACCTTCCTGGATGAATGGAAAGTTTCCTTAATTGTCCCGATCCATAAATCGGGTCCGAAGCAAAATGTCTGTAATTATAGGCCAATTAGCAAAATCTTATGCGTTCCTAAAGTCTTCGCAAAAATTGTCTATGATAAATTATCTTTTCTTGTAAAAAATATAATCTTAGTTAATCAACATGGCTTTATATCAGGTAGATCAACAGCAACGAATTTAACCATTTTTTGTTCTCATATTGTTGCTAATTTCTCTAAGCGTTTTCAAACAGATGTTATGTTTACAGACTTTGCGAAAGCGTTTGATAAAGTTAACCATGAGATTTTACTCGTCAAGCTTTCTGCACTTGGCTTTCACTCTAATATCCTTGCTTGGATTAACCGCTATCAACAGGTTAAAATCAATAATTGCCATTCCCTACCCATTCCAGTTACATCAGGGGTACCTCAAGGCAGCCATCTTGGTCCTCTACTTTTCCTTCTTTTTATTAATGACCTTCCACAGGTCATTAAATATTCGAGATGTCTCCTTTTTGCTGATGATCTGAAATTATTTCGGTCAATTGAGAATGTAAATGATTTCAATCTTCTTCAACTAGATCTCAACTCAATTGCAAATTGGTGTTCCCTTAATGATCTTCCCTTGAACATTTCTAAATGCCAGTGCCTCACATTTTCTAGGATCTCATCACCGACCTTCTGTAGCTATTTTATTAATTCAATTTGTTTAGAAAGAGTATCTAGTAAAAAGGATTTGGGTGTTCTTCTTGATCACAAACTCAATTTTAAACTTCACTTTTGAATTTAAATTTTGAATTCACAGATCCATATACTCTCAAAACACTTTACTCCGCTTTAGTTAGACCGCGATTGGAATATTGCTCTGTGATCTGGAACCAGTCATAACTATTACGCTCAAATAGATTGGAATATATCCAACGTAAGTTTACTAGATACATGTGGTATAAACTAAATTGGATTCTACCTGCTGTACCTCAATACGCTACTCGTTGTGCGCTTGTAAGTCTTACTTCCCTATCTATTCGTCGTAAGATCTTTTCAATCATGTTTATATGGGACCTTATTCATCATCATATCCAATGCTCTGAACTTCTTATTATGCTTGATTTTTATACTCCATCGCGATCTCTTCGTATTTCCGTGAGCACCTCCATAGATCAAACTACTCTCAAAATATGCCTATTGCACGCTGTATACATGAAGCTAATGAGATTTTATTCGTCTCGCATTTCTTTAATAATGTTTCCAGAAAGACTTTCAAAGATCTTATTTTATCAAGTATCATGGCACGTGATTCTTGACCTCTTCTTCAATCTCTTTAATAAAAATAGCTATAATTTGTACCTTATTTGATCTTAATGGATAATTAATTTTGGTATTTACTATTATTTTAGTATTGTGATATTTAAATGTATATATGTATAAGTAGTCTATAAGAGTTATCCTCTGTTTGATAAAATAAATGAAATGAATTGTGCTTATGAACTCTATTTATTTTTAAAATAACATAATTAATTCGAAAAACTTATTATATTTATTTCATATTAAAAATATATTTGCTAAAATTTAAATTTTTAATTAAATTTAAAATATTTATAACTTTTTTACTCAAGAAAAAATAATAAATTAATTTTTTTCTGTAATATTTAACCAACATAAAAATTAACAATAACAACAAATCCATCACCAAATATATTAAGCAAAAAATCTACGCCAACACTTACCATACTATCGTAATTGTCTTCTTTTTACAGTAATATATCTAGTTATATATTGATAGTAAGATAGTTTTAAAAGGACATATTTAAAAAATGCTACGTTCGGAAAACTAACCTATTAATTCAGTTACGAATGATTCTAAGATGATTCATTTGCAAGTGTCTAAAATGTACTTTTATGCCCGTAAAGATGCATGATTAATTCAAAACACATTTTTGTTTTTTTTTTTTTTTGGTTTTATGCAGTTTAATGGGCTTAGGCACTTAAAAAAAAAAACTAAAATATTTCCTCTTATATTAATTTACCAGAAATGCACCCAATATCGCTCAAAATGTAATTATTTTTTGCGATTATTACAGTTTCTTCCCAACACTTAGTGTCCTAAAAAATATTCAGCCTGAAAGTATGCACAGAAAATTCATTTGATACTTATCAGTGACATGCTTGCCTTTTACGTGTGTGCATACTTTTAGGCTTAACATTTTTCAGAACTGTATGTTGTAAAAGCACTGTAATAATGAAAAAAAATAATTACATTTTGAGCGTTAATGCTTCCAACCCGTCTTAGGACGAGCTTCATAGTATAACATACATATGCAAAATGAATTAACAAAAAAAAAAAAAACAAAAATATATTGGTGAACAGCCTCTGTTAAGTATTATATAAACAAAATTCCTTTTTTTTTATTTTTATAAACAGGAGCTGAGCTTGATGAAAATACTGCCATTGAATATATTGAAGAAGACCACAATGACGATGGAGGTGAAGACTCGAACGATGACAGAGCTAACAAGAGCCAGGAAATGGAACAAAGTGAAGAAGATGCTGGCAAAATTTTGGAACGCATACTTGCTGAGGAAAAGCCAACATTGACGGTTGAAAATAGACAGCGATTCACAAACCCAAATAATTGCGGCATGGAATCAATCATCAGCTTAGAACGAACAGATACGGAAGTGGAAATGGAAAAAGTAGCGGCAAATAGTTTACACGATGAACATTGAAAAAACAAAAATAAACATAGAGTTATTTCTTATACAAAATAGCACTTATTGTGCACATTTAAGTTTACACATAACACTATAATTTTGTAAAAAACAATCATACATTGTCTATATAAAATTGCAACATTGTACATACGGAAAAACAACATTTTAACTTTAAACACAAGTAAACAACCAGTGTTTAGTGAATATTTTAAAAGTAACGGTGCATTACTTTAAATTAACAAATAATATTTATAATATATACGTACATGTATATAAATTAAAATGTTATTGAAACGTACATTTTAAGTAGTGCTAGTTGTGTAGTATTTTGTTTTTTTGCGCATAACGTATTAAAGTTTAGAGAGAAAAGAAGAGATTATAGGCTAGCCAAGAATAATTTTAATGAATCAAATGGAAATTGAGAAACATTAAAGGTATTTTTTTTCTTTCATACATAATATAATATGATTGCCTAGAATTCTAATAAATATATATATACAGATATATATATATATATATATATAGTATAAAAAAACGAAGAAATGAGTAAATATTTCATAAAATAAGTGTTCTATTTTTATACAAATTGAACGCAGTTTTTGAAACTTTGTACAAATCGAACAAAGTGCTATTTATGCCTCAATAAATAAAATATTCTGCAAACACCACTTAATATTATGTTGCAGACGGAGAGACTTTGTTATTATAAAATGATTACATTTTTAAAGTAACTCCCACAAAAGTTTAGATCGCAATCCGTGTTGATCGTTATACGTAGCAAACAAATAATACCGATTTAGTTATTTTGTTTTTTTTTTTTTAAATTAATTTAGTAACTTCTCTAAGTTATTAATTTGTATAATTGTATTCAATATTAAGTCAAGTTATAAAACAATTACAACAGAGCAATAATAATGTAGCGTTATACATAAATCATTTTTCTTTTTCTTTCTTGTAAACTTCTCTAAAACTCATTTACTTATGTATACACAAACACACAAATATATAATTTGTAGGACCCTCATTAGTTTTCTCATAGTTTTAAGTTGTTTTCATATCATTTGTAGGTTTCTTCCTCTTTTACATAATTGTAGTTTTATCTCTTTTGCAGCTAACAAAAATAAATTACATTTTAAGAAAACATTGTAAAATAAAATTCATAGCAAAACTATTGATTGTTAAAGAATGCGTGTCTGTAATTTTTTTTGAACTATTATTAGTTTTGTTTATTGATGAATTTATTGTGTAGTTATTATAAATCAATAATAAAATTTAATGAATAAATCGTTTGGAAAATAAAAGAAACATGCATTTTACATATTTAAGATTCTTCCAATTGAATATTAAATATTACAAAGGAGCGAAACATTTGGAAATTTGTCCGACATGTTACTGTTTTGTTGTGTGAAACAAGTTTCGTCTATTGCATTCTTGAGAATTGAAGTATTACGTACCATATTCTGTAAATTTTTCTTATCGCCTAATTATTGGGTCAAATGCATAAAAATTAGATGGTTCTCGGAGATCGATCTGGCGAGATCAAACTCAAGCAGTGAGTAACACGAATTTTCTTAATCTCAGACTCAGAATTGTAAGCATAAAAATAAGATCAAGCTCGTGACAAATTACTCAACATAAGTGAGATCGATCTCAAAGCTCTTCTTGAATTTGTAATGCAATTCGCAAGTGGAAATGATTATACAATTTAAAGGAGTGGAAATAATTATAAAAAAATCCTTTTAAACAAAAACTTTTTTTTTAAAGATTTGGCAAAGAATTTCAGATGTTTTCATATAACAGATATTTAACAAAATATTTATGGTTTATTACATAAATTTGTATTTCAAAGATTTTTTAAAAATATGTTTTGCTGAAAGTGTACAAGGGCTATGAATTTTTGACAGGATGATGCCGTTTTCGACTTCATCAAGCTTACTTTTTAATTATTAAAGAAACTTTTATTGTTGAGCATATTGTAATTTGTCCTCAATAGAGGCTCAAAAAATCGGCGTGGAAGTAAAATATCTCGAATTCACCAAAAAAAAAAAGATGATGCATAATTAAATGTGCGTTTGAGAAAAAGAAAACTTAAATTTGCTTGTACTACAATAAATTTAAAACAAAATAATAAAGTTACCATTTTCGGAATATAAACGAGCACTGCTTTTTGAATGATCATTACGTACGCCAAATAGATCGTTTTCGATTTGTATTAAAGTAAAAAGCAATAATTTTCTTCGTTAATTTTTTCATAAAATTTATCGCCGACGACTTCGTAAATGGCTCCTTTTTCGGAACATAAACGAGCACTCGTTTGCGAGTGAACATTACGTGCGCCAAATAGATCGTTTTCGATTTGTATAAGAGTAAAAAAACGATTATTTTCTTTGTTGATTTTACACAAAATTTATCGCTGACGACATCGTTAACGGGTTATTTTTCAAAACCATCACTCGCTTACTAACTGTCCGTTAAGAACGCCAAAGGGATTGTTTTCGTATTTTTAACTAGTTCGAATACGATAGTTTTTTTTGCCAATTCTTCGAGAAATTTACATTTTTCGATATCGAAATTGGACTTTGTGCCGGGTGTTTTGATAAGTTTCTTATTAACAAAGTTTTAACTGTTCAGTGTGTTTTGCAGGGAGCGAAACATGGTAATAAGAGTCAGGCAAAAAATCCCATTCGAACTCGAGCAATTTTTGGAGAGCCACCCAACTCGTATGATACCTGGTGTTATAGTGGTGGAAGACCACCCCATTCCGATTCACCAGCTCAGACCATTTCTGTTGGATGGCATCCTTCAATTTTCGTATTTGCCCACAGTGGACTTTAGAATTTATGGTCTTACTATGTTGGAGTAGTTTGTAGTAGACAAGCCCCTTCTAATCTCACCAGATTGAGAGCAAACCCTTCTTCTGGTGAATGTCTGTTTTTGCTTGCCTCTCCAACGCTTCATCTTCTTGGACCATGTCTTATTTTACTGTTGGCATTGTTGTAGACAATCCATATTTCGTCACCCGTAAACATTTCATAAGTCGATGGCAAATGACAACTTGATTGGCTTTATGAATTTCTTTCAATTCGTGTGGAACCCAGATATCCAATTTTTTGATGAAAACAGCAAACTTTAAATGACCTTGTTCGGCCGTCACCTCTCTGCAGATAATGGCAAGCCTCAAAGTGTAAAAATTGGCATAAAAAGCTTCTAGAGAACATAAGCCGTTCGGAGTCGGCATAAAGCTTTGTAGGTCCAGTTCTCGATCATTTGTGTTCAAACATTTCACAACACGTACAACACTATTGATCCATTGAGCCATTTCGTTTTTTGTTTTTTAAGACTTCCAAAGAAAAGCAGAAAAAAACATATTAAATATAAGAAACTTACATATCATATCATTTCGATAGCATTAAAATTACTTCTGCAATCGTGTCGAAAGACAGACGGACATGGCTAAATCGACTCATATGCTGAAGTTGATCAACACTGCATTTTTTTATACCTGTCACGCCTCCTTATGGACATTACAAACGGAGTGTTGCGATCCTCCCTGTGAGGATACCCTAGGTTCGTTGTCGCGGCCTAAACTTCCTATATTGGATGGATATGATTTCTGCCCGTATCCTGTTATAATGAGTGGCTACAGGCTATACATCTGAGCCGAGTTTCTAATTGGCACCTGGCATTTGGAACCAGTTACCAAACGTCGGGTTATTCGATGGAGTTAACGGCTTTTATACTCACCCATTCTATCCAGATTTGGCCAGGATCCTCAGCTGCCTCGGTCGTCATTCCAGAGCCAAATCCAAACTAGAAACTGAAATAAAATCCACACTGAAATGAAACACTTACAGTCTGACTTAGTACGGTCGTTGATTGCCCATCAACTGAACTTCTGTGTTTAGCAGAGACCAGATATTTTTAACATATCTGTAGCTTGTTCCTGTAACAAAATCGGTAAGCTACCGATTTGTGTGATGTCATGCGCTATCGATCCCTTTTGCGGTAGCAATGTAGTTCAATTCGCACACACCCAAAAATTCATATTGACATTTCATTGCTTATAACTTTTATATCGATCTTTCATAATCAGCCCTATAATGAATAAAATTTCCTCCAGAATTGAAAAAGGGTACTTTTATTTTTTAGACAGGGGACAGATTTTTAGACAATATTTTTTCTTATGATCTTAAAAATTGACGATAAATGCAAATATTTGCGTTGAAATTTTTTAAAAATTCACTGAACATTGCTAAAAATATGAAAATTCGTTTTTTAATTCCGGGCGTAATTTTATTCACAATAGGGCTACATTTATTTGCCTCAATTTTATCTTTTAATTTACATTTTTCAAATTATTTTTGTCAAAAAGTGTTTGTTTAGAATTTTGAGATTCAAAATAAAAATTTCTAAATATTTTCTAAAGTTTTTGTCAAAAGTTTGCTTAGAATTTAGAGATTCAAAATAAAAACATCGTCAAAAAGGTTTTGTTTAGAAATACGAGATTCAAAATAAAAACTTAAAAACATTTCAAAAAACTTAAATTTTATTTATTTCCATATAGCAGTGGAAGGTGTTGAGCTCTGCTACAATTTTGAACTGCTTTATCGAACATTGCCATCGACTCCGCTTTCGTGTATTAAGGTGCTAAGTTCTGCTAAAATTTTTAAATGCTTTAACGAACTTTACCATCGACATAGCATTTGTGATTTAAGATGCTAAACTCTGCTAGAACTTTGAACTGTTTTGTCGAACTTTGCCATCGACTCAGCTTTTGTGAATTAATCATTGAAAAAATATTTTCTACAAAACTAAAGCAATTGTTTTATTGAATTGAGCATAATAATAAATACACACTTAATATTATCCAAAAATGGATGCTGACCGTAGCGTGAATAAGTTGAATAAACTTTTTGGAGTTTCGCAAACACTTCAAAAGAAGGCCGGTCGACGACTCAGTGTTACCGATCAAGAACGTGAGGAAATCGAACGCAAGAGGGGAGCTCATTACCGAGAGATACGACAGCAGCGCCTCTCTAGTTTGGGTGCAAACCATCGTTATGTACTGGAAATTTGTGCCGACCTCATCGGTGTAGAGACCGATGAAATAATAACGGGCATTGTGGACGAGAACGCATATGTTGAATTGTTAAATGGCATGTTTGAGGATAAGGGACCGCGTGCTTGCATGATCAGCTATGCCAACATGTTGGGCTATCCTATTAGTTCAGGACGTTACAATGAGAAGCTGAAGTATGCGAGTGTTAAGCGTGCCATCTGCCTGCGCAGTGACAATGTCAAACTAAACGGTAAGTGGGTGGTGGTTTATCGCAACAACAACAACAAGGCAGTTGAGAATCGCACCGTGTCGGATGATGTGGCAATGTTCTGCTGGACCGCAGATAAACCTGACATGTGCCTGTATGTGATTAAAACTTTTATGTATTCCGTCTTGACCAAATCGCTAGAGGCAGTTAGCGAATTTGGGGTGGCCGAAAAGGAGCAGAAAACGAAATTCTTTCATAACCTTAGCATGTACAACATCTTTCTCAAGGCCTCCGAACAGACGGTGTCAACACGCGTGGTCTTCGAGGTCTCGCATGAGCTGTTCAAGGGTTTATTGCTGGTCAAATGGCAGATCCAGGAGAGTTCGAAAATTTTGTGGCGTGTCCGCATGGTTGAACGGTATTTTGCGCAATGGCTGCGTCAATTGCAGGGAATACTTGTTGAGGGCAAGCAGATTTTGCGGGACTCAGCCGATGTGGGTCCGCTGCAGATGCTGGTTAATTGGCGACGCATGCTTGCACGTTATACCTCCATAACGGAGTTTGTTTCGTCGCGTGCGTTTAATAACCACAAAGCTTGTCTCACGCTTTCAAGATCGTCAAAACTTCTGAAGGTGAGGATTTTTGTGTGATGGGGAAAAATGAATGATTATTTGTAACGTATTTGTAATTTGTTATTTGAAATTTGTTATTTTTAAAAATCTTTATTTGTTATTTTAAAATTGGAATTTGTAATTCTTAATTTGTACTTTTTAGTTTGTAATTTCTAATTTGTATTTTGTAAACGGCAATTTGTCGTTTTTCATTTGTAATTTGCGATTTATAATTTGGTTTTGGTGTTTGCAATTTGTAAATTTTTAATTTGTAAATTGCAATTTGTCATTTTTAACTTGTACTATGTAATTTGTAATTTTCAAGTTGCGATTTGTAATTTGTAAATTTTTATTTGTATTTGTTTTTGTAATTTGGTATTTGTTGTTTGTAATTTGTAAATTGGGATTTGTAAATTGTTATTTGTAATTTCCATTTTTACTTTATAATTTGTAACTCGTAATTTGTACTTTGTAATTTTTTATCTGTAACTTGCAATTCGTAATTTGGTACAGTGGTCCCCGGTTATTTGCGTCAGCTAAAATGCTTAATGCATTTAGCCGGGGAACTACAATATATTACGAGAATATATAGTATATTAAAAATATTAAGCTTGCTTATTATGCAGCTCAGTTAAACGGAGAGCCCAATGAAGCGGGGCGCAATTAACCGGGGACCACTGTATTTGCAATTTGTCATTTGTAATTTGTAATTTGCCATTTCTAATTTGCAATTTGTAATTTGTCACTTCTCATTTGTAATTTATTATTTGTAATTTGTTATTTTTAAATTATAATTTGTAATTTGTAATTCGCAATTTGTAATTTTTAAAATTGCAATTTGCCATTTCTAATTTGCTATTTGTAATTTTTACTTTATAATTTGTAATTTTTACTTTGAAGTTTTTAACTTGTAGTTTGGTATTTGTAATTTGTAATTTGATATTTGTAACTTGCAATTTGGTATTTATAATTTGTTATTTGTAATTTTTAGTTTGTAATTTGTAAATTACAATTTGTAATTTGTAATTTACAATTTGTAATTCGTAATATGTAATTTGTAATTTGCAACTTGCAATTTCTAAATTGTTATTTGTACTATGTAATTTGTAAATTGAAATTTGCAAATTGTTATTTGTAATTTGGTATTTGTAATTTGTAAATTGTAATTTGTAAATCATAAATTGCAATTTGTCATTTGCAATTTTCGATTTGTAATTTATAAAATGGAATTTGTAATTTGTTATTGTTTTTATTTTAATTTTTTATTATGAGACTTAAGACTCTAGTTTTTCTGTATATTACTGCTTACTTTATTTGACAATTATATTATTATTGCAATTATTTCCTTAAATATCCAGAAATGGTCTGAAATTGATAACCAAATCACTTTGGTGTTAAATGAGGCAAAGGATAATGTACGTTATATAACATCCTTGCAAAA
The DNA here is from genome assembly GCA_914767935.1 of Coremacera marginata. NCBI lineage: Eukaryota > Metazoa > Arthropoda > Insecta > Diptera > Sciomyzidae > Coremacera > Coremacera marginata. Next base: position 60,176,432 of record OU612045.1, on the reverse strand, counting down.
ATTTTGGGATCCTCTTTATCGGTAATAGTTTTATTTTTACAAAAATCATTTTATCACAATTAATATAATCAAATTTTCTCAAATAAGATCTTCACCGGATGAGATTATAAGCAGTCTACCCGGTTTAATGGTTGCCATACGCAATGTTTCCAAAACAGCTCATTATTTTAACACGCCCACCAATGTTACGGGTCTCTTGGTTAAGATATCCAATCAACTGACCATAACGAGCAAAATGTTTCTCACCGAAAATGCTCGCTTGAATTTATGGAAGATTTCACCGAATGAAATTATTGAGAAGGTAGAAAAATGCAAGGAGGTGATGCATTTCTACAAGGAGATCTATAGAAAAACGGTTGATGACATGAAGCATGCCAATGAGAAACCATGGATTGTTTCGTCGGTTTATATATTCACATGCCTGGAAAAGTTTTTACAACGTTTGGAAAAGGTGGGCATAATTTTTTAAATAATTTAACAGTAAATTACTTAATGAAGAAATTCAATTGATATTTTTTCAGATAAAGATAATTTTCATCACCGAAATAACGTATTCCGTACTAGATCGCATATGCATAAGTGGCATGGAGAAATTCAATGCCCAGATCAAGGGAGCACGAACCACTATTAGCAGCAAGCCATATGATCCGCTTAATTATCGCATTGAAACTTTCGACGAGGATTTCAAACAATTCATCAAAGAGGTCGAAATTGCCGAAGTTGGTATGCAACAATTTGTAAAGCAACAAATTGCCGATGTACCAATAGCAGAATCGGTGATTTTAATACTAAAGAGATTTGAAAATTTGAATTTGGAATGTTTGTGCTTGGACAGACGTTACTTGGAAGTAGCAGAAATGTTGGAAAAAGAAATGTTTCTGTTAAAAGATGTGTAAGTTAAATGTATCTGATATTTAATTTAATATTATTCTTTATGTAAACAGTTACAATGAAGAACGTGGCAATCCTTTTATTGCGCGCAATATGCCACCAGTAGCCGGACGCATCATGTGGATACGTTCCATCTTCAAGAAAATCGACGAGCCCATGAAATTGCTTAAATTGCGTCAATGTGTGTTGGCTCACAAAAAGGCGCAACGCACAGTGCGCTACTATAACTATATGAATGGCATTATATGTCACTATGAGATGACCTACCATAAGGCCTGGTATGACTATGCTGAGGAAGTTCGCTGTCTGCTAAATGCGCCCATACTCGTTTGCGCTATTGAAACTGCCGAATATACGGTGAATTTGGATCCAAGTGTTCGACAGTTGATATTCGAAACGGAATGGATGTGGAAGCTAAAACTGGAGGTTCCTAATGTTGCCAGCGTTATAACATATTGCAAGGATCGTATAATTAACCCGGCAACATCGCTTAAGTTAGCGCTTACAAAATTCGATAAGCTAAGACTATCAATATCGGCGGTCTTTATAAATATCATGCGATTTCGCTTACAAGAGGTAATACTCTTGCTTAAGCCGGCTCTGTCGACAGTAACATGGTTATCTGAAAATTTAGAGGACTTTGTAATGTCCGCTGAAAAGGTGAAAATTCATATTACCATTCAATCTCGATCTTTTAGATAACTTTCACTTTTTTCATATACACATGTTTCACTCATCTATCTCTTGATATGTCCAACATAGAAAATTGATGAGGTTGACGTGTTCTACAAGACAGTCTTGAACATCGATAACATCCGTATTACTAAAGAAATGAATAGCTTAACCGATTATTTGTATGTTTATATGCCGGACCAACCTGTAACAGCAGAAAAATTCGTAGATGAATGCAATAAGCTACGACAAGATATCGGTAAGTGAAACCTCACTTAAGGACCTAAGAGGGTTCTTATATATTTTCAAGAAACATTAGAAGATATTATAAATGAATCCTACAGAATTCTTGGTATAATTCTGTCTTAAGTTAAAATAAAGCAAAAAGCTTAATGAAAGCATTGTTTGCAAAAAAGCAACTAAAACCATACAAAACTATTGGAAATTTATGGTGAAGATGTGATTAAAGAAAGACAATGTCAAAAGTGGTTTGCGCATTTCCGTTATGGCAATTTTTCAATCATAAATGCTCCTCGTTCTGGAAGGCCCTCCTCGGAGCTTGACGACAACTAAATCAAGACGGTAGTAGAGACAAACAAGCAGTCAATAGTCAGAGAAATTGCGAGTGGCTTAAATTTGTTCGTTGCAAGCATTCATGGTCATTTAAAGTCCGATTGTTTCATCAAAAAATTGGATGTCTGGGTCCCGCATAGGTTGAAAAAATGTTCAAATGAAACGATCGGATCATGGGAGCGGTACCAAATCTCACGAAACCAAATCTCCACCATAGACAAAATCTCCAAGTTACAAAATATGCAAAGTCTAAATATCAAATTAGTAAATCTCCAAAGACAAACTATCCAAAATCATTATATCCAAGCCAAAACCACAAAATTCATTTTTTTTTTTTAATTTTTTTCCCAACACTGCATATTTTTTTGTAATCTTTAATTCAATAAAAACGCTTTGCATAATTTTTTATCCTAATAGTTTATGAATCAAGCAAACTATGAATAAAGCAGACTATCTTAGGGCCAGTTTTTCAGTACGAGTTTAAAGTTTAGTGAAATTACACAGAGCTTAACTCAGCAAAATTGAACGTTTAAACTCAGTTAAGACAAAGAAGAAACACATCACAAGATAGTTTAAGTCAAGTTAACTTCTTCGAATGCTAAAATATCTAGTTAAACCGAGGTTCTTTTCTACTCCCACAGAAAAGAACCATACATATTTTAGTCTACTGTGGGCAACTACAGAAATTGAGCGATGTCTATGTAGTCCCAACAAATCTCACAGAATGGTAAAACCTTTGGTAATGAGGGCCGTATCAAACAGTACCCTGAGAGGTACTTTGCAAAGAAAAGTGGAGACTTCTGCCTGTGCGGAATAATAAAGCTACCACAGAGATAGGAGATGAAGATTAAAAAAATGGAGAATGCATAAATGATTAATGCAGATTTGATTTATTATTAAATAAATGTTCCTAAGCTATAAACAAAAAACCGTTCTGACTCTTTTGAACAACCCAATAGACCATAAACCATCAATCTTTAAGCTTTATTCAAAATTTTCTAAGGCCCTAAAACCCACTTTTATCTTGACAGAGAAAATAATCGAAAAGAAGTCGGTGTGCATTGAGCTTGCGGTTATCGATATGATTAACATGTTTGTTGAACTACTGGAATTTGGTCCGGTAGACTCGAAAGGTCGTCGTGTTTATCAATTGCCGTTGGAAAAACTTAACGATAACAATTGGAAGACTGAGGGTAACATGCCGATTGATAAATGGGATTGGATACAGTTTCATAAGATATATCGCACCATTTACTTGGTGCCCGACGATGTTCTACACGCTCTACAAATTAAGAACTATGAAAATATACGCTATGAACTACATCATCTGCGTCTTGACTGCATGGATTTGTTTTCACTCTATAATTCAAAAATGATATCAGCTTTAGTACAATGTTCAAAACGTTCGCTGGATTTTGTGCGACACAGCATACTTAAGTAAATACTTTTACATAATTACTCTTGCTGGTATACTTCCAAGTTTTAATGAATGTCCAACACTTTTTTTAAAGAACTAACTGGCGCACTGTGCCACAAACGCCCATACTTTATACCGATATGGATATCGATTTGGAGCTGGGTTGCCGTGTTGAACCAACTTTGGAGAATATGCAAACGCACTTTCATGCTGCCGTTCAGGTTTGTACAGAAATCAACTACTTTATTTCTACTTGGGGCAAGCATGCCAAAACCTTTCAACGCAAAGAACGCAAAATCACACTTGGTAAGTATTGACCGTTATTTTGAATGCATTACATTTTTCTTAACCAATTTTTGACTGTATTTAAAGACGAAAATCGTTATGAACGAAATTATTTTCGTTTCGTTATTGATCACAAGGATATAATAAGAGCTGTGCAGAATCTTGCGACGGGCTTGATGTTATACAAACCAGATTTCGATGATTTCCTAAAGGTAAGACTACAGTTTCAAAAGTGAGATATTGTGAATGCTATTAAGATTATTAGACCTATTCGGCACAAACTGTTATGAAAAAAATCTGTTATTCTGTTATGATTTCCCATAACAAAAATTTATGTTATGAGTTATTTTGTTATGATTTCACATACAAATTTTTGAGCTGTCAAAAAATCTGAATAACAGTTATGATGAATAACAGAATTTTTTCATAACAGATTGTGCCGAGTAGGTCTATATATTGCTCTTAAGTTGGGTTGCCTAGTGTTGCCACATACTTTTTAAAAACAAAAAAAAAATGACAAAAAATAAACCTGTATTTGCAAGACAAGGCACTTCTTTTCCTGTTTTTAAGAAAAATGCAAAATTTATGTTAGTATTTACTCCGAAACGGTTCAATTTCCATTTAAAAAATATTTTTTTTTGTCCGAGAAAAACGCGAAGAATTTCACCGATTGTTTTTTTTTAAAAAATATGTTTTTAAGCTTCTTATGATCAATTGTGTTGTGCGTGTTGTGAAATGTTTGAACACAAATGATCGGGAACTGGGCATATACGTTTTATGCCGACTCCAAAGGGTTTATGTTCTCAAGAAGCTTTTCATGGCAGTTTTTACTCTCTGAGGTTTGCCATTGTCTGCAGAGAGGTGACGGCCGAACAGAAAAATTAATTCAATTGAAAAAACTGTCTGTGTCAGGTGGGATCTGAATCTGGGTTCTCTGGCGTATGGGCCACACACTCTACTCACTACGTCACGGCCGCCAGTGAACAGTTATGTAGATAAAATTTTGGTAGAGCAAAAAATTATTTTTGTGCGCGTGAAAAAAACAGCGGAACCGGTGTTTTTTTGCATAACTCGGCTGTGCTTTTGCTTGTTTGTTAGTAGTGGGCCCATGTTTTTTTTTTTTTTAGACTTAACCAGCACTCAGGGGGTGCCCCCTATAAATGCGAAAGCATTGTGTTGATTCGGAAGACGGGTGATAGTTAGTTGGAGGGTGGAAAGATGGAGTAGTGTCGATGAAGATTTGATTTAAATTTACACAGATTGAAACTGTCGGGAAACACGCTCGCAGGGAGATTGTTCCACAATTTTACTGAGCGACCGAAGAACGAATTATCTCGGTAATGCGATGTTCTATTGGGCAAAGTTGCAATGGTAAAAGGATGGGCTTGGAGAGCTGCCCGAGTGAACCTAGAAAACACACGAGCTGGTGGCGTCAAGCCATGTATCTCCCTTGAACACTTCTCATGGTAGTACCTGTACAGAAGGCTTAGGCAACCAACATTGCGACGATGTCCAAGAGAGTTGAGAGAAGATGAAATATTTCCATCACCTATCAAATATATCGCACGTCTTTGAATCCGGTCCAGGAGCTCCAAATAGGATCTTGAAGCCCCTGCCCAAATGTGCGAATTGTACTCCATTTTCGGCCTAATATATGAGGTATAGATCAAACGAAGATCAGATGGAGTGAAGTATCTCTTACACCGTTTTAAAAAACCAAGGCACTTGGCTGCTTCTTTTGACACATCAAAAATGTGATCATTCCACCGAAGATCTGCTTGTATTGAAATGCCTAGAACGTCAAGAGCATCTGACTCCGTAAGATCTACACCGTTCATATAGAGGGGAGCTAAGGGGCAGCAATTGATTCGCTTGTGGGTTAACAGACAACACTGGGTCTTGCTAGCATTAAACTCTACTCTATTAGCAAGACCCCACTCGGAGATTTTTCCCAAGTCATTATTAAGTGTGTCATTCATATGTTGCCTCTTCCTCTCAATCTCCAAAGAGCTCGGGCGTTTTTTAAATGAATATGAATAGCAAATGCCGCAAACGAATGAATAGGGTTGTGAGTCAACGACAGAAGGTCGTTGATAAGAACCAGGAACAAAGTTGGCGAGAGAACTGAGCCCTGCAGTACACCTGCGTTGATGGCGTGCTCTCTGGTTGATATGCCATCGACTACAACATGGATCGTTCGATTCATCAGAAAGCACGTGATCCACCGAGCAAAGTTACCACCGACACCATATGCAATTAGTTTAGACACGAGCGCTTTATGCCACACTCGGTCAAATGCCTTAGAAATATCCAGAGCAACAATTTTGCTCTCACCGAATAAGTGAACGCATTGGTTCCATTTTTATGTTAGGAACGCCATAAGGTCACCAGTAGAGCGGGCCCTACGGAAACCATATTGACGGTCACTAAGCAATTCATTGTGCTCCAGATAGTTCATAAGGTTGAAGTTAATTACGCTCTCCATAACTTTGGCGAGCGAAGAGCATACCGATATGGGTCGGTAGTTTGCAGGGTTCGTGTCATCGCCCTTTTTTTGGTACCGGCTGGACCCTTGCGACCTTCCAACAAGATGGAAATACTCCTGTCCTGTAGGAGATGTTAAACAGGTTACGCAGAGGCCGAGCCAGACTAGAAGCACGCGCTTAAAGTAAAAGTGGTGGAATGTGCACCTTGACCCATAGGATCTATTGTACTTGCCCTTGATTAACTCTCTAGATTAAGGCTTTCTGTAAATTTTAGCACTGTTTCTGGCTAGGTGCCCCATATTTTTGAAGGAGGTTCTGATACCCCAAAAGTCAAGAAGTCTGAGACTGCAGATTGCCGGGCATTCACATAGAATGTGCTCTGCAAACATCTGAATCAGATAGGCCTATCTTTTTGAGAAAGTATCTAAGTAAACAGTGCTCTCTAAAATACAATAACTTGTTAGAATTTTGCGGTCTGGTTTGGTTAGCTTGAGTAAATCTTTCGATTTAGCTTTACTGAGTTAGAAACTCCTTTGCTTGCCTCTGTCCATTAGTATCGCTCCAGTGGCACCGAAATTTATTGTTTTCCCAGAGCCTAATTTCTTAGCCTTAAGCCAGACTACATAATGGTTCGGGGTCGATAAGAGGTTGGGATAAGAGGTTGCCCTCGAATCCTTCATGGCCTGTTATTCACCACAATTCTATTTTGTTGTTTTGTCCCAGTATATTTAGTATTTCGACGCAATCAGAAACTAGTTTTGATTCAATCTCATAAGCCTGTAGCGCCTTTAATGCCACTTGATTACATTCCCGGACACATACCTCCATTGGAGAATGGTTGGAGAAAAGACTATTTTAAGAGCTTTTTGCAAATTTGTACCGTTATTTTTCTGGAAATTTCAGAAAAGGATTGTCTGCGAGGATTTGAAGTATCTTCATGCGGTTCTTGACTTGTAATCACCTATTTCATCCATTCTTAGTGCACAAAGACATGTCTCTTTTTCGATAGCAATTGTAAGGCCGCAGTCCAATTACAGTCCAATTAGTACAATACAGTACAGTATTAGTACAGTGGCCAAAAAAACCCCGGGAAATTTGATTTATAATTTTTTTGCAAATCCGATTGGGGCAAATGTTGTTATTTTAAAGGTGATTGACAATGTGCCAAATTATACGACAAATTTTTCATTCGTTTTTTTCATTAATGTTTGAGTTGCGCGCACTTTTGTAAGTAGCTAAAAGTGAATTTTTCCTTTTTTCATAATGTCTGAAACAATTCAACAACGCAGTTCTATTAAATTTTGTGTGCGGAATGAAATTTCTGCTACCGAAACTTTGAAAATGTTGCAGAAGGCCTTTGGTGAGCAAGCTCTATCGAAAACAAAAGTTTATGAGTGGTACAAAATGTTCAAAGAGGGTCGAGAAAGCGTTGAAGTCGAGGCACTGCCAGGACGACCATCAACATCAACTGATGAGCTCCATGTCAACAAAATCAAAGCATTGGTGCTCCAAAATCGTTCGATTGACAGCCCGACCCTTACTGACCTTGTTGGAACATCGGAAGGATCAGCAACTATTTTGAGTGACCGTTTGGGCCTCAGAAAAGTGAAATTTTGATTGACGCCAAAAACGTCAAATTTCATGGAAAAACAGCACTCGTAATTCGTGATCATTTCGCCAAAAACTCGACCCATTTCGTTCCGAAACGACCGTATTCGCCTGACTTAGCACCAAGTGTCTCCTGGCTATTCGCTAAACTCAAGACACCGCTCTGTGGACAACGTTTTGAATCGATAGAAACCGAAACCAAGAAGGAATTAAAGGCTATACCGACAGAGGATTTTGCAGCATGTTTTGAAATTGGAAAAAACGTTGGCACAAGTGTATTGCATCCGGGGGGACTGCTTTGAGGGAGATGTAATGAATTGAGAAGAATAAATAAAGATTTTTTAATTTATTAACAAATTCCCGATATTTTTTGCCCACAGTAGTATAATTAAATTTAAGTGAGCGGTCCAAAGAAGTTTGTCAAAGGTCACCCCTAAGAACTTGACCTCGTTTGAAAAGTCAATGGCTTTCCATCGAGGACAGGCCTTTTCAGATTTAAATTTCTTTTCCTAGAAAAAGTTACCAGAATTGTTTCGTCAGGATTTATGTTTAACCCTTTTTCCTGACACCACTTAGAAGTCATGCGTTGGGCACTCTGCATTCTATCCGATATTGTCGGTTCGTGTAAGTCTAGTCTTAAAATAACCAAGTCGTGCGCATAGCATGGTTGTTGAGACTTACGCGGAGTTTGTCCACAACTAAGGTTCACAGAAGAGGTGAAAGTACCCCTCCCTAAGGCCATCATCTGGTGGTCGTGGTGGTGTTGCGAATTCCACCTGGCTGATATGCTATGATTGTGATTTTGATCATGTTAAAAATCCATAGTATGATTGTAAGAGAAATGTTCTTATTCTGTATCACCTATTTTATCGCATTATATGACATGTTGTCAAAAGCTCCTTGATTATTAATGAAGGCACATAACGCCGTTTGTTTTGCCTAAAAGCCTTTTTGATATTATCGGTTAGCATGTGTATTGCAGTGCCAGTGGATTTGCCAGATAGATAGCCAAACTCTAATGTTTAGTTCCAGGTAAAGGCTGATTTGTCTATACGATCTAGGGAATTGTGCGTGCATGTTGTCCACCTTTGGTATAAAAACAACCTTTACCTTAGTCCATTCTTGAGAAATATGGCCTGGATTAAAAAATCCGAATGAGTGCTAGGACAATGGAATCAATGCTTTGCTGTAATAGACACGGGTAGATCCCACCAGGTCCTGGAGATTTGCATGGGAAGATTTTAGATATAACCCAAAGTATAGCATTGGAAGTGAAAAGCTTGCCTGGAAGACTTCTTTGATCAGCAATCCCTGAGTGATTTGCCTCAGTGTCCGATGGAGTGCTACATATCCCGGAAAAGGCGTCCTATAACTCGATTATTTGTACTCCAATTATTTAGATTTATATATCGTGGAAAAATCTTGATAAGGACTATGTTTATATTTTGAATTCTTTGAACTGCAACGTTTTCTTCATCTAGTACTTAACTTTAATTTCTAAAAAAAAAAAAAATTGCAAATTTTGCTGATGCAGAATTTAAATTAATTCCATTCATCATTTTATTCAAATAATAAAGACAAAAAAGTTGATTAATTCAATTGCATTCTTCACAAAAATATATATTAAGCAAAACAAGTGAAACATTCACGTCACAGTGAAAATGATCCACTTGATCAAATATTAAATAAGGTTTAGAAAAATCTATTCCTAATATTTTATTGGATGCGACTTGACACAATTTTTTTTGTGTTTTCCGAACTTATTTTGTCAAATTCATCCAAATGCGTCTTTTTTCAAGTCGTCTTTATTTGAAATCTTATGTTTTCGTATTTCAATTTCCAGTTTCTACCAAAAATTTTAAATAATATGACATATACTACTAGTAATCCCGTCTGGCGTTAAAACGCCAAAAAATATCTAGTGATAGGTAATTTTGTTTTTATATTAAGGACTATTTTTACCTTTAAACCAAGGATTTCATATAAACTTTCTTTGTTTCTGTTGAATTGCTAAGTAGCTCAGTTATTACTTATCATAGCATTACAATAAATATCTATCACATACTTTTGGGCACCACAAAGAAATTTGGCTTGTTTTATAGAAAATTGTTTCAGCTTTTTTTTTTTTTAAATACACAATGCTTACGAAAAATTAAGACCTTATTACACGTCTACAGAGCAAGGCCTTTCAATTGCTACCCTATTTTTAAAAATCGCGTCTACAGTATAGATTTGATAGTCATCACAAAAAATTCCCTTGCGTAATAATAATAATTTATGTGTAAAATTTGGTTAAAGTCGAACAAACTGTGTAGTTCAATTAAAATTAAAGTGCCACGTCTTCCTGTCTAATACCGCCTACTTTTCTAGGCTTGAAACTGCTCATTATATCAAAGAACATACTATAAGCCCTATTCTGAATGAAATTTTCCCGGGAAATGAAAAAGGGAGTTTTCATTTTTTAGACGGGATAATGTGTTTAAAGATTGTTTTTCTTGTAATCTTAAAAATTGGCTATGAATGCAATACATTCAAATTTTGCAAAAATTCTGTGAACATTGTTAAAAATACGAAAATTCCCTTTTTTAATTCCCGGGGAGATTTCATTCAGAATTGGGCTGTATATGACAAGCTCCTTGTCTAATACTTCCATCATTTTTAAACAAAAGACTGCTCATACCAAAGAAGATATGTGCACAATTTTATTTAAGTGGGACAAACGTTGGAGGAGCAGTGGGGGTACATACAGACATGATTATATTCAGCTTTATATGTATATAAGATGGGCGGTAAAAATAGGCTTGGCAGTATATATATCGCCACTTGGACTCATAGCATCTACACACCAAGTATCAAAAAAGGTAGAGCTCACGAATTACAATGATTTTTGAAATGTGAAGTAGTTATTGTGCAACCACGCCCATTTGTCGTGCATTTAATTTGTCTTAAAAAGAAAAATATCAACATTTGGTGTTAATATTCTCAGTTTTGTATTTCATACTTTTACCCTATGGGAGGAGAAAAGAGGCTTGAAGCCCGAAAACTGCCCCTGGCTACGTGCCTGTTGTAGTATTTCCGATTGTACTACAACAGGTACGTACTTGTACTCTTAACTTCAAACTAAAGGGCATTAATTAAATGAAACCGTACGAAATATTTAAGGATGCACATATATTTTGATCCCTTAGTATGTCACTTTTCATTATTTTTTAGGAAACCTACGAGAAATTCAAGTATTTATGGAGCAATGATCGCGAAAACATTATTGAAACATTTGTTAAGACAAACCCTTTGACTGTCGATATACGTGATAAGTTTATTTATTATGACAAAATAACCAGTGAGTTGGAAACTATGGAGACAAAAAGTACCATTGGGCCAATTGAAATACGAAAAGGTAAGTCCATAAGTCCATAAGTATTCTACTTTTTGATAATTTTTCACACTTACCTTAACAACACAGAAAAAGCTATTGCGAAGTTTGTGGAAGAATCAAAGAAATGGAAAACTATGCTGGGTACATTGCTCAGTGCGCAATACAAGAAGCAGCTGGACGAAATGGTTGATTTTATAGCAGAAATGGAGAATATACTCGCCAAACCTATTAACGATTTGGATGATGTACGCCTGGCTATGTTATGTTTGGAGAAAATCCGCGATAATTACATTGAGTAATGCTATGGTTTTTTTGTGATTTTTTTTTGATTAAATATAATAATACTAACATCCATTTCAATGATTTAGAATGGACATGAATTTGAACTTAATAACCGATACATATGCTCTATTTGCTAATTATAATATTTTTATACAACAAGATGATTATGATAAGGTGGATAGTCTGCAATTATCGTTCAACAAAATGTTGGAGAATGTAAGTTTGTATTTAAATGCAATAACGGATGTATTATGAAATAATTTTATATACTGTTATAATGAAATAGTCAAAGAAAGTGTCAACCAAAATTTCCGAAATGGAGGGACCACTACTCAAAGAACTTAATGAAGGCATTGCAACATTTGTACGAGAATTCGATGAGTTTAATATAGATTTCGAAGCGAACGGCCCCATGGTAGAGGGCATCTCTGCCAAAGAGGCCAGCGATCGCGTATTCTTATTTCAAAATCGCTTCGACGAATTATGGCGCAAATATGAAATGTATAGCAGTGGTGAAAAGTTATTTGGTCTACCTATTACAGAGTATCCGCTGCTGCATCAACGCAAGCGTGAGTTCAACTATTTGAATAGATTGTACTCGCTGTACATTCAGGTGCTGAAGACCATTGCCGATTACTATGAAATGCCATGGACTGAGGTTGATATTGAGAAGATAAGCGCGGAACTGGCAGATTTTCAAATCAGGTACGGCTACATTTTTTAGACTACAATCTATATTGGTCGTTTACACATAGTAAACTACTCTACGTTACTTTCGATTACAATTAAAATATTCTACTTAAAATATCTGTAAAGTTCCATTACGATATTTTTATCGAGTTGAAGAAATCTCCATAATTCTATAATTCATAATTTCCAATTTTTTTCAAAAGTAAGGGCTCTTTAACGCCCAAATGTTCTGATTTTTACCTTAGCTTTCAACCTTGTGTAACACGATGAAACAAATTTAATAATACAATTTGAAAAAGCCACTTACTTTGTTATTTGAACATCGCTCCTTCAAACGGGGTGCATAACATTTCAAAAAAGTTGCAATTTTCCCCTAATTTTTGCAATATAAATACCCAAAAAAATACAAACTTAATTCATCTTCAGCTAATTCAACTTCAAAGATATGCAATGTGAAATTTTTTTTCATCCCTCAAATTGAAAAAATGGCGTTGAAAGCAAAATTTTTTTTGATTTTTCATTGTTTCTCAATTTTTCGAGTAATGATAAAAAAATGAACACTTAAATAATTTTTTTGCGTTTTTTGTTAACGCTTTTTGATAATCTATATACAGGGTGTCCCGCAATTGAGTGCAGCTATTTACGAAAAGGCTATATCGAAAGGCTAAATCGAGCTGAGAAAAAAAATCGTATGAGAGGGGGGGTGGATTTTCACGTTCTTAGGAGCTACATGGATAATTAATATGTCACGACTTTGATTCACGTTATTGTTCCTAGCACAAAAACTAAGTTACGGAAAAGTAGCGGATAGCTCATTGCAAAGGCAATAAAATCACCTTTTCAACGGTATATCAACAAACAGCACCGACGTAACCGTTACCAAGCTGTGCTCGTTCAAAGATGAAATCAATCGGTTGAAACTTCCAAATTTTAACTTTGAATGCAAATATCTCAGAATTTCGCGTAATAAATGTATTTTTTTATAATCAATTTGGTTATTTATTCAATTTTCTTTTCAATGACACCAATAACATAAATGTATCTTAAAAAATAAATAAGATGGCTGCACTAAAAAAATTATACTTTTTTTATACGAAATTTTGAGAAATTTGCACTCAAAGTTGAAATTTGGTAGTTAAAACCGATTGATTTCATCTTCACACGAGCACAGCTCGGTAACGGTTAAGTCGTTGGGGTTTGCTGATATACCGTTAGAAAGGTGATTTTAGTGCCTTTGCAATGAGTTATTAAAATAAGTTTTATGTAGGTTAGTTTTCCTGCTAGAAACAATAACGTAAATCAAAGTCGTTAAATATTAATTAACCCTGTAGCTCCTAAGAACATGAAAATAGACCCCTAAAATCAAATCAAATATCATCTATATCAAATATCATCACTGGTTTGAGTTCATTCGAAGCTGTTCACGCAGAGATACGTCAGCAGAATTGAGTTTAGTTGAGTTTGGAATTTCTCAGAACAAAATCGTTCAGTACTCTGAAAAATACCTTGCGGTCTTAAAAGTTGCATCAAACGTACTTTCTCATTAACATTAGCATGCTTTTAGGTATTTCTCAAATTGAGTTTTGATAAATTCAGAAAAGAAGCTGAGTTTAGTTGAGTTTCATCCCGCATAATTGTACTGGAAGCTCAAGAGTTTATTTTGAGTTTAACGACAAAACTAAAATTTGTACTGAAAACTCAAACTAAACTCTCTGTGTAGACATAACATAAGCTAGTAACATAAATTGGTAATTTTTTTTTTTTAATCTGGGTTTGGCAAAAAGCCTGAACTCTCAAGCAATTTAGTTTTGCTTACATCTTTTTGAATTTGACAGGATGACACAATTTTTTATATAAAATCCCTAGTATTACCGGCTACATCAGCTAGTCTACTTTTTAATTTAACTTATATATACCATACATATCCTTTCTCTACTTAGATGTCGCAAGCTACCCAAGGGCATGCAAACTTGGCCGGCTTTTATTGATTTGAAGACTAAAATCGATGACTTCAATGAAACATGCCCGCTACTCGAATTAATGACCAACAAAGCAATGAAAGATCGCCATTGGGTGCGATTGAACAAATTACTAGGTACCGATTTCGATGTTACCAGCTCCAAATTTACCCTGGGTAAGCTGCTGGAAGCACCTATACTCAAGCACAAGGATGATGTTGAAGATATCTGTGTGGGTGCTAGCAAGGAATTGGATATTGAGGCTAAACTAAAGCAGGTTATTTCCGATTGGGGCAATGTCAACATACAACTGGGTGCCTTCAAGAATCGTGGCGATTTAGTGCTGAAGGGCACTGAAACGTTAGAAATAATAGCGGCGCTCGAAGACAGTTTAATGGTGATGAATTCGTTGTCCTCAAACCGCTACAATACTCCGTTTAAAAAGGATATTCAGCTGTGGCTATCGAAGTTGGTGAACACAGGTGAAATTTTGGAGAAGTGGTTGATAGTGCAGAATTTGTGGATCTATCTGGAAGCTGTATTCGTGGGTGGTGATATTGCCAAACAGTTGCCGCTGGAGGCAAAACGGTTCACAAATATAGACAAAAACTATGTGAAAATCATGTATCGTGCTCGCGAAGTACCCAACGCCGTAGAATGTTGCACTGGCGATGAATCACTGTCCACCATGTTGACTTGGTTGCTAGACCAATTGGAGACTTGTCAGAAGTCACTCACAGGTATGTCGTTGGCGTTGACAATTGTAAGTCATATATTGTATCATCCTTGTGCCATACAGGTTACTTGGAATCGAAGCGTTTGCTGTTTCCACGTTTTTTCTTCGTTTCCGATCCTGTTCTCCTGGAGATTCTCGGCCAAGCCTCAGATCCAACATCCATTCAACCACATTTATTGAGTATATTCGATGCGGTCGCTTTTGTAAGTGCCTTCTCCATGGAGCTTAACTAACATGATTATCTCTTGTTCTTTTATTTTTCCTTTTATAACAGGTTGACTTCCAAGAGCGCACCAACGACGTAATTATATCACTGAACTCCATGAATAATGAAAAAGTTAATCTGGAAAATGCACTCCAATGCACGGGCAGTGTTGAAATGTGGCTTTCCAGGCTGCTCAAAGAAATGCAGGACACTATGCGCACCATTTTGGCTAGCATGGCGGTGAGCTTAAATGATCCCGAATTCAATTTTGCCGAAGAATTTCCTTCATTTTGCGGTCAAGCCGGTCTGTTAGGTGTACAACTGCTGTGGACACGTGATGCTGAATACGCTTTACGCAAAAGTCGTACAGACAAGACAATTATGAAGCGTACCAATACCAAGTTTCTCAATCTGCTCAATCATTTTATTGATCTGACTGTAAAGGATCTAACGCCATTGGATCGAATTCGTTTTGAGACCATGGTGACCATACATGTGCATCAAAGGTGTGTTAAACGGTCTTTTTAGGTGTAGAATTTATATGCATGAAGTTAGATTTGCACATTTTTATAATTAATTTGATTATAAAAAAATATGTGTTGCAGTGTGACCGATGTGTGCTGTAGCGCTATAATCATTATCAGTTGGCACTTTTATAGGAATGCGAAGAATGTGCTATAATGTACCGTATTTGTGCTACAGCCCAACTTTTTATTTTTTTAAAAAACTCTGTAATTGCGCTGTGTTGAGTTCAAGTTGCATTGTAATGTGTCATAGAAAGATTGAAAAGTAGGCAGACCATTTCTGGCATAAGAGTTAATTATTATGTAACACCCAAGCATGGCAGAATTATAAGGTAGGGCCGACTCGGAGAAGAATGAATTATAAAGCAGAATAAAGCGGGCTAGATGTCAAAATCAGCTGTTCATTTCGAGTTTCTTTATGTTCATGTTTCGCAGTTGATTTTAGGTTACAATTTTTACAGTTTTTTTTGCCAATTTAAGACTTCTTTCACATTTTATAGTTGTTATTACACTGATTTAATAATATTTTCACTTAAATTATCACAATTTTACACACACGACCTCACTCTTTGCAACTTGGAAACATAAAATATTTTCTTATATCATCTTTGTGTAAAACGAAGCCTTTGTCGTAAGCCTCGTTCGTTTTCGGACGATGTCGGACAAAATTGACTTGATGTATTTTTTCCTTGCGTCGTCGTCTACTGTTACGTTGCTCAAATACTCTTAACGTGAGTACTTGTCAAAAACATTATTACCGGATTGTAAAAGTCCAGCATATTGCGTAAAACTGACAAAAACCTTTAACATTTCATACTTATTACAAGCAATTTTTAATAGGTGGCAACATTTTTTTACCTTTTTTAATTGTTTGTTTACTTTTGCTGCAAATTCAGTTTTAGGATTTATGTACTGTGAAAATTAAATAATATTAGAAATGTTTTCGGCGATTGCACTAAAGACTGGAGTGCCTTTTGCCAGCTCTGGATTCTTTTCCATTTCCAGCAATCCAAATAGTTCACTAGTTGTTTTCTTTGTACTAAAACTATAGGTAGTATTTGTGTATTCTTAGATGGAAATAAATTATATTCTATTTACCTTTTCTTCATAGCAACTTTCATTTTAAAAATGTTCACAACGATGACAATTTACTAATCGCCAAATTTTAGCATTTTGTTCGTAATTTTATTCTTACACAAAGCCAATTTCATACTAAAGCTACGTTATCGTTCTTTACTGAAACAGCTGTTCTCGTTTATGCACGACATTATTTTTACATCAAGCCAAAACAGCTGACTCTCGGCTTTCCAGCGAAGGCTTTGTTAAGTCGACGTGTCGTTTGTTTTACACAAAGATGCTATTAATTTGCAATTTCTAGGAAATTCGTCGTTTTGACATCTAAGCAACCTTTCATTATCCACTATTCGTTGACGCGTGAGGACACTGAGCCAATCGGCTATACCTTATAATTCTGCCATGCACCTAAGCACACAATTTTTTAATTCAGCTAAATTGTATTATTTACGTAAGCGATAAACCTTACTTTTCGATTTACAAATTTAATTTATTGCAGGTATTAATGTTCTTATTATAAAAATCCAGATCCTCTACTATACAGAAAAAATAACGAACAAAAGAATGTCAAAATAAAATAGAACACAAACATTTTAAGCAAGTTGCCATACTCATAAAATAATAATAATAATACAAAACAGAGTTGTCAGCTTCGTAAATTACAATTCATACACAACATTTTTCCCTCTTTTACTTGTTACGCTGAAAATAGCACTCGTGGCTTCCTCAGTCTGGTGGAGTCTTGAGGTTCTCTCCGATGCTCGTTTGTTGGATGGTTTTGTTCTGCTGAATTCAAACGTGTCAATAAATTATCCTCAATCATTGAAGCATGGGGGGGGGGGGGGGGGGGGTTATGAATCTTTCACAGTCATCTTCTGTATATGAGCGACCCTGCTCACCGCGTGAAGACTCCCAACTTAAGGGTTCAATTTCTGTTTCACCAATCTCTAATTTTTTGGCAGAGAACATTTCTATGGTCGATGGAATGTGTTGACGTGCCGATAATTAAGTAGATGATTCCATAAGATTTGTTTGCCCAAGCGGCCGGCTTCCAGCGCTTCATAAATAGTACCGCTAATCAATTTAACCCATTTTATACCCCTACCTGATCCCGCGAGCCATTTTTGATGCCCTTTGCAGGGATTATTTTTATTGACCCCCTTACTGCAAAAGCAAAATTTTTAATAATAATTTGCTAAAAGATGGTACTGCTGGTTTGTAGATATCCCTGGCTTAATGAATACAATTGAATTTATTTGCGATGTTGTATAGGATAGCTTGGCAAAATCAATTTCGCGTGCAAATTGGGAAATCCATTCTATGTCCAAAGAGTATCAAAGTCATCTTTGACGACATATAAGTTCAACCTACGCACAGTATTTCCCATAGAAGTGGTCACTACCATACAACCAATACAATTTATTTTATGTCCAGTATAGCTTGTGAATTGCCTGTTAGATTTTTGCAATTTAAAATTTGATTTTATAGCTTTAAGTGACTTGGAACTAATAACAGCACAAGGGGCGCCCGTATCTAGTTCCATTTTAACTTGTTTTCCATCAATGTAAACTGATATAATTTTCTGTTGAAGTGCTTTTAATGATTATACTGAACTAATACAATTAAGATGCTCAACGTCATCAAGTTCAGCTGTTGGCTCCATAGCTGAGACCTGCAGCAATTACAGCGCCCAGTCTATGAGTGTAGAATAATACTGAACTGATGACCCATCTCCTGATTTGTATTCAGAAATATTGAACACCATTGTCTTAGGATAAACTGAACTAGGTGAGTTTATTGTCGACAAAGAAGGAAGATTTGCCACAGCAGCTTTTGTGGCCTCAGTTACTGCGTAATGATTGCTCCTGCTAACAAATCCATTACTGATTGAAATAACTCAGGTGTGAGACTCATTACTACGAACCCCACTTCTGACACCACTTTTGGATTTACAAAGTTAATTTATTTCAGGAGTTAATGTGTTTATTACAAAAATCCAGATCCTCTAGTATACACAAAAAATAACGAACAAAAGAATGACAAAATAAAACAGAACACAAACATCCTAGGAAAGTTGCCCATACTTATAAAATAATAATAATATTAGGTTCATGCATTGAAAACCGAACTTTTACAACAGATGGCACTACAAACAAGCGCTGTAAAACTCCAATGACATATATGTCATTTTAAAGTACTACCGGTCAGCTGTCAAAGCCAAAAAGTAAATTTGCTAACATTATGTGCGCATAAGTTTTTTACTCTCATGGAAAACTTCGAAAATTTGCGGAAAAACAGCATTTGCGGGAAGTATTGTAGGGATACTTTTTTGCCAAGAAACTTTTGCCGAAAGTCATCGTTTGCTGCTGGATGTCTATGGTGACGATGCGCTAATTGGTGATCCAATACGAGGTCTCTTTTTCAACTGGGTTGTTCTGACAGCTGTTAGGTGTCGAATGTCGAATTACTCCTGAACAACCTTTATTAATTGTGGAAACTTACTACCAAAATCAGTCATCAGTTAGAGAATGTTATAGAGTTCTTCAACATCATTTTTGTCGTTATGAGCGTTCAATTGAGCAATTTTACACTATTGGACATTCATCATTCAACCACAGTGCATAGAGCTTGTAATTTTGAGAACATTTCTGCAGTAGCAGAGAGTGTTCGTGAAATCCGTGAACAATTGATTCGTCGCCGATCTCAAGCTTTGGGCATCTCTTATGGATCATTGTGGTGTATTTTGAGGCGTGATCTTGGTCTGAAGTTCTATTAAATACAGCTCGTACAAGAATTGAAGCCGGCTGATCTTGGTGTACGTATTAATTTCGGTTAATGTGCCTTACACCACTTTAAAATTGATCCATTATTTTATCAAAGCTCATTTCTGGTTGAAAGGCTACGTTAACAAGCAAAATTGCCGTATTTGGGCAGATAAACAAGCAGAAGCAATCCAAGGGCTTCCAATGTATCCCGATAAATGTACTGTTTGGTGTGGTTTATGGGCAAGAGGCATTATCGGACCGTATTTCTTCACAAATGCGGATGGAGGCCGTGTTAGGTCAATTGTGCTCGCTACAGAGCAATGATGAATGAATTTTTGTTGCTAAATATTCAGGATATTGGTATAGTAACCCTCTGGTTTCAACCGGATGGTTCAAACGGAAACGTTCAATGAAAACATCATCTCAAGAAATGGTCCTGTTAATTGGCCACCAAGATCATGTGATTTTATGCAATTGGATTACTTTCTTTGGGGATATGTTAAATCACTTGTTTATGTCGACAAGCCCGAAACTATTGACGCTTTGGAAACCAGCCTAACTCGTGTTATTCAAGGAATACCGGCCGATATGCTCGAAAGAGTTGTCGAAAATTTGACCCACAGAATGGACCATTTAAGAGTTAGTCGTGGGCAACATTTGAAGGAAATAATTTTTAAACTTTAAGTTGTAGGAACCGAACTATCATTCCAAATAAAGATTTGCTTCAATACATTGGTTTTTATGTATTTTATTTAGAAAACAAAGTAGGAAGCTCTTATTGGATCACCCTTTAAAACACATTGTTTTGAGTGGTATATCCTCCCTGGTCGAGTGAAAATATTCGAAGACGAAGAATTAGAGATCCTCCTCAGTGAAGACTCGTTCCAAACACATAATAAGTTATGGTGGAAACAATGAAATATGAATGTACTGACATCTGTAAATATCAATATCAATAGTTAAAAGCATTTTTTTTTTCTCTGTATGGCACAACTTTAGCACATTATAGCACAATTAGTATAAAACAAAATGTAAAGTGGTGCAAAGTAAGAGCTTTCCAAATATATGAATTTTTTTTTTAATTTCTATGGCATATTACAAAACATCTCTGCCACATCGTAGCACAATATCCAAACTTTTTTAATCTCATAAAAACTATACTCTGAGATTAAATTTTAGTACCACTGCGTCATATGATAGCACATATCCGGCACATTAAAGCACACATTTTTTAATAAGCCAAAAAGTGCAGGTCTTAATTCTTGAACATGTTGAAGTTTCATTCGATTTCAACCCCTTTCTTCTTTCATCTCCCTCAGAGATATATTCGATGATCTCTGCACGATGCGCATTCGCTCAGTGAATGACTTTGAATGGCAGAAACAGGCTCGTTTCTACTACAACGAAGATAATGATGACATTATTGTGGGCATAACCGATGTCAATTTCATTTATCAAAATGAATACCTTGGCGTTACAGAGCGCTTGGCTATCACGCCCCTAACAGATCGTTGTTACATCACACTGGCACAGGCTATCGGTATGGTGATGGGAGTTGTTTTGTGCGAACAGAGGAGCTTGCGAACTTAATTCAATCCGCTTTATTTTCTTCTAGGCATGTCTATGGGTGGTGCACCGGCAGGACCTGCTGGAACTGGCAAGACTGAGACTACCAAAGATATGGGTCGAGCTTTAGGCAAATTGGTGGTTGTCTTCAACTGTTCCGATCAAATGGATTTTCGTGGCTTGGGACGTATTTACAAGGGCTTGGCTCAGTCGGGCTCTTGGGGTTGTTTTGATGAGTTCAATCGTATTGAGCTGCCTGTATTATCGGTAGCCGCGCAGCAAATTTAGTAAGCATGAATATAATCCAATTCATGGTATAATAAAATAATGTATTGTATGCATGGCTGAGTGCCAGAACTGTCAAAAAACGATAAAACGACATTAACTTTCTCCATAGATTTTTTATTTTACCATGATCCAACTAAGCTTCATCTATTTAAACTTTCGACGTTTTCTCTTTTAGCATTGTCCTGACAGCACGCAAAGAGAAACGTAGTTCCTTTATATTCAGTGACGGTGATAATGTATCGCTCAATCCTGAATTTGGTCTTTTTATCACCATGAATCCTGGCTATGCTGGTCGTCAAGAGCTACCCGAGAACTTGAAGATTATGTTCCGTACTGTTGCTATGATGGTGCCCGATCGAGCCATCATTATACGTGTCAAATTGGCCAGTTGTGGATTTAAGGAGAATTTAATATTGTCTCGCAAGTTCTTTACACTTTATAAGCTCTGTGAGGAACAGCTATCGAAACAGGTACATTACGATTTTGGTCTGCGTAATATTTTGTCAGTATTGCGTACTCTGGGTGCCCAAAAACGTGCTAATCCCGCAGACACAGAGGAAACAATTGTTATGCGCGTGTTAAGAGATATGAATGTTTCCAAACTTATCGATGAAGACGAAGGTCTCTTCTTGTCACTCATCGATGATATGTTCCCGGGCATTAAATTGACTACGAATGTTTATAAAGATTTACAACGAGCTATAGTTAAAATTGCTGAAGAAATGGGCTATGTTAACAATCCTGAGTGGAATCTAAAGGTGGTGCAATTGTATGAAACCTCATTGGTGCGTCATGGTCTTATGTTAATGGGTCCTACCGGATCGGGCAAAACCAGTTGTACGCACGCCATGCTTAAGTGTTTCACCGAAATGGGCCGGCCGCACAAGGAGATGAGAATGAATCCAAAGGTAAATAGCAAACATGAGAGGTGTACATTATTCTTCAATTGACTTTTAGTTCCTTGAAAATGAATGAAAAATGAAAAAGTTTACACAATATAATGCTGAAAATAAAGTATTATTGACGGCTTTAATTTTTGAAAAGACAAACTTCTTACGAGGCACTATTAAATGTTTGCTATATTCATCCAAATTTAGCTTGGGAAGATATTCGTCGCAATTTCTTGGAATTTTTTCAAAATCATATTTTGCTAATATTTTCAAAACTTTCGCTTCTCTTCAAATTTTGAACAGTTTTTGAACAAAACTTTCTTAATGATTTCAACTCTGTACTCAGTTTTCCTTCATCAGATCCATTTTTTGAGATTCAGAGTGTTTTAAGTTTTTCATGATTTTGAGATTATTTTTATCTACAAAATCATAAGTTTTCAACACTTGGCAAAGCTTGAAAACTCATTTTCAAGACATCAATTGCTATGTGAAGCATATGGGAAACACACTTCATCAATAAAAACATGGGAGTACTGGCTCTGGCGTTTTAACCCTGGAAGGACATGCTTCTTTTTTATGCATAAAGGTCATGCTTCGTCGAATCGACGACAACATTTTTTAAAATAATCCTACTGGTTTCTTGTGAGAAAAAATATTTAAATCCCACTTGCTTTTGATTATTTATCTTATTTAAAGTAAAGAACAACAGAAATGATTTTTATTTTTAAAAGTTTTTAATAAAAAAAATTGTTTTTCACAGTTTAAGTTCATTTGGCTTTTTTTACAAAAGGTAATTTAAAAAAAATAAAATAATAATAACTTCAGGCACATATTTAAAAAAAAAAAATTTAATCCTTAAAAATAATGTTTTTAATTTAAAAGAGATCAAGTTTTTATGAGGATAAAGTTACATTATATACAAGAGGCACAGAGCTCTATTTTATGCTCCCCACATAAGCTGATTTCGCATTTTGCACAGGATGATTTAGTCATGCGTCGTTTAGATGAGGGACAAATACCACAAATCTTCCTTTTTCTTTCAGAATTGGTTTATTGAGATTTCTGTTCGTATTGATGTATTGATGTATTGATGTTTTTTCGCACCGTTGACTGTAAAGTTGGAACCGTAAGCCTATAATCTAATTGGCCTTTAATAAGTGCAAAATGTAATTTTTTCATGAAGTTGACGCGATAGAGGGGCTTTTGATTTGCCTCAAACATGTTGTGCACGTAAATTATGTATGCATTTATGAAAGCCATATTTAGCATTCCAAAAAATTGGCACATTGGCCATCTGTTGGTTTTTCGTGAACAGCTCATAACGCTACACATTTGGTCGTATGTATCGACACCTCCTTTTGTTTGATTGTAGAATTCTACCATAGTGGGTTTTTGTGTTTGTTCATTTACTGTCCCTTCTTCGTTACACGATGATAATAAATATACCATTTTGCTTGGTTTCGGCTTATATGATAGAAGTGTTAGCTCATTGTCATAGCAAAACATGGATGTTCCGCACTTACGACCCTTAGTATTTAATAGTTCTTTCGGAATTCCTTTCTTATTTGAACGCAGAGTTCCAACCAGTGTCAACTTATATGGTTCACGTAACAGGGATTTGGCAAGTGGGATTGACGTGAACCAGTTGTCCATTGTTATGTTTCTATTTGATCCATAAATAGTTTTTTTAATTCCTTCACGTAATACTCACCAAGAGGCAGATTTGTGCTGTTCGAGCCTTTGCCCAAATATGGTGAAGCATCAACCATGTATTTTGTACCGCTATCACACATCATTAGCATTTTTAATCCATATTTTGCTGGTTTGTTGGGTATGTACATGCGAAAACTGCATTTTCCTCTGAACGCCAGTAGTTGCTCGTCAATCGTCAAGTAAGGTCCAGGTGTATAATTTTCACGGCATTTCTGAATAAAAATCTCCCACACTTTTCTTATAGGAGCAAATCTGTCCCCTACTAACTGAATGCGCACAGACTTATCGTCGAACCGTAGACATGACATAAGGAACTTAAATCTCGATTTCGTCATCGTGGCTATATATTGTGATCCACAATAGGACCTATCAAACAATTCAGTTGCAGAGAGATGCTGATCTTTTTTGACGGCAGTTAATGCTAATATTCCAATAAGGGCTAATATTTCGTTCGAATTAGTCTGTTTTCTTTGTGACTCATCACTCAATGAAAGCAACTCAGATTTTCGCTGTTCAATTTCCACATTTGTCCACTGCACTATTTCAACGATTATTTCATTTGTTATGAACATTTGAAAACACTGAAATACGTCAGTAATGTTTCTGCATTTCCGCGTTGGTCCACGAACTTGGCGCACGATATTAAGACCATAGCGATGTGATTTTGCTTTTTGTGCTGACCATATGTGGTTGTTTTTTCCACGCAAAACTTTTTTGGGTGGTGTAATTACTTTTGACTTTTCCTTTAAAAAAGCAAGTGGTACATCGTCTTCGTCCAAGTCACATAGCTCCTCTGACGAACTATGATCTTCCAAAGTTTCATTGAGTGCATCCTCTATATCAGTCTGATCATTGTTGCAATCGTCCTCTGAACCAAATCGATCGTTGTTTAAGTCCAGTTCATCGTTGGATTCGTAATCATCATCACACATCGACAAAAATTTTTCAATTTCTTCAATACTCAAATTTTTTTTGCTGCCCATTTTAAATTTCAGCAGTACGAATCATATAAATATAGAAAACTATAATATAAAAATCAAAACAATGTAACTGAAAAAGTTACTCAGAAGCCATGCTTCGTCGCTTCGACGACGCCAATTCTTAAAAATAATACTTACACAATTTGCATTCGGTTGAACGTCTGCGCATACCAGCAGCTACACGACGACTGGCGCTATACGAAAAATGAGAACAAAACAAACTAAAACAAAAGAGAAAAACTATAAAATGTAACCATGCGTCGTCGATTCGACGAAGCATGTCCTTCCAGGGTTAAAAGTGGCAATTTTGACACCAGTGACAAAGAACGCGAAGGGAGGCCAATCAAGTTTAGAGATGCTGAGTTGGAGGCGTTTTTAGACCAAGATTCATGCCACTCAAGAAGAGCTTGCTAAAATCTGGGAAGTGATCCAACAAGCGATTTAAAACCATCTTAATGCCATAAGTAAAGAGAAAAAAGTCAAAAAATTGGGTTCCGTATGAAATCAAGTCAAGAAACGTCGAATAAAGAATTTCCACGTTCGAACTACTGCTGCAAAGGCAAAATCGAGAAGGTTTTCTGCATCGAATCGTGACGGAGGTCTACAAGTGAATCCACACGGTATTCCAAAGCGCAGAAAATCGGTGGATAAGCCTGGCCATGCCTCAACTTCAACGACCAAACCAAATACTCTGAAGGTTTTCGTCCAATTTTCATGTTTGAAAGCTTATTTTAAAGAAAAATTAAATAGAAAAAGAACGGCGAACCAGCTTTTTGAATGCAAGTTTGTTCATCAACCGTTAATACTCTTGAGTGAACGGAAATTCCCTTTTTAAATTCCTGGCGAAAAAATTACTCATGATAAGTCTGAATATGAAACCAATGGAATTGATAAAGAATTTGTTTTTAACCTGACAATTTTTTTTCTTTAAAATACGTGCATCATACGCAAAAACTTTAAAACATGTGACTATATGTATAATTAAAGGGTAGAGAAAATCAAAAAATGTTTCAACACATGGTCACCTTCTTCTAAGCATCTCGTATAAACCAGTTTTGCAGGTTTTAGTCCGAGAAGTATACCCGTATTAAAAAAAAATGTTAAAAGAAAATGCTCCACAGTGTAACGAGTTCTATGCGAGGAGGGACAAAAATAGAAGGAACCATCGTAGGTACATGAAATTTAGCACGTGTCATGATTTCATAAATATATAACATCATACAAATATATATCAAAATTCGCCACGCCCTTTCCCACCTCCCATACAAAATGATGATTAAAAGAGCAATATTTCCAGATTTAGAAAGTATAAGGAAGCAAATTAACTTGCTTATTATTGGCTTGATTCAATTTTAAATCATGTAAAAATTTCATGGTGATCTGCTACGCCTTCTCCGACCTCTCATACAATATTCAATGCAGTTTATTAATTAAAAAAATTATTTTTATTTTTAATATATAGGCTTGTTCAAATTTAACATAAATCTTATGAAGCGAAAAAATTACAAAAAAATTATTCGACTACTCGTATCATCAGTGCAATCCGTGGAGTCACTCGACACATAGATAAATCAAGATCAGGAAGGAAATCACTTGTGTCATCTTTCGTATCGTGATCTTCATATAAAATAAATTCATCGATTTCATTATCATGCTTTATTTTATTTTTCAATATTTTTCTATGGGAAGATATAGACGTATTTGACGAAAGCAATAACCCAACGAAAATATCTCTATTGGACAGTTCTTTAGAGTTTTTACG
Source organism: Coremacera marginata (assembly GCA_914767935.1). NCBI lineage: Eukaryota > Metazoa > Arthropoda > Insecta > Diptera > Sciomyzidae > Coremacera > Coremacera marginata. The sequence goes on along the minus strand of OU612045.1, from coordinate 60,149,691 downwards.
GGTATGATTTAACCTCATTTTTCTAAACTCCTTATGACTAGCTTCTTCTGAAAGGATTGCTATAGGTAAGATTAAGTTATCTATTATTTCTGTTCCGTGAACCAGAATTTTATGTACTGTGGGCAGCATCTTATAGCAGTCATACTATTTTAAATACAACTCGAAAGTACACCTCTAACAAGGCTTCGAAAGATTCTTTTTTACTCAATTTACCGTTAGATAATGTCTGTAAAATCAAAATTAAATTTTGTATTATTTCACTATCAACTTTTAAAATACTTGCAGATAACTGGTAATCAGAGAAGAACCTTCTGTCTGTATTCCCATCTTTCGATAATTAGGCCCATCTTTTCTTTGAATTCTTCTTAAATTCTTTTCTTATTCTCTTCCAATATTTTCTGGCGCATTTTTTGATTTCCGTCCACATTTTATAACCAATATGAAGCAACCATTCAAATGATTTTATAAGACCATAATATTTATACATATACATTGTGTATTACACAAAACTACTACCTTCACTTAAATTATTAGGTTAGGTTACAAATTGTTCATCTACAGTAATCGAAATGGTGCTCATTTTCGTCAAAACATGCCTCAGGAAATAGGACATAAAATCCTTAAATTTGAGTTGTCCTATCAAAAGCGTAGGGAATGTACTTAGAAAAAGTTGTTTTAAAACATACTCAAAAATAAAGAAAAACAAATATGGCTTTTTCTTTAATTGCGCTTGAAACTTTATAAAAAATTTGTTATTTCTCCATATAAAAATGCGCATTTTTCGCCAAAATATGGTCTAGGAAAACCATTATATCATTCTTAATTTTGAGTTGTCCCAGCAAAATCTTCGGGAATGTGTTCAGAAAGAGTTGTTATGAAATATATTAAAAAAATAAAGAACAACAAAAATGTCCTTTTTCTTTAATTGCGCTTGAAACTTGTTAAAAAATTTGTTATTTTCTCATATAAATTTGCTCATTTTCACTAAAACATGCTCTAGGGAATACGTCATAAAATTCTCTTTTGAGTTTTTTTGAGTTCTCCCAGCAGAACCTTCGGAACTGTGTTCAGAAAGAGTTTTTATAAAACATATTTCAAAATAAAGAACCAAAAAAATTTACTTTTTCTTTTTTTGATTTCTAGGACCTTTTTTGTAGAATATGAACATTTTTTTGTTAATACTTTTAACTTTATTAATTTTAGCAAGAACTCTTGTTAAATAAATCTTTGTTAAAGTTTTGTATGTGAATTATACTAAAATTTTTGCAATTTTAGAAAATATTCAGTACAAAACTATAAAACTAAAATTTCGTTATATTTTCATGACAACATATAAAGAGCATAAAATCTACAAATGGAAAGATATTGCAAAGTTCTTTTGTATTCAAATAATTAAGACTCTAAAATTTTTTCCATAAGTAATTTTGTCCCACTCGTTACACTGTGCAGCGTTGGAGGTAAACCAAACAAATCTGTTTGGTGCAAACAATTTACTCAGCTTATATCAAGCGATTTTAAAGATGAAAAAGGATATTTAATACTCAATTCTTATCTTCCATTTTTTCTATTTTTTATAAAAATATAAATTCAATGCAATGAATCTGACAATTTTTCTTATCATTCTTAGATTTTTTTTTTACTCTCACGCTTTTCACAGTTTGGCCATTTTTAGTCCAACATGTTTTGGTATTGAGTGGATCGATATAGAATATAAAGTGGTCGAGAAAAGTCTACATACAGTATCAAATTTATGATTTTTACAAAACTTAAGAAACTAAATAATGCAGTTTCTCATTTTCAAAACAAACTAATTTTTTTGTAATTATTGTAAAGGGAAAATTGTGTAATTGCAAAAATATCAAAAAATTTTATGTGTACTAATTTCGATGACCCGTTTTCCGAACGTAGACAAAAATTTTTATTTTTAATTTAAGATGAAAATAATTGATATAATTTTTGTTAAATGATCACAAAAAATTGGAAAAAAGTTTAATTCAAATAAAGTTATTAATTATAATTTCAGTGTTTTCTTATTTTTAAGAAATTTGTTAGTTCTGCAACCAATATTTCGCTAGCTAAGGCTATGTTATAGGGTAATGTGCTAAGTTCTTTAAAGCAAGCGTGATAAAAAAAAGCAATACATTTTAAATTTTTTTGCTATGTATTGGAATAAGGATTCACTCTTTCGGATAATAAGGATTACACTCTCATAAGGATTTCGACGGAAAGTTTTACTTCCGACAACTGAACTTCACTGTTTACGTATATTGTAAACGCGCGGCCAAACTTCTTGATCGATAATCTCAATTCTCTGAGGCTTGTCTATAAGAATACAAAATAAATTTTTATTTTAAACATCAAACAAAATGTTCAATGTAGTAGAATTCTGATTTGAGCGTGATTCCTTAAGGAACAAGTTAATGTTAAATAATCACAGAAATTTCTTAGAATATCGGCTTTTTTTTACGGGCTCAAAAACATCTTTAGAGTGTCTTGTTAGATGCCCGTTTGAGGTTCCAAATTTGCTTAATAAGATAATACGTCGCAACCGTATGGAGAGGGTGATCTAACTTCTCAACGAAATTGTGGTGTATGAACAGTGCATAATTGAATGTTCTAGTTCTTTCTTGTTCTATCGCGATGTGGGTATTGAACTTTACCCACCACAGTGCTTCCATACGATTATTTATTTATTATCTATTTTATTTATTGCTAAATAATCATCTTAAACTGCATACCTTACTTTTCATTTAGTTTCTTAAGTTTTGCGGGAAACAAAAATTCGATGCTCGATTTCAATTTGAGGACTATGTTCAGAAAAATTTTGATCACAACGCCCAAATCGAAAATTACCAATATTATTTAAGATCTTAACATTATCTTTGTTAGTTGGCTTGAGAAATTAAACCATTGATATATCTTTAAACAACTGCTCATTGTAGGCCATAACTGCTCCACAAATGTTCGGTCGCCTCGATGTGGCTACGAATGATTGGACTGACGGCATTTTCTCCACACTTTGGCGACGTGCCTTGAAAGTACCAAAGAGTCAATTTTGCTGGATAGTCTTAGATGGTCCTGTAGATGCCGTATGGATTGAGAATCTTAACTCGGTATTGGATGATAATAAAACTTTGACTTTGGCCAACGGCGATCGTATTAAAATGGCGGACAACTCCAAATTGGTATTCGAACCTGATAATGTAGATAATGCATCACCGGCTACAGTGAGTCGAGTGGGCATGACTTTTATGAGTTCATCTGTGCTGAGATGGACGGTTTATATGGAAGGTAGGAAGCATAAATATTATTTCTCTAGAACCTTTAAATATATTCAAATAAATCACAGCTTGGGTGCGCAAGCAAGGCATTGCCGAACAGGACACTTTCCGTCGCTGTTATGCTGCAATTTACGATGACGCACATCTGTTTCTTCAAAGCAAATTAGCTGCAAAAATGAAAATACTTGAAGCTATTTATATAAAGCAAATGTTGGAGATTCTGGATGGACTATTGCAAGATACAGCAAATAGAAATGATCGTTTTTTGGAGCGTACCTTTTTGTTTGCTTTAATGTGGACGTTGGGTGCAGTGCTGGAGATAAGTGAGCGAGATAAATTTGAGGAATATGTGCTTAAGCATCCTTCAAAGTTAAGTGAGTATAGTAAATGTATTGGAAGAATAATTTTAAAATAAAATCCCATTGCAAAGGATGGCCCAAAAAACTACCCAGCGAAACTATCTTTGAGTACTATGTTGATGATACTGGTAACTGGCAGCATTGGAGCACGCGTGTCGAAGACTTTGTATATCCCGAAGATAGTGTACCGGAGTTTTCATCGATTTTAGTACCCAATGTAGATAACGTACGTACTGCTTTTCTCATGCATAACATAGCCAAACAGAAGAAGCAGGTGCTGTTGATAGGTGAACAAGGTACCGCCAAGACAGTTATGATTAAAGGCTATATGTCCCAGTATGATCCGGAGGTGCACTTGTCCAAATCATTTAATTTTTCATCGGCCACCACTCCAAATATGTACCAGGTAAATTTAGTCTCAGTCAAACTCAGTGTGGCTTTCAAATGGTTTCGCTTGGTCTCGACAGCGCATTATTGAATCCTACGTGGAAAAACGGGTTGGCACTACTTATGGACCACCAGGTCAACGTTCAATGACTATTTTCATTGATGACATCAACATGCCCGTCATCAACGCCTGGGGCGATCAGATCACCAATGAAATCGTACGTCAAATGATTGAACAACATGGCTTTTATTCACTGGAGAAGCCCGGTGACTTCTACACAATACTCGATATACAGATGCTAGCTGCCATGATACATCCGGGTGGAGGTCGCAATGATATTCCGAATCGTCTCAAACGTCACTTGTCCATTTTCAATTGTACTCTACCCAGTAATAGTTCCATGGATCAAATCTTTAATAAGATCAGTCAAGGGTACTTCTGTTTGTCACGGTTCAACGAGGAAGTTGTTAATGTTATACCGTATTTGGTGCCATTGACACGTATATTCTGGCAAAATGTAAAGATTAAGATGTTACCAACGCCAGCCAACTTCCATTACGTATTCAATTTGCGTGACTTGTCTCGCATATGGGAGGGTATTCTAAAGGTGGCCAGTGAAGAGTGTCAAACAGTGTCAGATGTGCTGAAGTTGTGGGTACATGAGTGCACGCGTACCATAGCCGATCGGTTTACTGATATTAAGGACACTATTTGGTTCAAGGAGCGTATGGTGAAAGATGCTAAGGCCAATTTACAAGAATACTGGGAGGAGTATCCTGAAGAAGAAACATTTTTTGTGGATTTTCTAAGAGATCCACCAGAGGGCGGTGAAGATGATGAGGACGTTTCACTGGAAGCTCCCAAGGTGTATGAAGAAATGCCAAGGTTTGTGAGTTGGATTTTGGGATAGGTTTCAGGCTTAACAATATTGGTTTAATTCATTTCATTTATAGCATGGATTTTGTAAAACAAAAAGTTATCTTCTATATGGGTCAGTTTAATGAATTTGTACGTGGTTACACATTGGATATGGTATTCTTCTGGGATGCTTTGGTGCATTTAATAATTGTGTCCAGAATTTTAAGTATGCCCAGGTAAAAAAACCTCAAATATATTTCTATTGAGATCAAAATAAGTGTTATTTTCAAAAATTTCAATGAAAACAATCAATTTGCTAGAGGCACTAAAGAAAAGTGCCAAAATGTGAAGTAGACTGAGGAACGTATGCAGGATTTCGTTCTTTTAAGAAATTTTATTTTAATTTACTGTCAGTAAATTTTGTAAGTGCTACTAATTACAAAATTGTGGCGACAATGACTGAACGCGTTGGAGCGTGTAGAATATTTAATGTCTTTGTAGAGCGTGGTCCCAGGTTCGATTGCAACAAACGCAGAACATATTCCCAAATCAATATGGGTGAATTTCGAAAAATATGGGTAGGACAGAGAAATTTTAAAATTTTTTCAACTTTAATATCGTTCGACTTTAAATATGGCCGCCGTAGTGCAAGTCACGCTTTTTAAAAAAATCTATTAAATTTATTTTTTTATGTTTTTGCAGAAACGCATACGAATTTTGTCTTGAGTGTTATACCTCTAAAAAGTGTGGCAGTTTACTAAAAACTTCCGAATTTTAGCAATTGATACTTTATTTATCTTAAGCTGTAAATTAAAAATAAAAGTAGACGTTGGTGCTAAAACAACACTCAGGACTTTTAATGAATTTTTAATGGTTTTGTTGAAAAAAATTCTGCACTAAGCAATTATATATAAACATATTTTTTTAATACTTAAACTGCAAAATCATAGACAACACTCTTGACATATTAATCTATACTGAGGGGCTGTTCATAAATTAAGTAACATGTTTTTGGCAAATTTTACAGTTTTTTTTTTCATAACTTTTTGATTAGTTTTGATTAGTTAAAAAAAACTTTTCGTAGAATTTGTTGCGAAGTTTTGTCCATTTTTTCATTTGCTACAGTAAACTGCACCCTTCGGTGGTTACGGTAGTTATGCCGTTCGGACAAAAAACTCTTGCAACACAATTAATTGCTCAACTCAGCAATAAGCGCTCCCTATTAATGCGCCCTTAGGGGTATATTAGCTTTGTCATTACTAGAAAACGGCACGTAAGCTTTTCGCAGGCGAAGTAATTTCCTCGTATATGACTGCAAAAAAGAACCGATTTTGCGATACGAAAACGTGCCGTATACATAAAGTTTGGAATAAGAGAGTTAGACAAAAAAAAAAAACATTTGAATGTATTGGTACTACGTCAAGGCGTTGCAAAAGCGGTACGTTTTTGCTCAACTCAGCAATAGGCGCTCCCTATTAATGCGACGAAATAGTGCGACTCGAAGTGTGTTACAATAACATCAACAAAATGTGGAAACGATCCTGTTGGAGAAATAGATTGTTGGTTTCGAAATGAAAAACGCCGTTTACCAATCCCAATACCGGCTGTATTAGGAC